>JAUALY010000008.1:9000000-9372500 GCA_030819805.1 Penstemon newberryi var. newberryi
TTTCAAAGGTTTAATCGAAACCACATAAACTATTTTTTTGAAATCAAAACCCACAAAACCGAGTCAAAACCCTTCCAAATAGACCGTATATAATGAAGGGTATGTAGTTTATAATTTTTAATTAATGCTGAATCATAATTTTACAGTGAAAAGGAGGAATTGAGTGCTCAATTTTCGAGGTGAACAATCATTTTTCAGCTACTTTCTTCATATATAGTAGTAGTATTTTTTTTTTTGGTTCTGTACTTGCAAAACGACATTCATCCTTTTAATTTAACTCATTGATCAATCATATCGAACTTTATTTTTTTATTTTTTAATAATTAGTCATTGTCAATTTGGAAATGGCCAAAACTTAACTCGAAATATTTTGGAAATTGCTTTAAGGTCTACAAATGCCTATTCTTATTGTAGTTTTCACCCAATGTAATCCAAACTAATTCTATGCCTTTTTTGATGTATTTTGGGTTGAAAATTTGGCCAAAAGAGATCACCAATTTTCCTGACCTGTTTGGATTAATTTGGCTCAATTATTTCAAGATTTCGAGTTTTCAAAACTCAAAATTCCAAAATTCTTCGTTTCACAAGGAAATACATAACCTCACATATTATATTCCTAAAATGTCCAGCATTAAAACACATTTCGAACACATTTTTGCTTGATTCCACCTACATCTATTTAACAGGAGATCATGACCAAAATGAAATAGTAGTAAAACTGAGACTTCATGATCAAAATATTTTGGATTCAATTTTTCCTAGTGTGTGTATTTTACTAAATTATTATTAGTTTTTGTAATCAAGTTATTGTTGTAATATAATATTAACTGAAAAGATTGGGCAGAAGATTTTCTTTTGGGGCATCATAACTATAATTGTCAAACAAGAAAATTTTGAAGTACTAAATATTGCATTCATATTAGCTAGCTGTGAACAATTCAAACACCAAATGGCATGTTTGTTTGGCATTTGAGAAATTAGTTTGGGAGTGTAGTAGATGTTTGTGCGTAATGTTATTTGTTTGAGTTTTTAGAGTGTGGTTTGAGAAATAAAGTAGGTGTAGGTTCTTTTGGAAGAGTTAGGTTGTGGGTGTAAGATGTGTAAGACTTTATGTCAAATCATGTTTGTTATGTGAGATAAATCGTGTAAGAGATATGTTACTTTATGTCAAATCAAAATATAGTTTGTATATGTTTTGTTTAGAGATAAGAAAATTGTTGTTTGTTTGACTTTTGAGAGAGTAGTTTGAGAAAATTAATGAATGAAAAATTTATTTCAGAAAGTAAAAAACATGTTTGTTTGACATTTTCCAAACACGAAAAAAATTTGAAAAATGCCAAACAAACAGCCCTTTTGGCATTCATATAATCAGATATATTGCAGAGATTACGTTAATGGAAACAGCTATGCATCATATTTAAATACTAAATTAATTCACAAAAAACATGGTTTGTCGGCCTGCAACCTCTGGAAATTAAATCAGGTTACAGCATCTTTAATTAATTTAGTTTATCTGCTTAATTGTTTCTAATTAAACAAACAAAGCTGACAATTACTCATCAATTAACAAATACAGCAGATGTCAAATGTTATTATCAGCAATAGTACTCTTTTTTGTACCTTCTTCCAAGTTTTGAGTCATTTGACCATGCTAGCTATTATGAATTATCAAACTATAAAGATTTAATTAATACTCCCGTAAAAGTTAAAAAATAAGTAATTTTTTAAGCATTTTTATATATATGCCTCTAAAAAAGGTGAATAAAAGTTTTTTTTTTTTTTTTTTTTTTTTACTTTAAGAACATTTTCTATATAAAAAATATTTCATTTATTGAAAAAGAATCTTGTTGTGGGACATTCTAAAAAGGAAATAAAAGTAATTATTTAGTAAATTACTATACTCTAGTAAATATATGAATAGTGGGTCATTTCATACCTTAAAATTAAGTCCCAGGTGCAATTGTACCCGTTATTAAAAATAGATCGTTTTGGATCAACATATTTCAAGAAATAATTTTAAAAATATCTCTCGTGAAGTTGTAGGGACCAACTTGGGTGTTTTAAAAATGGTTTCTTGAAATATGTGGATCCAAAACGACCTATTTTTTACAAATTTGGTGTTTTTTACAAGGTTTTTAAAAGTACAAGGAAGTTTGACATAATAAAATTTTTACAAGATAATTTCTTTGCCGGTTTAACATAAAGGTTACAAATTGTGTAATTTGACCTTACTCAGAGATTAGATCAGCAATAGGCAATGTAATGCCGGAAGATTAAATACTAGCAACGAAAATTCTATTTTTTTTTTTTTTTTGAGTAAATTGCAATGAAAAATTTGGGTAATAAACAAATTTGAGTTAGTGAAAAAATTGGCATACCTTTTCCCAATAACTAAATTTAAATTTTTCCAGAGCACATACATATCGTCCGTCATCCATTAATTTTTATTATACTATAAAAGAAGCGTCCAAATTTACATAATTACGCATCAGACAACTGCAATATAGTGTACTATTCTCTCTCAATCAAATTACAGATATCTGCACATACACACAAAAATGTGTATATATACTCACACACAACAACAACAACATTAATCAATCAAACAGAAAATCAAAAAAATCATCAAAAAAAAAAAAAAAAAAAGACTCCATGGGAGAAGAGTCTGAAAAAGTGATGGAGATCAAGGAAAAAAGCTTGAATCTTAATAATAAAACACACTTTGTTCTGATTCATGGGATTAGTGGAGGAGCTTGGTGTTGGTACAAGATAAGGTCTTTAATGGAGAATTCAGGTTACAAAGTTTCTTGTCTTGATCTCAAAAGTTGTGGAATCGATCAAACAGATCCCAACACACTTCTTTCTTTTGATGATTACAACAAACCTCTCATTCACTTCCTTTCATCTTTACAAGAAGATCAACAGGTGCGTTTTTTTTTATTTACACACATACACACACATGGGTTTGTGTTTTTTTCTCGAGTATTTATGTCTAAGAATTGACTTAATCTCTTTAGAGAAGCGTCAGACACATAACGAGAGAACATTTTCCAACAGGGATTCAATTCGTCGTGTGTAGTGTTTTCTTTGTTTATCTATATGTGTTACTCTATATGACATTGATAGTTAAAGAGCTAATGTCAATTTGATTACCCCTCTGAAATGCATAATGATCAATTTACACCGAGCACTTTATCTCGTGAGAATTTTAAAGAAGCAATTTTATTTCTTTATATCGGAGAGTGTAACTCATTCGCCGAATTGAGAGTGGGCATAAAAATTATTTTTGTAACGGGTAAATTGCCACATTTATCATAACATAGGAGGAAAATTGCCACATTTATAATAACACAGGGGGTAAGTGCCACATTTAAAAGAGGTAGTTTTGTTAATTCGTATTTTTTAAGTTAAAAAAAATATCATGGAGACGATGTAAAAATTTATAAGATTACAGGGGATAAATTGCTAGTTTTCAAATTACATGAAAGTAAATTGAGCATTAACTCGATAATTAAATGTTGCAGGTGATTTTGGTTGGACATAGTGCAGGAGGGCTTAGTGTAAGTGATGCGATTCATAAGTTTGGTAAGAATATTAAGGCAGCTGTTTTTATTGGAGCTACCATGTTGAAATCTGGGTTTTTGACAGAAGAAGATATCAAGGATGTAAGTTTTACAATTTCCAGAATTCTTTTTTTTTTTTTTTATATTTATGTGTGTTATCATTTATAAAACTAGTATATATAGCATAGGCAATGTTTCTCATCTAATCTAGAAGTACGTACTTATTGGAGCTAAATGATGAAATATCCCATATGCATTGACTTATTGGCAAAAAATTATGTATTATTTTTATTAGCAAAATTGACCTTGTATTTTTTAAAAAATATTCAAAATTAAACCAGTCATGCAGCAATTTCTAAATAAAACCGTCACAATACCATTGACTAAATTTTAAAACTCTATTAATTAATAATTGATACCCAACAACCGACTTTAAAAAGCCTATCTACTCGTTAAAAATATAGGAAACATTTCATCATATATATATTTGAAAAACATTATCATAATTTATGCAAGTGGTCTAGAAAAGCAATCCAAACAAAGCGTTATGTTTTCTGTATTAATGGGTAATGGGTAACAATCAACAAGTTGGTGAGGCAAAGGAGATAAGATTTGTATTGAAGAATTGAATAGAACAATTTATGGAATTATTAATTAATTTAAATTTTATGAAAATGGGTTTGGAATTATTGGTAGGGAAAAGGAATAATTTGACGTCATGGTGATGGGAACAACATTGGATGTTCCCAAATAATGTACATTATTAATTGTTTACAACTGTCTTCAGTTAGCCAGCCTCGTCTTCTGCTCCTCCTCTTTCACCTCCTATTTTATTTCTTCTGAGTTAATAGCAATTTACCCCTCCTAATATGCATAATATTCAATTTAATCTCTGTAATTTATAGTCTATTTTTGTAGTTATACTTGAATTTAATTTGACCAAGCTCTGTCCACCTGAAATTTAATGATGCCGAAAAAGAGATGGTTTGATTAGATTGCATGTGGACTGAGGTTAAGATTCTATTCGATTGTACTTTTTTTTGTTAATGATTGTTGAGGCTTAATTAATATTCATAATTGTACAATTACCATAATAATTAATTATGAATCAGCATTAATTAATTAATACTAACAAATTCGGTTATGTGTTTTTTTAATAGGGAGTGCCAGATCTGTCTGACTTTGGAGAGGTCAACGAGGTCTATGATTTTGGGTTTGGATTAGGACAGGATCATCCCCCAACCACTATGATAGTTAAAAAAGAATTACAGAGGAAAATTATTTACCATATGTCCCCTCAAGAGGTAAAAATTAATGCTTTCCAAAGATTAATTTTATTTACTCAGATTTATCTCTTTATTATAATTATTCTTTTTAAATAACGTACGCATGCAATCATCATTCGTGAATTTTAATCATAATGTATGTGTTAATTAACGTTCGTTCAGGATTCGACCCTAGCAGAAATGCTTCTAAGGCCGGGGCCGATTCAGGCCTTAACAACGGCTCGATTTACGGAGGCTGAGGATGCGGATAAAGTGCCTCGAATATACATCAAAACGACAAAGGATTATGTTGTCAAAATAGAGCAACAAGAAGCAATGATCAAGAAATGGCCACCATCCCAAGTTTATGTTTTGGAAAGTGATCACAGCCCTTTTTTTTCTGCTCCTTTTTTGTTGTTTGGTTTGTTAGTCAAGGCTGCAGTTTCTTATGGATGTTGTAATTAACAACTAGGTCATTTTATTGGACATTTAGATACTCATTGTTTTAGGGGGTGTTCGCAACTGTTTCTGGACGTTCAAAAGCAGCTTATTTAAAATAAGCGATCAAATGAAATTTGATCAAAAATAGCTCATAACCTGCTTTCTCCGTTCGTGGCATTTTATTTTAGAGTAATAAATTAAAAGCAATTTTGAGATAATTTTTATTCTCCAAATTTAGTTGATATACCAATTATACCCTTAATTCATTCACTTCATTTTATGTATTAATCATGTGTGAGACTGAGCTCATACAATATTATATTCTTATAATTTTCTTAATATATTATTCTTTTTTATGTTAAATAAGAATTGAAATTAAAACTTATTGATATTTTACTGACTTGTAAAAATAAAGGAATAAATTAAAAAAGTGAGTTTAGAAAATTTAAAATTCTTTAGGATTTACTTTTTTTTCTTCTTTTGTTGTGTTTATCAAATATAAACTAAATGTATGTTTAATCTATTAAGATTTAAAAGGTGTTAATAAATAAAAGTTCAATTTATGTATGTATGTATACCTTTTTGGGTACCAAATTTACTCTCTTTATATATATATAAAATGTTACAAAATATTATACGTCCCACATTTAAATAGTTTAATGGGTGTTGAGATTTCTTCCATAAAGCCCAATTACTTAGTGTTAAAGACCAAACCCAGCCCACCCATTTATCCATTGAAACTAATCGGTTTAATTAAATATCTGAAATATTGGCCCATTATTATCTGAAACCAATAAACACACGCCACGTAAAAGACCCACAAACAACGCAACCTTGTAATTTCACTTGATTCTTCAGTTATTCTGATTTTTAGATTATTATTAGATTATATAAGCGGCCACGCGAAATCGCCTTTTTCTTTACGCAATATTATTAATAATAATCCTCTCCACCACCTTCCCTCTGCAATTCTCCTCAAGGTAATTTTTTTATCTGTGAAAGTTTTTCTTTTTTGAATTCTTTTGGGTTTATAAATTATGGTTATTCAGTGATTATATGTTATGGGTTTAATCTTACTTTTGATCGTTCGTGTGATGTGTTTGTGTGTTCCGTTTATTTGGTAGCAGTTTTTTTTTGGTGGTGTAAAGATCATCGATCTATCTGTTATTGTTTCACAAGGGATTCACATAATTTGGAGAAATTTATAGTATTATAATTTGTTGGATTTAAGCATGGACTAAAATCTCGTTTATGTTCAGTTAAATATTAGAAAATTTGCAGGAACTTTTCTGAAATTTGGGAAAATATGTAAATCCCAGAAACATGTTGAAGTAACTATGCTATACTTTTGTTTCGACTGACTCAAAAACATAAACTTTTCTACGGTTTCGGTGTAACTGTATGAAAATTTAAATCAATGGATTTAAGTATGTCAGACTTCTTTTTTATTTTCTGGAAATTACTGTTTCATTGAATCTCCAAAACTCTTATGTACCTATAAGATGTGTGGCTAGGTCGTCATCTATTGTATTCTTTCGCTGTAGATTATCTATATTTAACTTGTTAATCAATGCAGCCGTCAGTTTTCAATATTTTTTCCCCTAGGGTATTTCTTTTAAGGTAGAATCTTTATGATAAATTTCATTATATTAATGTTCTATATATGTCCATTGCACCCCTCATTGTCTTAATTATAGTGCATTTAAAAATCCCACGTGAATTTCCGGTTATGATTACGATTAACGTGAATATTGTGGGTTGAGCATCACATAGTTCCTGTTGGGCATAGTTGCCTTTTGTTTCATGTGTTGTCATGTAATTCATGAAGAACTGCTCATTTCAAGTTATCTAGTGTTATTTGCTTCATTGTGCTCTGCTCATATATCTTAATTTTTTTGTTTTTGTTTTTGAGTTCCAATAATGTCTACATTAAGAATACAGCTGAATTTAACAACTTTGCATTGAATTACAGCCTGATTTCATGATCTTCATGAATTCGAGAATCCCTGCTGTATCCCCCGTTTCCTGCCCCCCAGGAAACAATAACAAGTTCCTTTTCTCGATTTTGGCCTGCCTGTTCCATCTGTTCAAAGCTATTGTCAGGTGTCCATCATCATCGGTTCTGATTTAGACTCTTCAGAGAACATTGCCTCGAGTTGTTACTCAATCTTCTTTCGTGTTTTCATCTTTTGGAATCATGGTTTCTTCTACGTTGAACGGGACCAACTTGCTGAAGCCTTTCAAGAATCACGCAGCACTTCTCTCAGTCGAAACTCCTGATGTCTTTTCAATCGACTTGGATTTTTCCGACGTGTTTGGTCCAGCACCACCCCCTCCTACACCACTGCATTCGATATCTGAGGATTCTTTAGATTTTGTTGTCCCAACTGAATTAGCTTATGATGAACCAGCTGTAATTTACAACCGTTCCCATTCCTTTGTGGGTCCCACAAATTACGCCAGCCCGGTATCGATTCTTAGCAAGCTTAGATTGCACGAGAAAGAAGATCCATTGGACCTTGTGGGGGAACTCGATGACGAGGCTGAAGATGATGGCAATTCAGAGAAGACAGTAAGACTTGAGGACTTTGAACTTTTGAAACTCGTTGGGCAAGGTGCGTTTGGAAAAGTCTACCAAGTAAGGAAGAATGGTTCATCGGAGATCTTTGCAATGAAGGTTATGCGAAAAGATAAAATTATGGAGAAAAATCATGCCGAGTACATGAAAGCAGAGAGGGATATATTGACAAAGATAGATCATCCTTTTATTGTTCAACTCAGATACTCTTTTCAGGTAATTTATTTTGTAATTATTGACATTTTACATGTATCCATTTAACTCTTATTCATTGCAAGGTTTGAACTTTTTTAAAAAGAAATTTACTTGTAGTTTTCTCATTTGGGTAAATTGTGGTGCAGACTAAATATAGGTTGTACCTTGTGTTTGATTTCGTTAATGGCGGGCACCTTTTCTTTCAACTCTATCATCAAGGACTATTCAGGTCGGTCTTATTTTTTTCTTTTTCTTAAGAAGTAATATCTTTCTTATTTTTTAATGTTGAGCTGAGTTATCAAATGTGTTGTGTTTTGTTTTGTTTTTAGAGAGGACTTGGCTCGAATATATGCAGCTGAGATTATTTCCGCTGTATGTCACCTCCATGCACACGGAATAATGCATAGGGACCTAAAACCCGAGAATATTCTTCTCGATGCAGAGGGGCATGTAAGATTACTATATACACGTTCACAAAATAAACCGATAATTCTTTTTACAAGCCTTAAACTTACTCTCGTTCTGTCTGTTGGATTCAGACAATGTTAACTGATTTTGGTCTTGCAAAAGAATTTGATGAGAAAACAAGATCCAACTCAATTTGCGGAACACTGGAGTATATGGCACCTGAAATAATTCTCGGAAAAGGTCATGATAAAGCAGCCGACTGGTGGAGTGTCGGTATTCTCCTTTATGAAATGTTGACAGGGAAGGTAAGTTTGCTCTATACAATCGACCCTTATACTTAACTGAAGTCAAACTTTTTATACAACTCTAATCGGATTCTTTTGGCATGATACGGTTAACTTCTTGATTATACATTTGCAGCCGCCATACGTTGGTGGGAACCGACACAAAATTCAGCAGAAGATACTAAAGGACAAAATCAAATTGCCAGCATTTTTGTCAAGTGAAGCTCATTCTTTAATCAAAGGGCTGCTTCAAAAGGAGTCGAGCAAGAGGCTAGGAAGTGGGGCAAGAAGTGATGATGAGATAAAAGGACACAAATGGTTCAAGTCCATAAACTGGAAGAAATTAGACGCTCGTGAAATTATGCCAAGCTTCCTTCCTCAAGTGGAAGGTAAACTTTGCATTGCTAACTTTGATGAACGATGGACTAAAACGCCCCTCATGGATTCGCCAGCCGCTAGTCCCAAATGTGGTGAGAATCCGTTTAAGGGGTTCAGTTATGTGAAGCCTCCAGCCAGGGCCGAAACAACATATTAGGGGGGGGCTTAGGCAGAAAAGAAAATCATTGTTATTCTATTACTTTTTAAATTATAAAAGTATTTTTATAAGTATTTACATGGTTTATCTATAACATATTTATGTTATAGATAGACAAAATGACAAACCAACTTAATTATTTTAAAAAAATTCAATCGTCATATGCTTTTAAAACATAACAATTAATTCTAAAACCCTTTTTTTTAAAAAATACTACAAGTAATACAAAGTTATTTGAGATTGTTTCATAATAATACTTAAATCAAACTTGTTAAAAAAATTATTGTGAGCTTGAATATCAAATCAAACTTAAACAATATTCTGCTCTCCTTTACACTGTACCAATGCAGTGATGCACATTCTAAGTCCCTAGAAGAACGAGAATTCTTTAGTACAACATCTTCAACAAGATTAATACTTAGTTATATTAAAGATGATTCAAAATCCATCCAAAAATCTAGAACAAATTACCAGAACTCAAATCAATCATGGTGTACACACATTCGAGTCCTTAGACCTATTATCCTCAGAAGATGGCCTGGTCTCCACATCACTGTGTCTAATCTCCTCAATCAACCTCACAACTTGATCCATCGTTGGCCGCATATCCGGCACCTTAACGACACACGACAAAGCAATCTGTAGCATCTGCACCATCTCTTCTTCTATATTCTGAATTTTCATTAGCTCTACATCAAAAACCTCAGCCGTCCATTCCTCTCTAACTACGGACCTTACCCATCTCGGTAAATCTACGACCTCATCGTATCCCGAGTGTTGGATTGGAGATTTTCCTGTAAGCATTTCAAGTAAGAGTACACCAAAGCTATACACATCGGATTTTTGACTAACTTTTCGTGTTTCAATCACTTCGGGAGCTCTGTAGCCAGCTACTCGGTACTTGACTGGAATGTAGTTCATCATAGGACTTAACCCGAAATCGGATACAAAAGCGTTTAGATCTTCCTTAAGGAGTATATTTGAGGATTTTATGTTTCCATGAGTAAATCTAGAAGCACCACCTTCGGAATGGATATGGGCGACACCCTTTGCCGCTCCTAGTGCAATGTTTAGCCTCGAGTCCCAATCTAATGGATTCCTCCCGATGCCTCGGTTACCTATAAAAGAATTAAAATTTAAAATAAGTTCCAAGAACCTTGAAACGAGTTTATCGATCGTGTTATTTGGGATTAAAAAAGACATACCGTGTAAAGCTGCAGATAAGCTTCCAGAAGGAATATATTCGTAAACAAGAAGCTTCTCGTCTTTGGAATAGTAATAGGCAAGAAGTGGAACGACATTTGGATGGTGACCAAGTTTATTTACAGTCTCCATGTGTTGTTCAAATTCTTTCTTTCCAACAGCTACTTCCTTTAGCCGTTTCACTACAACTGTCGTTGATTCATCCAAAATAGCCTTGTAAGCTGTACCATAACTACCCTTTCCAAGAACTTCAGCCGATGCCCTTAACAAATCCTCGAGATCGAAGCTAAACGAACATCCTTCGAAAAAGACAAGCTTGTTTTTCTCAGCTCCTTGAACTCCACTTCCAAAATCCTCAGACTTCAAATTCTCGTTCTTACCGTATGAGGCCTTAGCTTTGATCACTCTAGTGCTATCTCTATCTTTCTTCTTCTTTATACAAAAGTACAAGATTGCCAAAAGTGAAAGAATCATAACAAAAGCACCAACAACAGCAATGGCAATTATAGAACCTGAGCTAAGTTTTCTCGACTTCTCTTCCACAGGTGAACTTTCAGGTGCTAATGAGGAGCAGTAAGTCAAAGGAGATCCACATAAATGAACATTTCCGATGAACGAAGATTCCGGAAACTTCTGAAGGGAGTTTGGAATAGTTCCATTCAGTGAATTATAGCTCAAATTCAAGAACTTCAGCCTCGGAAGATCAAGACTCGGAACACCTCCAGAAAACGAGTTAAACTGAAGATTTAACACGTAAAGTCTCCTCAAATTCTCAACCGAAGATGGGATTTTTCCGGTTAAAGAGTTGAAGGAGAGATCAATAACACTGAGTCGAGGTGAAAGGGATAAAGGAATCCCACCCGAGAAATTGTTGTTTTGAAGATAAATAGATCGGAGAGAAGCGATTGAAAGGATATCAGAAGGTAGACTTCCATTAAGATAGTTTGATCTTAGACTGAGGACTTCAAGTGCATCTAGTTTGCCAATAGTATTATCCGGGATCGAGCCATAAAGCCCGATACCAGGTAAATGGACTTCAAGAACTCGAGTCCTATTTATCGAACAAGTGATGCCTACCCAAGAAGTGCAGATTGGGTTTCCGGTAATCCAGTTTAGCTTCCGAGCATGTGGAACTGCAGAAGCGAACTCGAGTAGAGCCTTTTGGTCCGAGTTTAGATCAGAACTGATCCATGGAAAAGTAGCTAGCAGTAGAAAGAGAATCGAAAGTGCTGCTAAATGAAAATGTAGTTTCATTTGGAGTTTCGGATCAAAAGGCTGAGAAATGTATTTGAAAGAGCTTCTGCTAAGAAAAACAAAGAAAAAGAAACTTAGTTTTGAATTCAATATGAGCTAACAAAAGGTAAAATCAACCAACAAAATCATTGCTAGATTGAACTCACTACCATGCTCAAATGATATTTTTTTTTTCTTTTCCAAAATGAAGTTGAATTACCTACTTCAGTTTGCTCTATCTAAAGGTACTGTAATTACTTAGCCAGAAAGAAAGATACCATGTAATGATACAAATGGTTGAAAATGATGTTCTACTTTTGAGACCTTATTAGTGATTTTAATACATAATGTCTCGCGCCCTTTTGGCAAAAAAGTGTTCTTTTAAAAAAAAAAATATATATATATATATCATATATATAAGAATATCGAGCATACTCTATTGTGCTAAAAGTTATAGCTGATAGCAACAATGCAACTCAAATCTTTAAACTAAGTTTCGACCGTGCCAGCCACATATTTGAGCCCCTATGCCACGAGGCCAATTGTTGCTATGCTCAGGCCAACACAAAGTCTAATGACTATGTTCAACTTTTGAAGTATTTATTGTAGAACTATACACACACATACTACTAGAAATTTTAGTAAATAAACTTCTTTTAAACAAGATTGTCAACTTGTGAGACTGAAAATTATGCAATAAACTATAATAGAGAAAAGTTTAAACAATTGTTAATATGGAATTCCTTTACATAAACAAAGTTGAGAAAAGCTAAAAAAGCAAAGTATTCTTGATAGACTTTTTTATAGTGGAAAAGCAGAGGGTCACTAAATTATGCTGCTTTAAATTTATTGATATTTAAATTTTTGCATCAGAAATGTTACATTTTTTGAAAACCCTTGCAGAAGTAATATATCCATAGAGAAAAGCTGAGAAATCATGAAGAATCAAGCCCGGAAAGATAAAAAAGAAGATTGAAATAAAGCAAAAGCAAAAGTTCAATTGTAACTTTGCTCTACTAAAGGTCAGGTACACTATGCTAGATGTGGGAAAATGCACAAAACCCCTCGTGTTATGAAAAACCTTCAGTAAACTCCTCTCTCAAGTTTTATTTATTTCGTAAAATCCTCTGTCAATTTGGTCTCGTCTCAACTCATTGTCATGGAAAACCTTCACGAAACTCCCATCTGAAATTTTTTATTTCATCAAATCTTCCCCTATTGGATTTCGTGTAGGGAATCCAATAACCGGAAAGAGTTTTATGAAATTAATTAATTCAGAGGGGAGTTTGTTGAAAGTTTCGATAACACGGGGTTTATCGTGCATTTTGCCCACCAGATGTGGTGTATCTCTAATAATCTCAAATCTCAAGCACTAACCATTAAACAAACCTCACATTGCCGCATTTGACTAGAAATTAAATGTGTGCCAGAACAGAAATGCCAAGAATCAAATATAAATCTAACCCTGAAAAATTTAATCAGAAGAAAGATATGGATTCCATTTATATATCTATCAAATAAAAAATAAAAATTTATATTAACTTACTAACAAATAATAATTAACTTAAACATGGAATCATGAATAAACTAATGTTAAAAGTGATAAGAAAATAGAACTAATCACTCTTTCACACACACACACACACTAGATTACACAAGTGGGTAAGAACAAGAAACATAAAAGTGAGCATCCCATTTCATGTAAAAAAAAAAAAAACAGAATCTAAAATAAAAGCTAGAATTGGAAATGGTAGAAGACTTACAAATGGATTTGTGGGGGAACCAAACAAATTTCTGTTGTGCAAGAACTAACTAGCCTTAACAAATCATCTATGGCAAAAGAATGTAAATTAATTTAGTCTCTTTTGCAGCAGAATTAATTAATATTTGTATGTGACAAAAATGAGTCAAAATTTATACACCCGAATATGGTGTGACTTTAAAATACAGAGCTCCAACGGTATACTAATAATAAGCTAAAAAGGAAATTTAATGGTCAATACTGCCATATTTCATTAAATCCTGTATTATTAATCAATTTTAACGACTCTCAACAAAATCTGGGTTGGCAAATTTAATTTTCTTTCCCCTAAACAGAAAAGTGGCACCAACGTTAATAAATGCATTTGGCTGTTATATTGTGTTTAATTACAGGTCGGGTCCGTCTTTTCATATTCTTCAGACAAAAAAATTATGAGAAGAAACGGGTCAATTTCTCAATATAAATCATGTTCATATATAATAGAGAGGATTTATTGCAATACAGAAATATATTTTATTTTTGCACTTGTACAAAAAATAATATAAAAATAAAATATATTTCTGCACTTGTACAAAAAAAAATATGGGTGTAGTCTGTCAGACAGCTGCAAGACCATCTCAGCCAGCCAAAGCTAGCCGAGAACGATCCTCTACTGACCAAGTGGCTCGAGGACTCGAACCACGGGTCTGTTAATCACGCTCTGGTCGAGCAGCCATGATTCATCCACCAGACTTGATTTCCTGTCTCCTTATAATTCAAGGTTACAGATGTACGAGCCTATAGAACAGATCCTGTTCAAGTAAGGTCGTGGACGTTATTCCATCTGTACTGTATAAATTCAGGTCTGTTTTGCAGATTTCTTCTGATGTGGGAGAAAAGTTGTTGTAACCGACTGCTTTCTTATGCGCTTTTATGGGCCTTTCTGCAGCTGGTATGGGCTTTAGGCCCTCATATTCAAGTAACCCATACTTAATTCACAGGTTTTGTTTTATTAAAAGAAAAATTTAATAAATCGTATCTGATAAATGACCAATGAACGGCCCATGAGCATATAATATTTGTGTATTGAGCGGATTTTAATTCGAATCAGAATATTATTTGATTAGGAATTTAAAGTATCTTTTTTCGGAAAATAATAATAATAATTCCATGAATTTGATCCGATTAAGAAGATTCATAATTCAAATAATTAAAAATATAAATATAAAAGTAAAGAATATATATCATCAAAACCTTAACTCCCTTTTAAGTTTTAAGGGTAATCCCATCAAAAGAAATTGCATTATTTGTATTAAAATACTAATGAGTAGTGCCAATGGCCTATTGCTTCTGCGTCCCAATGCATATCAATTTAGGCTTTTCTTTAATCTTTGATCACGTTTGATTTTCTGTATAAAATAAATATAATTAATTGTATTCTTAATAAAATTGTTATAAGTTATCTTATCATTTTTATGTGTGTAATTCCATTTAGGATAAAAAACATGATAAGCTGTATAATAATATTTGATAATCTACATCAGGAAATACAAAAAAATACCACTATATTTCTAATCGAAAAGATGAGGAAAGATTGAATCTTAGATTTTGATCACAAACATGGATCCAAATTTTCATCTTTTCCCTCGAAAAGTTTTTATTTTTTAATCAAACGAAACGAAAATAGTATATAATTTCAAAACTATTTATTTGTCTGAGACTCTCTTATTTTTCTATTGATCCATGATCATAAAAGGATAAGAATATAAGATTATTGTCCAATTATATTAAAATTAAATATCACGGGGTCCAACTAAAGAGTTTAATAGTGATTTTTGTACCCTTAATTATCTCGAGCCCTACCTTAAATTATTATGAAAATCAAATATCTAATAAGCCAAAATTCTAAACGCGAAAACAGGGCCAAAATCGAAACAAACAACGTCAACAGGATGTTCTCCAAAGTATACGATCATGTGTCTCACTTGGGGATGTCCAATGACCATTTGTGAGTTTGCAAGAAAGCATAAGCCTTTCTGACAACATCATTTATACAAAAATTATAACATGAACTCAAGGTGCTGATACAGCAGCCTCAATGTATCGGCAACGTCAAAACCAAGGTTTTCTTGTCAAAACAACTTCCGAATAAATAAATAAAGGCAAAAGATGAAAATTTTGATCCATGTATCGCAGCAGCTACTGAGATTTGCTTTTTCCAAGTTCTTCGATTTCTTCTTGACGCCTTAATTCAGCTTCTTGAAGTTCTCTTTCAGCATCTTCTTCATCCTCCTTTTCATCACGATCCTCAAATTCCTGTTCAGCTGCCAATGCTTTGACAACTGGATCCCGCAGTTCAGAAATTAGACCACCACCAATCCTATACTCTTCTTCATCACCAATCAAGTACAGCCGCTGATCGGGTCCACTTGCCATGGGAATGTCCACGGCCAATAACTTCATATCATACTGCACGATATTTATACAATAAGTTCACATAAGCATGAGTAGAATGAGAAAAACATTACTTCAAGTAAGGAGCAAAGAAGAAAACCTGGCCTTTCTTCTTTTTGACTTCAACGCTGACTAGTCCCTTCTTTTCTGAACCTCGTATAGGAAAAATAAGAAAACACCTTTTGCTTCTTATTCTTGGATCGAAATTCTTCAAGGAGACACCCCCTCCTGACATCACGTAAGCTCTCAAATCTGTTCCTGTAAGTGGTGCACCCATAACCTCGAGGATACCAGCTGATGTATTTAGTTCCCTCATTGCCATTCTGTATACTTTATCTGGATTGATTGTGAATTTTGAGTGAAGGTACAAGCCCTTGACATAAGGAAAACATACTATGATCAGTATCAATGATTTTTACATTTGAAAAAACAATAAGTTTTGGCTTCAACAAAATTGCTATAGCACGTGTTTGGTTTAGAGGAGAGAAGAGAGAGTAAATAGAGGAAAGTTTCCAAATTTAAATTTGATAAGTGAGAGTAAGGGTTTGAAAGGTAAAAGAGAACGAAATAGCTACAACATAGAGAATACATTTTATATAAATAACAATAACATATTAACAATATGCCATATGATTAAATATTCCCTTCATGTCCCCTCAAGTAAATAGATAATCATAAAATGCATGGTTATATTCATCCTTTCCCCTTCGTGATTACATCTAACTCCGCACAAACCAAACTATATTTCAAGGAGCAAATCAATCAGGAACCACTGCCTGAATACAACAGGTTCATACTCCATACACAATTATAATCCAACTGAAATTACTATATATAGATATTTCCGGCTAAAATGAAAATGTAGTATGAAATGCTAAGCTCCTCTCATCATTTTCTAGTTACCATTCACCAAATATATACACTGGTTCATTTACAGGTATTAGTACATATATTAGTTCATCAAGGCAAAGAAAATAGATTATTGATGACCCAAGTCGTCACCAAATCACTAAATGTGCTAAGATGAAATTAAGATCATATAACTCTACACATGTTAAAATAGCACCTGATGCAAACTTAACATCCCATAAAGATTTCTATCTCATCATCATCAATCAAATTTGATTAAACATAAATCAATTACCAATGAAAAAACAGAAATCTTCTAACATCAAGAAAGTATAATACTGCCAAAGAACAACTCACAGTGAACATGACGATAGCCGATGAAAGAGCTAGAAACCCATACTTGGCCATACCCTCAGAGAAACCAATAAAAGTATTGGCAATACCAAACAAGACCCTCCACAACACAATGCACAACACAATCCCACCTGCACCAAGCAACACCAGATAGTTTCTCTTCCAGAAAGCCTCCATCTGCAGCCTTACTGCCTCCTTGTATCGTGCAAAAGCACTTTTAACCGACGAAGCAGGGTTTTTTACCACTTTTTTTGCAAAACCTTTAGAACCCATCTCAAAATTCTTTAAGGAGAAGTACCTAAACCCTATGAAATTCCTACTTGGCAAAAATTTGGTACGAGGGTTTACTTTTCCAAAAACCCCTGAAATATTGGGCGATGAAGAAAAAGGGGCTCTTTGGGAGTTTAACAGCCCTGAAGAAGTAGGATTTTGGACAATTCTAGGGTTTTTTGTGATGAAATGGGAAATGCCACTGCTAATTGGTTTCCCACTTGTTGAAGGTTTTGATATAATGTGATCAAAGCACCTTGCAACAAATCTCGAAGATGAGGGTTTCGCCATTTATTCGAGTACCTTTTTTCAATTATATATGCAAAATGGAATTAGATTCACTGAAATCACAAACTCGAGATGGTTGATTTACCTGGTGGATGAAAATCAACTACACCGTTTCTTCCGGAAGAAGTCTACTAAGAACTGTATAATATATCGAATGCATTTAATTTGTATTGCGGGGAAGAAGCTGGATTTTCTACCCCCAATATTTACAGTGTAGGTAAAATTGTGATTATTCTTCTTTTGTTTTTGTCTGATTTAGTGGGATAAAATAAAAGAAAAAACATGAATAGGTCTTGAGTTATCCGAAAGTGTTTCAGATATTCGAGATTTTCAGAAATAAAATCCTATAATTTAAGTTTTTAGAAAATTAATAAAAAAAAATCGAGAGATTATTGGAAATGAGAAATAGTAGGAGATATATTAGTTTCTCTATGTGAAATTAAAATCCTTGTGTAAAGTCTCTTTTTTTCAAAAAAAAAAAAAAAAGATTAGAGATCACGTCCGGAAAAAAATAATTAGGATAAAAGATAAAATATAATCCTCATCTAATTTTTCAAACCGGATTATTACCGGTCGAATAGAGGAATTTCGACCCAACCTTAACCCTACAAACATGATAAATAGAATTCTTAAACAACCATATATTGTAGATAAAAATTCATGATTACAAACTTGGATCATCTTAATTTACGTTAAATCAAAGTAAAATATGTGTCAAGCGACAAGAAAAACTGTTTTTAAATGACAATATTTAGATAACTGAGAAAGAGACTTTAAATTTTAAGAAAAACAAAACATATACTATCTTAATATTAAAATTATTCTATTGAATAAAATCTCTACTCTACTCCAAATAAAGATATATGATCATTATGAATTCGTAAAAGAAACATGATTTGTGTTTTGGAATATAAAAATTATAATAATCTATATGTTAAAATCTATTAGAAAAATGATGAAACAAAATCTTATCATGTGATTATGCATAAAAGAATCATCCCAATACATGTATTTTACAAGACTATAATTTGTTTTGAACAAATTTAATCAAAATTAAGACTTGAATAGTAGCAAATGGGCAACCCATGAAAAGAAAGAGAAAACAATTTATTTTGTCTTCTATGTAGATAAATATTTTACAATCTTTTTTAAATAAATATCTCAAATTCACATGTGTTTCAAGATATATTCTCATTCATGATCATGAAAGCACAATTTTTTTCATCTAAAATTTAATTTCCCTTTTTTTTGATAAGCTAAATTTAATTTTCCTTAATTAAAATATATTTTATCAAAACTCTTTTCAATATTCTTTTTCAGATGGCACCCTTTTCAATATGAAATTGTCGAAAATTAAGATTTTCTAAGAAAGAAAAAGATGAATTACTAGTTAACGGAAAATTCTTTATGGCTAGAAAAAACTACACATTGTTCATTTAATCCAATAATAAACGAAGTGGTGATTATGTTTATTTTTTATTCTCAATGATTTAACCCTGGGACATTTTATATGGATATTTCTCCCAACATAACATTAAAAAAAAAAATGGTTTATAAATTTTTACTAGATAAGTCCAAATAAAAACTTTCCCTATGCTGGATCAAATTTTGGGATTTGGATTACTTTTATTTATTTATTTTTTTGAGAGAAGGATTACTCAAACAAACAGCCACTCACCGACTCTATAGCTCTTCACTACAACTCTTCCGATTCTAGAGAAAACCGGAAAAGAAAATATGCAGATTCTCCACATCCCTTGTTTAGAAGACAATTACTCCTACATGTATTTTAACTTGAGGAGAAGAAAACCATTTTCGTTTATATGGCCTAAATAACAATCTTTTATCGATTAATTCGATTTTTTATTAAAATTTTCTGTTTAATATTGTTTATTTAAAATACAGGATCATTGATGATGCCACAAAAGAAGCCGCAGTGGTTGACCCGGTTGAGCCTCATAAGATTCTTCGGGTAGCTCAAGAAAATGGAGTTGATCTTAAGCTTGTCCTCACTACGCATCACCACTGGTCTATTTTTCCCCCCCCCCCCCCATATTTCCTTCTTATTTTTATAGGAATTGTTTATTTGAGCTGATAATTTTGTTTATACTTGGTTTTTATTTGTGTATGTAATGTGTTTGTGTGAATGTTTAGCTTAGAGGGCCCAATTATATTCTCTCTCATTATTAGTTGATATGATGTTTGATACTATCAAAATGTTTAGATTCGTGTATAACCCAATTGGACAAACAATTGCTGCTGTTTTAGTCAGCTTTCACTTCATTTATTCATTTTAGAGGAAATTTTGTTAAGGGTTTTTTGTTTTAAGACCATGGTCTTCTTTTGTTTGGATTGTTAAAGCTTTTACGATTTTGAATTTTCAAAAATGAACTGAAAGTACTCTCCTTTTGCTCTTTTCTTTATCGAAATTTGGGGACTAAAATTTTACTTGATTATCTCAAATGGTCGAGTTGGATTTTCTTTTATTGAATTTAGGCAGAATATGGGCTTGATTTAATGGATGTGTCTATGCTGATAAAGATTGTTGTGTACGATAGGGATCATGCTGGTGGCAATGACAAGTTAAAGCAGTTAATGCCTGAGATTAAGATATATGGTGGTTCTGTTGATAATGTTCAAGGGTGCACTAATAAAGTCGAAAACGGTGATAAATTGTCACTTGGTGCTGATATCAGCATATTGGCTCTTCACACACCATGGTACGTGCTGCACTTATTTTCCGTTGTTTTCTATGCTTCTACTTTTGTATCTGTTTAACCTTTTACTTTTGCAATGATTGAAAGCCTATGCATACTATCCTCTCAATCGTTTCTCAATGATGGTTCGTCTATTTTTCTTTATATTTTTGGTGATGTAATTTATATTGAAGCACATTTTTGAGTTCTGAGTCTTCATCAGAATCCCATTGAATGATTTCTCTGTACTTTCCTTTGAGCATCTCGATTATGGGCTTTCTATTTTTGGTGTTGATAGCTTTATTGTTTGTTGGCGGATGATTTTGCTGTAGCCGTAACTTTATCATGTTTCGAGTTTTGTTTTATCACTTTTAAGTTTTTAACTTTTATGTTTCTCTCTTCAGCCACACAAAGGGTCATATAAGCTACTATGTCACGGGCAAAGAAGGAGAAGATCCTGCTGTCTTTACTGGAGACACATTGGTGAGTTCGGATTATTTTTCATTCCCGGTTTATATCTATAAATTTATTTAGCTGCACTTTGAAGAGTGGGAAAATTTAAAATTGAGCTTCCATCAAATATTGCCACTAGAGTGATGAAAAACCACCGTAAATTCTGCACTGCACTTGGGAAATTATAACCTAGTATATTCATTCGAGAACATTTATTAATCTTGGTCTAGTAGTTAACATGCTGAAACATTTGGTATTATCTGCATTTTAGACATACTTTTCATTTTCATTTTTCTTACCGATAAATACATCAATTATGATTTACTCACTGTTTTCCCTTGTGATGAATCTGTAGTTTGTTGCTGGCTGTGGAAAGTTTTTTGAAGGCACTGCAGAGCAGATGTATCAATCACTATGTGTTACCCTCGGTTCATTGCCTAAGCCAACTCGAGTTTATTGTGGCCATGAGGTAATAATATTACATACACAAGCTTGTTAGGTTCGACTATAGAAAAAGAAGTTAAACTCTACCTGTACCATTTACCTCTAAATTCATTGTAGCTTTTTAGGATTGGTTTTCTTGCCTAGACTAGAAAATACTGACATATGTTTCAAATTTACCGGCAGTATACAGTGAAGAACTTGCAGTTTGCTTTAACGGTGGAACCAGATAATGAAAAGATAACCCAAAAACTATTATGGGCTGAGCATAAGAGAAGATCGAGCCTTCCAACTGTTCCTTCAACTATCGAGGAAGAACTGGAGACTAATCCATTCATGCGGGCTGATCTACCCGAGGTTCAGGTACCATTATACATTACTCTCATATTAAAACAATAGCTATTTAACGGAAACTGGAAACACATCTATATCTATTTGTGGAGTTAAGAATAAAATTGATTACACTTATGCAGGAGAAGGTTGGGTGCAAGTCCCCAGTTGATGCCATGAGAGTAATAAGGGAACGAAAGGACAACTGGAGAGGATGAACTATAAATGTTGCAGAGTTGCTTTCTCCATGTTGTGTTTATCATATGCAGGTTCTTGATAATAATGTGAAATTTCTGTAGCAAGTTGTGTTAATGTTTTTTTATCTTTGCATTTGCTTTTGGGATGTGTTATTACTGAATTCACGAATACAATCAATCTATTGTAGTTTGGCATCAAATGTGTACCATTTGATGTTGCTTTGAATTTACTCTTAACCTTTTTTTGAGTGCTGAGACCGATATGGTTAATTAATAGAGAGTTTGCTCTATTAGTGATTACAAAAGCTACCATTATAATTCTTCTTGGATGTATTTGATATACATGTTTGGTAGGGTGATGAGATTATGGCCTATTAGATTGAGTAGGATATTGAGTCATGTATAAATTATTAAATTATAATGTGGTATTTGGTACAAAACATATTTTGCACTACATGACAATGAAAAAATTATGATTTTACATTGAAGTCCTTTCTTTTTCTTGGTTTCCTGGTAGATTCTCTTGATATAACTTTTACTTTTTATACATCATTAGCCTCTTCGCTTTTTTTTCCTAAGACTTCACACGTAATTTTTCTGCGCCTCTTTTTTTCTTTCTTTATGATGTTTGTGCCGTGTGGCGCGGCCTTCAGGGGCTGCAGCCGCGTCTTCTGTAAGGAGGGGCTTGACAGTGGAAGATGCAACCTTTGCTAGTTTTTCATGGGTTTGAGTTAATGAGTTAATGAGCAAAGGCTAAGATTTGATCAATTGCGCAAATCGAGATGATTTCACAACCTTTCAGTACTCTCCCAAACACTCTCCCAAACACATAGGCCATATGCTTAACATGATTCTAATTTGGTGTTTGGATCGGTTTGGGCTTGAGTTTGGGCATTTTACTTTCAAAGAATATAAATGCCTAATCATTCATTCATTCTATACAAATCAAAGTCCATAAAATATAGGATCGACGTCAAGATGCGAATGACCCGAGCGCTAGATCCGAAAAGGTTTCAATTGCCTAATTCGTTCAAAACGACGACTTTACGAACTTGTCAAAGCACTGGTTGAACTGAAATGAGTTCAATATGACCAATGGTGTTTCATCAATATTTTGTTTCGGTGTATAAATAGAAGGTAGAATATGAAATATTTTGTAGCTATTTTCTAACCAACAAGCGAAAGTACTCTATTTTATATCTTTCGTTCTTTAAAACTTTGTTTTGTTGGACATTTTGTTATTTGAAATTCGCCGTGAGACTATTATTTATTCAAATAGTTATTTTCATCAAGATGGTTGTATTTGTAGAAACTACTAGTATCCATGTATTTGGACCAAGACAACTCAGTAATATTGTCTTAAAAATATCATTGTATGTAAGCCTCGATCTTTATTATTTTTGTCAAATTATTTCATCTTAAACAAGTGTTACTTTTATTTAATTGTTACAAATAGTTATCATCAAGACCGTTGTATTTTTAGAAAGTATCCATGTATTTGTGCCAAGACAACTCAATAATATTGTCTGAAAGATATCGTTGTAAGCCTCAATCTTATCATTTCTGTTGAATTATTTCATCTTAAACAAGTATTGTATTATTTAATTTGTTGATGTGTTTTAGTATTCTGATTAACAGTTGTTACTTTAATATTTGGAGAACACATTTTCTTATCATTGTATTATTTGATTTACGTATCAAAGTGAGTTAGACATAAAAAGAAAAAAGTAAATTGGAACAAAAAGAAAAGGTTACTTGGACAAAAAGAAATGGAGTGACTTAGATAATTTTTTTTTGTTTATAATCTCATATCCATCAATTGAATATTGATTAATACGTAATCGGTCGAACACTATGTGAAAATGAATTTTCCGCTCATAATTAAGAAAGAGCTCGAATATCACTAAATATTTTTAAAATGCACTATATCGTATGATACTGTTGTTAGTTATTTTACCATTATATTTATAAGAGGAATAAGGTAATTTTGTCATTAAGACATATTATGAAAATATTCCAAGCACACAGAATGTGACACAACATACGTGACCTTTAACTTAGAATAATATTAATTTTATGATTGATCTGTTTCTGAAAGAAGATAAATGTGAGCACATTGTGCATCTATGGTATATATAATATAATATACGAGTTTTGTTTTAGTTGCATTATTGTAGTAAATTGCGTTAGCAAGACATAAAGTACCAACTTTCTTTTTATGATAAGATATTATTATGCAATAGAAGCAAGGCATAACTCGTACCAACTTTTTTGTTTTTGAAGGAACATGTATTATATTTTATTTAATTATTTGTTTTCATTAGTATGTTCTTCGTTTCTAGATCTAGATGAACAACCCCACCTCCATTTAAAAAAGAAAAAGAAAATCACCTCACACAGAAAAATTAATCATTCGAGTTGTTCTCAGTTGACTTTGTTCAGACATCACAAAACTTAACATTAACCATTTGCCTAATTTTGTAAAGACATATCAACTCATCATGTGGTTAATTATGTGCCAAAGAAAAGAAAATGATATTCGAAAGAGATAATTCCTAAGTATCAGGAAGAATTTTAACAACAAAAATGACATAATCTGTCCAAAAAGAATCTTTTTTACCTAATCTTAATCTTGTGGCTTAGAATGGACCAGTTTGTTATGTGAGATAAATTGTGTAAGAGATATGTTACTTTATGTCAAATCAGAGTAGAGTTTGTATATATTTTGTTTAGAGATAAAAAACTTTATTGTTTATTTGGCTTTTGAGAGAGTAGTTTGAGAAAATTGAGAAATGAAAAATTTATTTCAGAAAGTATAAAACATGTTTGTTTGACATTTCTCAAACACGAATTTTTTTTGGGTAACGCCAAACAAACATGCCCATTATCTTTTATATATTAATAGGACTTTAAGATTGATTTGATTTATAATGAATGCCAATTTAACTTATTTTAACACCACTACAATTAATTAATGTAGTCCGAGTTAGAACGTTTGGTTTATGCAGACTATGACTAAAATTTAATTTTCTTCCTTTTATCTTTATGTAGTTAGAAAACGACTTATGGTGCAATTATGCAAGTTCATTGACTAAGCATTAATTAGTAGACAAATAATTAAAGAATAATACAGATGGGCAAAAATAAAAATGAAAATCTTACAACGTCGTGTTGACTCTTTCTTCAGTTTACGCACCGTGTACGTTAGTTTCAATAAAGAGATGTTTATACCGTAATTAACTGATAATTAATTCATCATGCGTAAGTTGTTGTACAAAATAAAAGTGGGAAAAAGCGTGTTTCTCACGTCGCAAAAACCCTACTGCTCTCTTTAACGTCATTACACGCTTTCCTCAGATATTTCTTTCTTCAATCCTCTCTCCATCTCCATTAATATTTTTTATTTTTATTTTTTAAGACCATAAAAAGTTGAAAATTGAAACTCTAACTACTACAATATATTTGTGATTCTTCTTCTCACTCAGCTGACCTTTCTTCTGTGAACATTTCTCTGCCATTTTCAGTATTAATTTTTCTTTACAAAGAAATCTTCAAATTTCTGATAGACTACTTATAGAGTTTTGATTCTTAAATGGAGACATCAAATTCAGCAGCTATGAATTTGGATTCGTTAACACCTTCATCGCCAATTAATGGAGGAGGAACGGAAAGAGTTGTTCGGTTTCCTCACATCCTCCGGTTCGTGCAGTCTCCTATTTCATCTCTACTTGAATATTCCGGAATCTTCAGGGTCCGACCCGATTACAGCTACACCGAAGCTCATTCGCTCTTACCCGAGACTACTACGAATAATAGTACCGATTTTAGTTTTGGAAACCCTAGAAATTCGGAGCCAGTTAGTAACAGTGGGGAGGTTGCGATTAGAATTATTGGGGAGCATGATGAGAGTAATGGTGAGAGTGATGAGAATGGGTTGGGATTGCGTGTGGAGGAGTCTATGGCGGGGAATGATGATGTTGTTGTTAATGGGAATGTGAGTGGTGATGATGATATTAATAGTATTAGTGGTAACACGGAAGCTTCTTCGTATCAGAGATATGATATACAGAGGGTAGCGAGGTGGATTGAGAATTTTCTTCCGTTTTTGTTGCTTTTGTTGCTGGTTTTTATCAGGCAGCACTTTGGAGGTAGTATGCTATGTTGTATATTTTCTTTGACTTTATTGATTATATTTGCACTTGTGATTGCGATTAATGCTCGACTTTGATAATCATGGGAATCAGTCAAGATTATGTGCAATCATTTCTGTGACTTGGTAAATTTTGATTTAGTACGGGGATATACTAGTGTACGGTTACCTTAGGGATTATGACCCTGATGGTTTGTTCATTAGATTACTTCTTGAAAACTTAGAATTATGAGATTGTGGGAGTGGTTTTAGATATTCTTATGGCTGACTATTGATAATGTAGTATAGGATTTACAGAATTATTTGGTGATTATAGAAGCATTATTTGCTGCTTCTCCAATTTGTCATTGTTTATACTTTGTATTGGGATACGTAAGGGTAGTTAGATGGAATTATTAGTTGATTAAGCCCTTTATACAAGAGTTGTAAGGGGTTAAACTGATATTCTGATCTTATTTTTTGTTAGTAAAACATGGTGCATTGTGAAGTATGAAACACTCATGGCCAGCTAAGTTTGCAAATAGGAGAATAAATGAAAGTTGAAACTTATGTTTTGCAGTCCACTGCATTGAGAAGTATAGATGAAGTTATGATATTATGCTTATGGTCACTGCCCGCTCTCTCTCTGTCACATACACAACCACTCCATCACTTGTCTTCTCTATCCATCCAATATTTGTCCATGGCCCTTTTCTACTCATACAATCTGATTGAAAGAAAGTTTGTTCATGACATTTATTCTTAACCCCAAAGATGCTGAAGGGATGGTCTTATTAATTCTAATAAAACTTTTTGTCGCACTCATTTCTGTCAAGTTAGTGGATTACTTGTGGTTCTCATATCTTGACGAGGTCGAATGTGAGTTACTACTCAATAAACTGCGCTATCATTTCGGTAATCCTGGTTTGAACAGCACGTCTTGTGTTTTCTTTAATGAATCATGAAAAGTCAATTATGAGTATGATCTACTCCGAGACAGTATAGGTTCCGTACTATTCAGGAAAATGAGTGAGCTGCTGAGTATGCGGTGAAATTTGTTTACCTTTTATCCAAAATATTTATTTCTTATATACTATGATAAGAAGATGAAACAAAGAAGATCTACTTCTCAGATTGAATGGCTTTGTCATATTTTGCTTTTATGAGTATGCTCTTTTATATATGATCACTCAAAGAGTTCGTTATGAGTTCAACTCTTGACTTGTATTTTTTATAAATCGTTCAACTCTTGACTTTATAAAGTATTTTTCCAGGATTTTTTTCTACCATATATGTGACTGTCATCCTGTTCAAGTCTAATGAAATTCTTCGGAAGCAAACGGCTTTAAAGGTGTGAATTTTGTTCCATTTTCCGAGTCTTTTGCAGCATTGTCCTATAATTAAGACTATGTTCCCCTTTCTGTAAAGTATCACTGAAATAAAGACTTCAGAACTTATAACACTGGATTTTTCAGGGAGAAAGGAAGATTCCTGTCCTTGTTGGCTATTTCGTTTTCTTCATAATCCATATATCTGGAGTCTACTGGTGTTATCATAAGGATGATATTTTGTATCCATTGTTCATGATTCCTCCAAAGGCAATCCCACCTTTCTGGCATGCAATCTTTATCATCCTACTAAATGGTATGTATCTTGTTTTGCTTGTTGCTTTTTGGCGTCACATTCATTTGACTACTATGATATTTATGGCACAGAGACAAATTCATGCGTGTTCAATTGATAGCATATACTATTTTTTTGGTAAAAAATTACTGGGGAATTGAGTGCTTGAAGTTGCTCTATGTTTGAGCTAAACTGTCATTTGCTGAAATATTACTAATTTCTTGGATTTTTCCTTACATAACCTTAACTCAATCCCTTCCCTTATCTCTTAATTTGGGGCTTCAAAATGACGTATGGTTAGAACTCATTCTCCCTTATAATTTGATTCCCCCAAAAGCATCATATGTGCATATGCTGCTTTAGTATCTGTAGCCAACCAGAATAACAGTAACAACACGTCAACACCATGTGTTTACTTGTATATCATATCTTCCACTTCCTGTTTTTCTTCTTTTGGTGGGGAAAACGAGAAAAGGAGGAGTTTGGAGAGTTAAACTGCACAAAGAGCTATGTTTACTTTACCCGCAGATTTCTTTATTGACTTTGTATTTGCATATGTAGATACAATGGCACGACAGGCAGCGATGATCTTGAAATTGGCTATTTTAATGTACTACAAGAATGGTAGAGGCCACAATTTCCGTAGACAGGTAACATACTTCCTCAGCAGATGATAATATTGGAATTATATTTCATATGCTGATGTATACCTGAATGCTAGAATCTTGCAAAAAATACAGTTAAGTGGCTGTAATCTAATGGTAGTATTTTGATCAATCAGGGCCAGATGTTGACTCTAGTTGAGTATACACTACTGCTATACCGTGCATTGTTACCAACACCTGTATGGTATCGGTTCTTCTTGAACAAAGAATATGGGAGTCTCTTTTCATCACTGGTCACTGGGTTGTATTTGACTTTCAAGCTTACATCTATTGTCGAGAAGGTAATGTTCATTAAATACTTTTATCTCCACTTGTCTGGTCTTGATTCCGAAATACCTAACATAAAGACATATGTTTTCTCTCACACTCTGCTCTTCAGGTTAAATTCTTTTTTTCTGCTTTAAAGGCTTTATCAAGAAAGGAAGTCCATTATGGCTCTCGTGCTACATCAGAACAGGTGTGATGTTTCTTCTGGCACTCTAAAATTTTGTTCCTCCGCACTCACTAGCAAAGATCTATTCACACCTTAAAGAATCCACGTCTTCCGAATCTGTTTTTAGATTTCTGTTGGTCTTGCCAAATGATCAAAATTATATGTAATTTAATTATTTTCTAAGTATTGAAAGAATCACAATCTAGCCATAACTATAGCTAAGCCAGGCATTATTTAGCAAAACGAGAGGCAAATGTAGTTGAGCTCAGTCTGGCTATTGCTATATATAACATCCCATTTTACTTTTATCTTACTGATAGATGAGTTCAGAAGTACAACCAAGTTCTTGATGAGGCCAAGCAATTGAATTTCTTTTCACGTTTAGTGTTGACTATTGCACATTTGCACTGAGAGGGAGTGACTAGTATGCCCTAGGGTTGCTCCCGCTAATAGTTAACATTCTTGTTACATGTGTTAGTCTTAGACTTGAGATAAATTTATTTCGTAATGTGTTAAAAGGAGTCAAATAATTCATAAAATTGCATGATATGCTTACGCAAACATGTGAAAAATACCTTCCCAGGTGAATGCAGCTGGAGATCTATGTGCTATATGCCAAGAGAAGATGCATGCACCAATTTTATTGCGCTGCAAACATATCTTCTGTGAAGACTGTGTTTCAGAATGGTTCGTTTTCAGTTTCTCATTTATCTTTATGATACCTTTGTTTCAAATTTCCCCTTAGAAAGTCAAAATATTTATCTATTTATTAATCTTGATTTGTTGGATTAGTATATGATGTTAATAATATGAAATCTCTTTTAAATCTCATTGCTATTTCTTCTTTTCAGGTTCGAAAGAGAGAGAACTTGTCCTCTGTGTAGGGCATTGGTTAGACCCGCTGATCTTCGATCATATGGGGACGGATCAACTAGTATTTACTTCCAGTTATTTTAACCTTGTAATCCTAGAACCTGCTCAGTTGAAAGAAGGCATTTTCTGGAACTAACCTGAGTACATATATGAAGTGATTAATCCTTGTAGGCTTGTACTGTTGTACATCCAACCATCTCTTTGAGGAACCTATAACAGAACAGGGCTTTTTCAAGATACATATTCAACAGATTCTTTGAAACATCGCGAAATTTAGGTGGATGAGAGGAAATTTTCGATCCATCTTCGTATATAATACATGGGTTAAAGATGAGTTTTTTTTTTCTTTTTTCTTTTTTCTTTTTATACACTTCGGGCATAAGAGTGTTTCTAGATGACATGTATATGAATTATGTGGTCAACGTATTGAGTTAAACTTTTGTTAGTTTGTTAGTATAATAACATTGTACTTTTTTTTTTTTAATCATTTCCTTTTTTGGTCCCTTTTTTTCTTTAGGCGGATTAATGAAGTATCTAATTTCATGCTTGCTTCCTCTTACAAATAAATTAGAGGCACTGTTTATGATTACATAATTGAAGCATTCAAGGATACTTTGGAGTGGGGAGAAACACTCGTGAGTATTAGAAAATAAGTATTTTGTGAATTGTGTGCAAAGCTTTTAGGACCCCATTTTATAAAATTTAACACATTACCTCTGGGTATCAAACTTCAGTTTACATAAGAATGTAGTAAAAATATTACAAATAGGTATCCATGATATGCTTCAATCGGGCCTGGATATGAGCCCGGTAAACACAAAAGTAAATCCTCTGCTGGAGCTGGGGTGCGACTGCCCCAATATGCACACCTTAGCTCCCCCCTATTAAAAATAAAATTTATAATTCAATTTTAACAGTTCACATTTATTTTAAAATAAAATAATCTTTTTGAAAATATCTAAGTTCACTCAAAATAACCCATCTTCAACTCATACTCATTGAACTTAGGAACGGATCGATGAAATGCAAGTGATCAAAAGACACCATGAAATAATAATCCTCTTCCAATACGAGGAGAACCAAACATATCGTCAAGTCGAGCGCCTGACTGTCAACATGAAAGCGCAAACATTTCTACTAGATGATCAATTAATGGAGTCATTCCAATAGACCCCATTTTCACAATTAAATCCTCCTCTCTCTATCTCATCCCCAATCCTCCAATTGTCAAAACAATTTGTCGCAGTTGCTTCATGATCATATGCATTTCTCTTTTGCTAGCTTACTTACTTTCATGATCAAGACATAGCAATCACTAAATACAAGAAAGTGACTCAATGTACTGAAATCCTTTTCCATCTAATGTGGCCAAATGATCACCATTAAACTCACGTAGCTCCTCAAAATTCCCATCAGCAATATTGTATTTTATGACTTTTCCTTGAATCAAGAAAAACAATACCGAATCCTCCTCCTCCTCACAATAAACAAGAGACAATATAGAGAAGAAATAGTAAAACCAGTCAATCCTCCCAATCACAGCTGAATAGGAAGCAATAACAGGTGAAAGGTCAACACAGTTCTTCACAAACCACTCGGAATAATCTCTCTTCATCTCATAAACATTTAACAGGGGGCGGCCAAGTTCAATGTAATTTAAGTGATCAGAAGACTCCCCAAAATAGTAACCCCCACTCCAATAATGGCTACCCTCGTAAGGCGGTGTTGGCATTTCTTCAAGCACCTGATTCTCAACATGAAAACGCAATGAATTTCTACTATCGCTCCGTGATGAGACCCAATGAATGGATCCGTTCCAATAGACCCCATTCGCAAAATTGACATTACTTCTGTATCTTTCTATCTCACCCCCAATCCTCCAATCGCCTGTTTCCGAAGAATAAATCTGAATCTGGTAAGCCTTATCTAACAATAATCGGACAAACACGAGTTTGTAATGAGGAGACTTCACGGGATCGAAAGCCAATGTACTGCCACGAGGAAACGGCCGAGATACAGGAATCGCGGTTTTCCTGTTGGTCGTAGGATTGTACACATGGAATATGCGGCTAGTTGAAAAGCTGCTACACAACAATAATAAGCCGTTGCAAGAGTGTAATATGAAGCTTCTAGATGGGTCTTCGGTGAAGTCCAAGTTTATGGACGGGGCGTTTGTTGGCTTCTGATGAAAAAATGGGATGTACTCATACCGAATCTTACTGCTGGTGGTGCGGAAGTACGCCCCAACGGCGGGATTTGTTTTCCGGCTGCGGATATTACAGAAATTAGGGTTTGTGATTAGGGAAAACCACTGTTTCGATACCGATTTAAAGCGAAGTAGTGATTTAACAGGAAGATTGAGAAGAATTATCGTCAATATATCGTCGAGAGAACCAACAATTTCAGCGGATTTCCTCTTACTCATTTTGCATATAGGGGAAGAAGAACAATCGGCGATATATTAATCTGTCCGAAAAATCAAAAAAGAAAAAGTCACCTTGGGGTAGGTGATGGGCTTGGATTTGGGATTAAGGGCATCTCCTGTGATGCCCTCAGCCCAAGTCCAGCTTCCCCTCACTCAATCCAGCTTTCCCTCAGATTTCAAGTTCAGCTTCCCCTTTCCTTTTTATAAGTCATCTTAAATGATTCAATCTATCAATTTCATTTAATTCCAATTCTCATTTCCCCCACTCTCACTTAATAATAATAATAATAATAATAATAATAATAATTTGGGAATAATAAAAATAATTTAAAATACTTGAGTTCCTAATAATTAACTTTTTAAAAGGATTTTAAAATTGGTACACAATAATACAACAATTAAATACTTAATTGACATGATTTGGGAATAATAAAAATAATTTAATATTGAAATTAACTTTTTCAAAATAATACACAAATTTAAGGATTTTTTTTTAAATTAAAACAAATTAAATTAAATTTGAGTTTATTAAATAAGAGTTACATTTTTATATTAAAATTAACTTTTTAAAAATAGTACACAAATTAAATAAAACTAAGATTAAATAAGAGTTACATTTTATTTAATAAGGTATTTTAAAGAATTTTTTTTTAAATTAAAAGGGTTTTTATTAAATAAAATAAATAAAAACAAAAAAAAAAAAATGGATCAACAGGTGGCCGACAAGTGTCGGCCACGCACTCGCCCGCCCAGCGAGTAACCCACCGCGAGCGGTGAGGCAAGGCATCCGCTTCAAGCGGTGGGTGAAAGATCAAGGCATTATTGCATTTTTTTCCCCTCTATTCATTTTACTTGGTAAATTCACCCCCCTAAATCTAAATCCAACTTCCCCTCTAAACATAGGAGATGCCCTAAGAGATTGATTGAAAGGGGTAATTTATTATGTATAATAAGAAATTTGGGATTCGGTCTTTTCTCAATCGGGTGTGAAATATTTCCCGAATACCGTTTCGATTTAGTTTGTCGGGTTTCGGGTTTCCCAAAACTCGAAAATACTTCCCGTCCCAAACTACGAAATCCCGACCGGGACGGGACGGGTTCCCGATACCGAATGCCCACCCCTAGCTTAAAGCATTTTTTTTTACAACCCAGGTGTCCAAGCTTACACTAGACTAATCATGAACTCTCAGAACCCTTGCCCTAAAACCCTGAAGGATGTAAATCGTGGGATGTGCCTCCATCAAGGTTCGGGATCCCAGTGTGTGTTTTGCTATTGCTTCACAACTAAAAACAAGAGTTGGTGGCAATTTAATAATATTTCAGGCTAGTGATATTGTCAGAGCAGCAATTTTTGTTGTCAGAGTTAAATTTATCAACTACCTATTATGTCCTTTAATATTTGACGTAAATTGATATATTTAGGGTGTAATGTGTCGAACGACACACTGTTCAAGATTGATCTGAATTTTATCGAGCTTGAAATTTTGTGTTTGAACTTGGTTTGATTGTTAAATAAGCTGAACTCAAACGAGCTTTTATCGAACGAGCCCGAACCCAGTGTCAAATAGTTTGATATTTTACAAGTAATTTATCAATTTTAGTTTATCAAGTCGAGCTTTAAATGTTATTGAATAAAAAATTATGCTTAAGCTTGTTTGATTTGTGTGATGAACGGAGCTCGAATCGAGTATCGAATAGTTTTATTTAATTTTTCAACCTTAGATATAATCCTTTAATTATCTTAATTGTCATTTATTTCACTCTCTCATCTTAATTACGTCTATGCTTTCACTTCCTAACTTATGAATCTACCAACTTTTGCAACTAATATTTTTCTTCCTCCCTAGCTATTGAATCTCCTCGATTCTGCAGAAGTTTGACAATATGCCAAATTAAAAGGCTAAATGATACTTATGGTCCCCATTTTAAAGTTTGTTACACTTTCATTCCTCATAGAAAAAATGTTACACTTTCATCCCTTTTAGTTAATATGTGTTACATCGATCAATTTTCTGGCAAAAATATACTTTTGGCAGGGGTATTTTCGGAATACCATGTTATCTAATATTTTAGTGTCACACTAATGGTCTCTCAGGTTTAAAGTTGGTTGCGTTTTCGTCCCTCATAGATAAAATGTTACATTTTTGTCCCTCTTAGATAATATGTGTTACACTTACGTACCTCGTGTTAATATTTGTTTCATTTTTCATCCTTATGTTAATATTTAATAACTCCATTTTTATTTTATTTTCTCATTTTTTATTGTAAAATTCTTTTAAGTTCAAATATTTAGTTGTAATTTTGGGGAATGAAAAAATCGAATTCAACTGTTGTGTTTTCTAGATTTGGGTGGAAGGGTTGGATTATTGAAGGTACGAGTGGCTCAAAAGATTATTTATAGAAGTTCATTTATTACTGTTCTTAATTAGAAAAACTAGGAAAAATAAAAATAAAAAATAAGTTGATGATGAGGGCAATCTTGGGATTATATTAATTCTGCTATGGCACAAACAATTGATCGCCAATCTTTTTAATCTATCTACATTTTCATAGCTAAAGAGTTGTTTGTTTGTGAGTTTAATGAATGAAAACTCAATTTACAGGCATCACATGCAGCTCTACATGTTCTGTTGTTTCATGTTTTAAAATATTCAAATACTTAATGAAGAATTGAATCCTTCTATTTCTATAATTTTCTTGAAACCAGATAAGTGGTTGTGAATGATTAGGCCAATTATCCGACTCAATCACCCGATCCAAACAGGCCTTATTTTTTTACTTGTCTAATTTAACTGTTATTTTAGGCTTTGTAAGTGTATTTTTATTACTCTTCTTCATATTTTTCTGGATAATGATTTGGTATAATTTGTGGAGGGATACTATACCTAAGTTTCTTTATTCCTATAAACTTAGGTAATTTTCATAGATATAAGTTGTGATGAGGTATTCATTGGGACTGATGGACGTTTTATGTCAAAGTAAACAAAATGAAAAAGAAACAATTTGTACTCATAACTTAAGTTGGATAACTCTCAAATAACTCAGTTGATCATTCAATATGGTATCAGAACTCGTGCCAAAAAGGAGGTCCACCTCTCCGTTACACATTCCTAAATTTCTCATGTTAGAATTGAGTAAAATGTTTACCGCATACATGTGAGAGGGCGTGTTAAGTAATAAATATTAAATGACTCCTTTCTCTAACCTTAATAAACTTTTAAATGAGTAGATCATTCAATAAGAGGCTGGAATAAAGTTATAACTGAAGGTGATTCGAGTATAATATTTCGGCAATTGAGGCTAACTTCCCATCTAAAGCGGATTATGGAGGTATGATTGAAGACATTAAAGAATTATCCGTTTTGTTCGGACTTAGAGCATCTCCAACAGTCACTTTTTTGGCTCCTCCAATAGCTAAAAACACAAATATACATAATCAAATCAATTTTTTGTCCTCCAGCAATGTCTTGTATTTATACAAGACTATGTATAATACAAGTTTGGACTTGTATATATGGATGCCCATGTATATTTATACAGGACATCCATGTCAGCAAATTTATATCTCAACTATAGTTTATTAAATTGATTTGAGTTAAATTTTTATTTGAATTAAATAGTTTATTAAATCGTCATTTAAAGTCATTTATTTCAATTTTTTAATTTATTATATTTAAATAAAAAATATTAAAATATATATTTATTACTTATATTTTACGTGTAAATGTATTACAACATTATTTATAATGTAATTTATAATTTAATATTGAAAAAATAATAAAATATAATAATTCTAAAAGTTTTAGATGATGACTGCTGGATTGGATAGCTAAAACTGAATAGCTAATACACTGTTCACCATGTATAATTTAATATAGATGACACTGCTGGAGATCTCTTAGGATCTATCAAGGCTGAACATATTTGGCGTGAAGGAAACTTTATGGCCCATGAGATAATTAAATTATCTGAAAACGATATTTATTTAGTTTTAAAATTAAAGGGTTAATAATATTTATTGAAGTAGATTATTCAGGTCCTACTTTATGCCAAAATGAGTTAAATTGACTGCATCAATTAAATTCAATACAACGTGGTACAGTGGTACTTTTGGTAGATGTACTTTGTTCATTGATTATGCCGAAAATAATGTGTCATCTAAGTTATAACTACTGCTACAATCTTTTTGAGGAAGATGTTTTGTTGACTAAGTGCAAAGTCAAAGTCCAAAAATTTAGAGATATTGGGTTGAATTCTTTTTAATAAAAGTGCGTATTTTTATCTAGATTAAACTATATATACATATTAATTGGTTATGTTCCCTGCACTTTGCTAGTAGTTGATAATTTTTTGTACTTCATTATCGAATATATTCAGATGTAACGATGAATTTATGGTTAAAAAATAATAATTAAAACTTCCCCAAAACTATGTATTTGATTAATTTACGATATATTTCTTTTCAAATCACAATATTACATTATTAACTTAAATTAGTAAATTATAAAACACTATCTCCATATGAACACAATCTAGCTATTAATTTCATATTTCTCTATTAAAATAAAAAGAAAATTAAAAAAATATTATTACACCTGAAAAGTTTTTTTTTTTTGAGTGACCGAGAAGAGTATTATTTAGCACGTATGTTTTGAGCATAAATTACAGCAGAAATCGTGTTTCTCAAATTGACAAGATCCACCAAAATTGTAATTCAATTCAACCATTACATACCCTCCGATTTCTCTCTCCCGCCACGTGTGACAATCTTAGACTCATTCTCCAAAATTTCAATCAAAGAGACCTCCCTTCCCTATTTTCTTTTCAGATTTTTGTTGAATTCCATATTTTTCTTCTCACTAGAGATTAAACTTCAGCACCTTCAGGTAAAGATCGAAACCTCCGAATTAATACAATTCGATTCGTACATGTATGTATGTATGTTGTATATAATCTCTGATATGCATAAATGTTTATGTTGGTATTTAGGGGTTTTGACCGAAAATGAGAAACAATATCAGATTTGAATTATGCACGCAGTTAATACCTTCTAACATAAACAAAAATGCAGGTTCCATGATTGATTCGGTGGGATTATGATGGACAATGCGCAATTTATGCAATTTCTAGAGACCTCGAGTTTTCGCTTTTTTAAGCAATTAACAATCATGGTGAATATAATTTCCTTTTAATTGTTTGGTTTATATGATTTTCATGTATTCCATCTGCAGTTTGTATCTGTCTTTATTACTATAAAAAAAGGTGTTTTATGGGATCTAATGATGTTTTGCATTTTTTTAAGTTGTTTATGCTGAAGTACTACAAACTATGCAACTAGTTGGAGATGATTGTGATGGTTTATGGAAATTAAGTTTCGACAAGCACCATAAGTTTGATGGTTGGACGTTTAAGATTTAAAAGCAATTGATTGGATGTAAATTCTTTTGTTTCTATTGATTCTGCATCACGTAACTGAAAACTTCTAGTTGCTTCTATATTTAAGTGGAAATGTAAAACTACTTGTGTGTGTTTGGGAAACTTGACTTGAATCTGAATTTATATCAATTTTGGTTGCTCTAGTGTTGATGACAGTTCGCTTGTCCCCCATGACTTCCGCTGTTTCAACGTCTCGAGGGATATTTCCGCCAGCAGGATTTGGTGTCTACGAGGCATCTATGGGTGGGGCTTCTGGCTCTCTTGGCCAACCAGAACAACAGTTCAGTGACAATGATGAAACTGAGTTATATTCTGTGTCTTGGAATCAGGATTATGGTTGCTTTGCTGCTGGCACAAATAGAGGGTTCCGTATATATAATTGTGATCCATTTAAGGAAACATTCAGGCGTGACTTAAAAAGTGGGGGATTTAAGATAATTGAGATGCTGTTTAAATGCAATATTTTAGCACTTGTTGGTAGTAAAGCCAATACGCAATACCCTCCCAACAAAGTTATTATCTGGGATGATCATCAGAGCAGATGCATTGGTGAATTTTCATTTAGATCCGAGGTTCGTGCAGTTAAACTAAGACGGGATTGTGTTGTTATTGTTCTTGAGCACAAGATATATGTTTATAATTTTATGGATCTAAAGCTTCTTCATCAAATCGAGACTTTGGCGAATCCCAGAGGACTTTGTTGTCTGTCACACCACCCGAATACATCTGTCCTGGCATGTCCAGGTCTGAGACGAGGACAGGTCCGCGTCGAACATTTTGGCCTGAATATGACAAAAATAATCAACGCCCATGATTCGAAAATTGCTTGCATGACCTTGACAATGGATGGGCTTCTTCTTGCGACAGCCAGTATGAGAGGCACTCTGATAAGAATTTTCAACACAATGGATGGAACTCGGTTACAGGAGGTAATATGCTTACAATTATTCTAATACACCTATAGCGAGTGGATTGAATAGATACACAGCATTTAACCCATTACTACAGATCACTACTTTGTCTTCCTCAATTACATTTGCATAATGCTTCATTTTGCCAAACCATCAACCTTATAATATGAAGATGTTCAGTATTATTTTCTCGCACTGAGTCCAGCTTTTTCCATATAAGAATAAGGACATAGAATTCAAGCTTAAGAAATGTGATACTTTGTTTTATATAGCCTCCTACCTATTTCCTTTTTACATCATAGGTAATGGTTTGAGACCTTCTAACCATCCAGTCGATTTTTCGTTCTCTCTCTGTTTTGTAGGTGCGTTTTTCTTTTTCTTTTGGTTAGGTGGGGGTTGAGAGGGGCAGGGGTAGTTTTGCTATTAATTGAGCAATGGTGTCTCATCGTAACTGTTTGTGTTTGATCACATTCTTTCCTTTTTTGTTACATTGCTTCCGGCAGGTACGCAGAGGGGTAGATAAAGCAGATATATATAGCATTGCTCTTTCTCCAAATGTTCAATGGTTGGCTGTGTCTAGTGACAAAGGTACCGTCCACATTTTTAGTCTCAGAGTGCGTGTGGTTGGTGAGGACGGTTCAGCTGATCCCTATGCTGCTAAAGGTCCAGCATTCTATGATCAGAATTCTTCAAACTCACTTGATCATCTTATTTCTCCAAGTACTGGTGCCAATACTGGTTCAACATTATCTTTCATGAAAGGTAAGATAATTCTATTTGTGAAACTCATTTTGCTTTTGAATGGCTATTTGAATACAGGGGCTTAAGCTTGAGTTAGTTTGGTGCCATGATAAAAAGGGAGGTTTATACATCAAGTTACTAATTTTAGTGAAAGTTAGACATACTCCTGATGAACTGAAAACTTCCAGAGTGAAAATTATTGAGATCAATTGACGTAGTGTAATGTTTTCGATCAGATTTTTTTTTTATTTTTTTTAAATTTAAGTACCTGGCACCAGATGAAAAAATTCGTAAATTACCATAAAATCAGGATTCCAAAAGTTTGTGCCGATTGACGACGCAGAAAAACATGCTGATCAAGATGGCAAATGTAGTTTGACTGTGGAAATGGATAGTATAATTGTACAACACATTTCTTTAACAGTGAGAATCTACCTACCTTGTTTAAAAGAAGTAAGAACTGATGGTGTAGTTTTGTCAACTAAATCTCAAGCGCGATCATTAGTATCCTCATCCTAGAGCAAATACCATAATATTAGTTTTTTAAATCATTTTATAGCTTTGCTAACTGGAAAACTCAATTGCATTAGCTACAAGTTTCACTGGCATTAAGCAGGACTATAGCCATAATCTTTTGATTAATAAAGGTATAAGATTTATAAATGATAATGACCATATATGATGCTAAACATTCCTTTGTTCTCAACAAGATTCTAACTGAGTTCTGAAGTTCTTAGACTAGTTTAGTAGTATTGTTTTGGGTAGAGTGCCAAAATTCTAAGCACAGCTACAAATCTAGTATATCTAAGATTATGTAGCTCTGCTCAGTCTTCAGCTTTCATGTAGCTGATGGGTTCAAAAGTTTCCTAAAATATGCTTTATCATTCTGGATAATACTTTTTTGCTTGCTTTTTATAGTTGGAAGTGTATGCTAATATCTTTCTTTTGGAAATTCTCCAGGCGTTTTACCCAAATATTTTAGTTCAGAATGGTCGTTTGCTCAATTACACTTGCCAGAATGTACCCATTTCATTGCAGCATTTGGTGCTCAGAACACTATCGTTATTATAGGGTTGGATGGAAGGTAAGAACACTCTGTTTGTACTCTCTTTTTGATACTGTTATTTCACATTTTCCAACTAAAGTCAATTTTGGCTGGAATTGCATCTTGACACTCTTACATCAAAACGTGTTAAAAAGAATACGGGTTTAAATATCATATACTAATTTTCCTTGAATTTAGCTAATAACTGGGTTTATTTTGTTCCTGTCTTTCTGTGTTTGGCATTCAATCAGTTTCTACAGGTGCAGCTTTGATCCAGTGAGCGGAGGAGTGATGGTGCAGCAGGAATATATCCGCTTTTTGAAAACTGAAACCAGACCTAGATAGCACACTATCTTTGTATCGCAGGAGCTATACGTTTCTGTGTAGATGAACTAATGATCCTATACATGTATATATATTATGTGTATATCTATTCACTTATGTAATAACATTTGGTGCTGATGTAATTATTAATTAAATAACAAGGAAAAGAACTAGACAAAACAAACCTGCAAATGGTTTTTGGTGGTTTGCCTTTATTTCTACATGGTTTACAGATTTTGACACTATACAAGAACATTAATGTATTTCGTGTGAACTATGGCTTGTGTTGTTGTCCGAGAATATGAACTGCTTTTCCTCTTATAAATTAGGTTTAGATATTTGACTTAGTTTGCTGGGTAAAAATTTGGTTGAGCTCAATGTGATACATAACAAAGAACAACTTTTATGATCCCTAATGATATAACAAGCTCTTTCAAATTTGGACAATCAAGGGCCAATAAAGATGCTCTCGACTCGAAAACCATATTCAAGTTTCATATTGTTCAATCATTCTCCATCATATTTGACAATGTTTTCTTCAATTTAATTTCAACTCGATTTTTTATAGCATTCAAGTGTAGGAGAGAATAGTTAAATTCACTTAAACATGTGCATCCGAAGTATTGTGCATTTCATACATATGGTACGCCCGAACACGTTTGAATCCACTGTATTAGAAAGATCAGAGAGGCCAAGAAAAATCAGTTATCAAAATCCTGGCATTTATTCCTCGAAACACGTAACAATGTACATGTACCATGTTTGAGTACCAATACATTAACCTTATTCGAAAATACTAGTAATCTGCCAAATGCCAATACAACAGTGAATAGGCTATCGATTGCTAAAGATAACAAATTGGAGCCTTCATACATTAGGAAATATCCTCTCAGTTCATCACTTCATGCACTAATACACTGCCCAATTAAAGTTTAGGTCTTACAGCTTTGTGATCATCAAAGGCAATCACCACCTTTCCAATTGCTTTTCTATCTTTCAGGGCAGCAAAAGCTATATTTGCCTATCCAAATCAAAAAAAGTGCATAAATTTTAATTAATTCATGTTCATTTTAAATTTCCAACCCAAATTTAGAATCGACTTCTGTTACCAAAAAGCATTAAAAAAAATCAATAAAATCTGAAATTCATTTCATTTTGTCAAAGTCCTTTTCTCTGTTATAACTTATAACAAAAGAAGCTATACTGCTCCTTACCTCTGCGAGACTAAAAGTATGGGATATTTTGATGTCAATTAAACCCCTTGCCAACCATGATAGTAGCTCTTTGAGTGAATCTTCTAGAACATGCGGTCGATGTATTTTATAGCTTCCCCAGTACAGTCCATGAACTGTCCAGTTCTGCAAAAAAAATATGCGCTGAATATAAATATTCAACAAGAAAACAAACCATGGCACCTACAATTCATAAGATTTAGTATAGATTCAAAATAAATAAACCATGTTAACTATGACCATTTTTTTCACTAGTTTTTGCAAAAATATAGGAGTAATTAATACCCCAAAAACACAAAATGCTGTACACTATAAAGCCGTGAAAAGCAGTACCTTAACAAGAGCAATATTAGCTGGGATTACAGGTACATCCCCACTAGCGAACCCTATAACCAAGATTTGTGCTCCCCAATTCAATACCTTCAAGGTGTCTTTGTTAAGCTTTCCTCCAACTGGATCATACAAAACATCAACTCCTTTCAACTTTCTCGACTTTAAGAAACCCTTTACACTTTCAATGACATTCTCTTTGCTCAAGTCAACAACATGATCCACACCCATCGACTTAAGAAATCGAACCTTCTCGTCTCCCCTGCCATAAGCAACCCAAGATCAAATTGTGGCAGTACAATTTTTGATAGATAAAGGTACAAGTCCACACTCCACAATGATTACAAAAGTATTATGTAACTAGTATTCGGTTACCTAGCAACGGCAATAACAATGGCACCACAGACCTTCCCAATTTGTACAGCAGAAACTCCAACTCCTCCAGCTGCACCAAGAACCAGCAATACCTACATCACAAGCATAACATTAAACGTATATTCCTCAACCAAAAACGGCGTAATAAACTAAGCTCTACCTGTCCAGGACCCAGTTGCGCCCTATGAACAAGTGCCACGTGTGACGTTCCATAAGCGACTGAAAGCGCACCAGCTGCAACCAAGTCACATCCTTGGGGTACCATAAATCTGCAATGTCCCCCATGAATCAAAATTTCGATACATTGCCACCAAAACAACCAAAAAGTTTTTGTTTCCGTTTCCGAGTCAATCGAAATGAACATAGATAGTAGTTTCTACCAAAAGGATAAAAAAAATCATCTTTTCGGTCAAAAACAACAAAAAGTTTCAAATTTTTAATCAAGGGAAACAAAATAAGATGTAATTTTGATACTCTTTATTGGCCTCGAGACTCTTATTTTTCTTAATTTAGTAATTTCTTAACAATTTTTCACGGTGTTCTCAACATATTTCCGAGAAGCTTTTCAAAATTTACAATATTTAGCTTACAAAAACATACACTATAAACGAAATTTTGATCTGTTTCCATAATTTTCAATATATTTCTATAAAATTCCCGAAAACTCCAAAACATACCAGAAAACGAAATTTAATCCACTCCCCAAACAGGAGTTGAATCAATCGATGAGTAACTTAAATAATCGAATCATAGTACGATTTCTAAACACTTACAAGTCGGATTCATTGGCGACGATGAATTGGGCAAATGATCCTAGGGCAGCAAATGAGCAAACAGGATCCCCAATTTTGAATTTGGTGACACTGGGACCCACAGCATCGACGACGCCGGAATAATCGGAGCCCGGAATGAATGGAAGCGGTGGCTTCTCTTGGTACTTGCCCTGTACTTGGAGGTAATTCGCGAAGTTCAAGCTGGTTGCTTTGACACGGATTCGGACCGCCGTCGGGGAATTGAGTTGGGGAATCGGGTGGGTCGTGGAGAGGGTCAGGGCAGAATTATCCGACCCATCCAGCGGAGCTGTCGGGTCGCCGAGTTTTCTACAGAGTAAAGCTTCCATCTTTCAAATTTTGTTCGATTATTTTCTCTCTCTCTCTCAAATTTCAACACTGGGGTTTTCCGTATGGATTTAGTGAAATGGTTAGTTGAAATGTTGAATTGCTGCATTTACTGATTTCTGCTGTCCATTTCGACATCACAATAATTTTTTTCAAATTTCTTTTTTCTGTCGTTTCCTTTCAAACGAAGCATGTAATGACAATCAAAATTTAACATATTAAGCCTCTTAATGATTTTAATTCTTAATTAACTCATTTTTCTATCTGCCTTGGCACGAAAAAAATATGGTTTTTATTTAATTAACTCATAAACAAATATGTTGATGTTGTACTGCTAGTTATGGCTTAAAATCAAATTAAATTATTCAATATTCAGACTCGAGCTCGTTTGATAAAATTCGTTTGAGCTCGGTTGTCCCACAAATCAAACAAGCTTGAACATCATTTTTCGTTAGATAACTTTTAAAGCTCGGCTCGAGCTCGACTCGATAAGCTAAAAATTGACAAAATACATATAAAATATCAAACTATTCGATATTTGGGTTCAATAAAAGCTCGTTTGAGCTCAACTCATTTAACAATCAAATCAAGCTCAAACATAAAATTTCAAGTTCGATAAAATTTAAACCAAATTTGAAAGTGTATCGGTCGACACTATTCCACTATATTATACCCCTACTTCTAGGGGTCTTTTTTGGTGATTTCTTATGTAATTTTAGTTTATAAAAAAAAAGTAGCACAGAGTAGTTAAGTCAAAGTCGCGTTTGTAGGAGAATTATTTAGCACTACTTCATCAGTTCATCTTGCTCTAACAAAGTCGTGTTGAATTATTTAGCACTACTTCATCTTTCCCTAACATTGGCTTTGCTGGTTCAGCTGACACCAAGAATTCTCTTTCCCTCCAATCCATATTTCTAAAAAAAATATCCATATTTCAAGGAGCTCTGAAAATCAAACATGCTCATAAATGAAGTTCAACTAAATCACCAATTTGTTTTTCATAATCTCCCAAAATTACACAAGTTTTCATCCAAGAAAAAGCCATCGGTTCTTTGCTTTGCAGGAGGCAGAAAATGGGGCCCATCTCATATAAATTTTCCCTTTTCTTCTTCTTCTTTCAAAGATCCTATTTTGAGAACTGATAAATTTGTTGTTAGGGTTTCCTCCTCCGCTCCACTCAGTGGCTCTGGTGCCGAATATACAGGTTCAATTTTATAATTTCAGTTCCCTTTTATAAATTTTATTTCATTTTCAATTTTTTTAGTACATGCTACTATCATCAATGGTGATATACCATTTGCTTGGGTGTAGGAAACTTTTATATGTTTGCTTTTTAATTTTGTAACTGCAGCAAATATGTTATCTCCATGTGTTTTACTGCTCAATGGGTGCATTAGTATTCATTTTAAACTATGGTCTGTAATTGATTTGCTCTGATTTTGATACTCCATTATGGGTTATCTTTGATTTGGAAGTTTATCAGATTGTTTTCTATGCTTAATTTATCTTGGCTTCTGAGAATTTTAACAAATTAAACAAATTTCTGGAGCATAAGGATATATTTTTGTGGAAAATCTTTGCTCTCACTGGAGTATTGGGATACCAGAAACCAGAATTATTTTTGTACACTTTGTAAATTGGGATTTGTTTTATTTTCTTTCGATTTAGTAATGTTAGATATTTGGGTATCTTATGCATTTTCACGTAATTTATCTAGACCAACTGCTGGGAGGAACACCAAAGCAAAAAACACAAAGAGTTGCTGGCGTAGATAAGGAGGAAATAGAAGACCCTACTCTTATAGCTGACTCCGACAGTTGTTTCTGTGAATTTAACGGGGTTCAACTACACCACAAAATCTATGATGCCGAAGAATCAAATTCAGATACTTTTGAAGGATCAAGTTCACAATCCCCCGACCAAACTAAAAGGTTAAACTTTCCCATGATTTTGTTACATGGCTTCGGAGCCTCAGTCTTTTCATGGGACCGAGTCATGAAACCTTTAGCACGTGTCATTGGATCAAAAGTTCTTGCATTTGATAGGCCAGCCTTCGGACTTACATCAAGAGCAAATGCTATAAATCATTCATCACCCGACAACAAAGACACCCGACCTTTGAATCCATACTCAATGGCGTTCTCTGTATTGGCAACTCTTTACTTCATCGACTTTTTAGCCGCTCAAAAGGCCATACTTGTGGGGTACGTTCTACTTGCGTCGTACTTTTTGCACCATTCTTTTGTTTTTGTGTTGTTAAAGTTTATGAATTTTTTTATCAGGCACTCGGCAGGTGCCCTTGTAGCTTTAGATGCATACTTTGAGGCACCAGAGCGTGTAGCTGCTCTGATCCTTGTTGCTCCAGCAATTCTTGCACCATTTACTGTGCAGAATGCTCGAGAAAAAGGTCAAGGTGGTAGAGATAGTGAGTTCGAGGGAAAGAACTCCGATTCAAATAAGGGTCGAAATCCGTTTCTCAAGTTTTACAGTATTTTGTCAAAGTTCACTACATACATTGCAGAGGCTATAGCTTATATAGTAAAAGGGATGGGAGACATGATTAACTCTTTATATAAGCAAGCTTTATCAGCAATTTTGCGCTCGACATTAGGTGTGATGTTGGTAAGTAATTTTTAGGGTGATTTACGCTCGGACTCCCTGAGGTATACAATAATTACAAAAAAAACCATGTGGTTCCAAAAATTACAAGGACACCCCTACAGGGTTTTTTTTGGTAAACATTTTCAGAAGTTGTAGGGGGTGTCCTTGTAAGATTGTTGAAGTTGTAAGGGGTGTTTTGGTACATAATCTAAACCCAAAGGGGTCTCATTGTAATTTCTGAAACGCCAGGGGGTTCCTTGTAAGACGACTAAACCTCAGGGGTCTGTTCTTAAATCACCCTAATTTTTATTCTGTATAAATATATGACTAAATAATCTCCACAACTTTTTAACTAAATTTCTGATCCCTATTCAAGGTGGGAAAACAATTGATGTATTGATAATATGTGCAAAAAGTAGACTAATACTACCGTGAATCTTCTAGATGAATTTGGAAAATGTATTGTACTTATGCATTAATGTTTATATATGTATAAGGTTTGTCATGATGTTATGTTATAATGGTTTCAGATAAGGATGGTAATTGATAAATTTGGTATAGCTGCTATTCGCAGAGCTTGGTATGATTCAAATCAAGTTTCCGATAATGTTTTACAAGGCTACACAAAGGTCACTACTTAATATTCCTTCATATTTTTTTTTCTAATTTTAGTAAGCTCTGATGCTTTATTATTCACAATTTGCAGCCACTGAAGGTCAAGGGCTGGGACAAGGCTCTAGTCGAATACACAGTTGCAATGCTTACAGATAGTGCATCTAAATTGAAGCCGCCAATGGCAAAAAGACTGGCTGAAATTTCATGTCCAGGTTGTTGAATAGGATGCCATGTTCCTTATTCAACTAAACTTAATCAAATTAATGAACATCCATTTTGTATTCTGATAGTCATTATTTGCTTAACAACTGCAGTTCTGATTATTACTGGTGACACTGATCGACTTGTACCCTCTTGGAACTCGGAAAAACTTTCACGGGCAATTCCAGGATCTCACCTTGATATAATCAAGAATTGTGGCCACTTACCCCAAGAAGAAAAGGCTGAAGAATTTGTTTCCATTGTTGATAAATTCCTGCAAAGAGTGTTTGGGACTACAGAAGAACCACTCATGGAAGCGGTGACTTGAGGTTCGTTTTCATTCATTCAATGCAATTAACGATACATAATGAAGCTTACAGTCAAGAATTTGAGTAGATTCCATAGGGATCATTTGTAAGAAAACACCATATTATGCCATTTTAGTGTATTTCAAATACTCCTATAAAAGTGTTTACAACGAACATCATTACAAGATTGGAATACTCGAAAAGATGATCTAAAACGACAGGCAACATAAGTGCTTTAGCAATTCTAGAAAGGAGGATTAGTTGATATGGTAAGATTAGCATCACGTAAACCATTAGGAACCTCAAACCCTGTCATGAAATCATCACCAAAGATCATAGCACCTGCTGCTAATGCTCCGGCTCCAAGTCCCATTCCAAAGCCAGGTCCACCTCCGCGCCCTGTTGGTGCACCTGAAGATGGCATATTTATATAACTAGGTCTGAAATTATCGGTCCTGGGGAAGAAATTGGGAATGTATCCCATGTTAGAAGGAGGTGGTGGTGGCGGTGGTGTTGGAGTTTGTGGTGGTTGATAGCTAGGCCCACCGCTTCCTGGGTAGTTTGGTCCACCAGCCGAGGGCCCAACTGCAGGGTAATTATGTCCACCATTCGAGGGTCCGGCTGCTGGGTAGTTTGGTCCACCAGTCGAGGGATGGTGGGCATAGTATGTAGGAGTTGGACTCGAATTTGTGTTTTCCGGATGCCGTGATGTGCGTAGCTTTATATGGGGTCTTTGAGAATGTAAAGATCCATATCCAGTAGCAAGGTTAATCCCACCGCTGTGATCCATAAGATTAATCCCCTCCTCACCATCTGCATATGACATAACTTAGATTTAAGTGTCTAGACTACAGAGAACTAAATGCAAAAATACCCTATGTGCTTTGCTTAATTGGCAAAACACGCCCGTGTTATTTTTATTAGAAAAAAACCCTGTGTTCTTTTTTTATTAGCAAAAAAACCCATTTGAAATTTCTTAATAAATCATAGGGAGGTTATTGTCATTTTTTTTAAGCGAACAAGGGGATTATTGCCATTTTCAAAGTTTACAAAGGGATTATAGTCAATTTTGAAAGTGAATTAAGGGAGTTTTTGCAACTTTTGGTGGGGCTATAATTGTCATTTTGGCTTGGGAGGGGTTTTTTTGCTTATAAAAATTAGCAAAGGGGGTTTCTGGTAATAAAAATAACAAAGGGGTTTTTTGCTAATTAGGCAAAACATAAGGAGTATTTTGCATTTCACTCAGACTACAGATACAGAAGACTTCTCTAGTTAAAGATTAAGGTTTTTTGGGTACCTGGATATGATGAACCAGTGTCTTCCCTTTCTTCCGAAACTCGTATTGAAATATCGACAAATCCTTGAGGCTTGTTTGAGTTCCTTTTCCGCAGCTGAAAGCTTCCGACTTCTTCAACAGGCTTGGGTACAACCTCGGACTTGGTCCTATACTTGTCTAAAAATTCTTTCAAAACAATAGTTGCAGTTCCAAAAAGGCTTTGTCTTAGAAAAACCGGCTCTCTACTATAAACTTCCACATGGAGAGCCAGTTCTTGAATCTTCGATTCAGAAGGATCGACTGCCACTGAAAATTTGGTTTTCCAAATGGGATTACCGTTACCTGTAGCATCGATGTTGGTGCAGTATTTGTTGTCGGGATCAATCCATCCAACGGCAAACCACTGGAGCTTGAACAAGGATGATGTGCGTCTGAGCCCTCGACCAGAAATTAAGCAGACCTCTACCCATATTTTGCCCATGTTAAGAAAAGAGTTAGATGTGTTGATACAATGGCGGTAGAATTTGTCCCTGTTAAGGTTCTTTTCTTGATAAAGACAATAAAGGAGAAAATATATGTTCCCTACTTTGCATAAGTAGAAGGCTACCTTGCTTTATGCAAAGGAAATTAATTTGATAATTGAGATGTTATAAAGAAGCTTTACCTTTTTGCTTGATAATTGAGATGGAAAGGAATCTGAATACTAATAGTCAAATGTTCACAAGGTAAAAAGTGTGAAACCAATTACCCACAATTTGTGCATAAAGTGAGATCTTCAAAGTACCCCACGGCGACCAAATCCAATTAACTGACATTAGCCGGGCCAATTTTCTAATCCACTTTCCTCAAATGCCAATGAATTTTCAAGTAGAAAAATAATTTTTTAGGGCTTGGTAAAGGTGGAAATGACGACGGAGCTGCGGGAAATGATAGTGCGGAGTATAATGATCATAGTTGTAAGGGGTGTAACATTGGTCACACATTGATAGTACGAGATACTTTTGAAGGGCTTTTGTGGTTGTTGATTCTCCCACTTTGTAAGTAACTTTTGAAGTAAAGTTTTCCCAAGGTCATAACACGGAGCTTATGTAATTATCTCGAACGAGTGAAAGTCAAATTTTGAGTACTTAGTTTTCATGTTCGGTCCTAACCATAACGTAGATAAACTATTCATCTTATAATGCACTTTAAATCTTTTTTGTTCATTTTGTTCAACAAGATTTCTCCATTGTACAGATTACAAATCTGCAACCACTACTCAAAGCACAAAAGCTCACTAAATTCATAGAAAATCTACAAACTTTCATGATATCCTTAGCTATTCAGCATGTCTTTGAATAAGCAACTGAACGCCTTTTCCAGGCTCCACAATCATTCTATAAGCTGGAGAATGCCTATACTTTGGCGACAGAGAGAAGCTGAACTTTGAGACAATTACGGCGACAACAATTTTCAGCTGAATGAGTGCAAAGTTCCGGCCTAGGCACAACCTAGGGCCTAAGCCAAACGGGATATAAACTTGTGGAACTTTGCAGGCATTAGAGATTCCATTTGCAAAACGTTCAGGGTTGAACTCGTTCACGTCTGGCCCCCAAACATTAAGGTCTCTGTGCAGGGTCGGGATCAAAGTCCACAAGCAAACGCCTTTGGGCACCACAATGTGCCCGATTTGGGTTTCTTGGAGTGCCTCCCTTGACACAAATGCTGCTGGTGGGTACAATCTCAACACTTCTTGAATCACCATTGTCACCTGCAGCATGGAATTAAATAACCACGGTTTCATGTATTCTTTTGGTTTCGTAAGGGTATTCAAGTCTTAGACATGCATGGCTTAATCTCTTTTGAGGCACTGTCTAACACATTACGTGGGAATATATATATCATGTATCGAAAAGCATACCGTTTTCAACTTGTGTAGTGAATCGGGGTCGAGCTTGCCAGTAGGCCCAAAGACTTGAGCCAGCTCTGCACGTATCCGTGCTTGCCACTGGGGATGCAAGGCGAGGAGCATGAGGCACCATGATGCAGCGATGGCCGTGGATTCGTGTCCGGCAAAATAAATGTTCTTGCAGTTATCAACTATGAATCTCTTTGGTGAATCCTCATCATCCACATTATTATTTATTGCTCCTTCCATAATCAGCTGCAGTAGATCCCTGTTTTCCTCATTATTGCATTCTTTATCACGTTCCTTTGCGGCTTCCCATATTAGTGACTCTATTTCCTTCTCCAAATTCTCAATTTTCCTTTGTTGCCCATTTGGAACCAATCTGTAGTTCATTTATGAGCCAAGGATAACAAAAAATAGATGTTTTTTGAAATAAAATTAAACAAAGCATGAGCTTTATCTAATTGGGAGAAAAACCTATTTGTTGCTTTTATCAATAAAAAGATCTCGTACTAACGAGTCAAAGGTAGTTACACTTCTCCCAGATCACAAAGTGTTTCACTCGTTGTAAGTGCAAGTAGTTGACAAGTATACACCCCAGAATTCTTTTTTGGAGTAAGACACATTGTTCATTCTCTTGAAAGTAACAACCCTCTTGTTCGTTTAAAAGATTGGCGATAACCCCTATGTTGACTCATGAGGTTAATCTCGTCTATGCTATCTACGGTCAAGTATTAAATTTCAGACAGGTTGACACGTTGCTAATAAGAAAGGATTTTTTTGACAATTAGATCAAGCAAAGGGGGTGTTTTTGCATGAAATTTTCCAACTAATTGTACATACCTAAATGCATTGGAACCAAAAAGGAAGGCTTGGTTAGTGATGAGTTCTTGGAGGGTTCTAAGCTTGGAGAAGATTTGTTTGCCCTCAACATATGAACTCCCAAAACAAGCTTTTGAAATCACATCTGCAGTAACACTCCTCAAATCCTCTTCTGCTTTGATTTCTGCAATCTTACCACCCTCTGATTCCTCTATGCATCTCTCCCATTTGTTAGTCAATGACTCGGCAGACTCCAACATCAACCCCACCATTCCCTGTCATTTAAACAAGGCTTGGCTTGTCAATCAAACTTCATTTTGAAATCTAGTGACGAGAAAATTATATTTTTGGTCCCATCGCCTTATTTTCATCTAATTTGGGATTGCGAGCTAAAGAATGAGTCACGTGGGTCCAAAAGTACTTAAATACTTATATGTTAATTCTTTGAGACAACAAGTGCAAAATATTTTAAAAAATTAGCTATTAAAATAAATGTCATATTTGACTATTCATTGATCATGTATTTACAGATTACGAAATTACTAGGCACCCACTTTAAATGGGAATAGTTTACTTAAAATTTTAAAATTAATTAAGTGTTAAACATAAAATTATCTTATCATATATTATTAAGGTTGTCTTAATCTAACACAAAAAAGTTGCAGTAAACATTACCTTGACTTTGTCCATGAAGAACTCAGGTGCAACAACTTTTCTTTGTCGTGCCCACATGTGACCATTGGACCTCAAAATACCATTACCAAGCATAGGTGCAAGTCTTTTAGTGATATAAGAAGGCTTTCCTAATTCAGAAGAAATGCAATTACTCATTTCCTTTACTAATTCCGGATGGTTTATGTATAAATGTTGTTTATTTCCAGTCGAATAAGTGTAAACGGTACCTGCATCACCAATTCATCAAATGCCAACATATTAAATACAACATGTACAAATTAAATTTTATTTTAATGTAAGATTTCAAAATTTCATTTTTAGTCCTATAGTAGTTGTGTTTCAATGTACTTTGGTGTGAGGACAAAACATTATGTATTAGTACAAAATATCAATGACGTGGACCCTGCAACGTACTACAATATTACATAGAGTTGCTAGCTGTTAAATTGCAAAACGAAGTATATATATATAAAAGGTGGTCCAATATATTATATATGTTTGCTGTTGAGCATGTGAAGAAACAGGCTCAGCTATGCTATCATTTAACATTAGTCAGTTGCAGAATTTAATTTCATATAAAGTACTCTTTAGAGAAATCAATCGATACATATATAGAGTTGAATGTCATGCACATGCATCTGTCCCGTTTTATGTGTGATGATGGGTCTAAGAATATCGAGTTTATATATGTGAGTTCATTTAAAGAGAATAAAGTTTGTATCAGCATATTAAATGCCTCTTTTCGGTCCGAGCTATATATACACAGTCTAGTAGACAAAAAAAAAATTAAAAAAGAATAATTCACTGCCTCCCTCCCTCCATTCTTCTTAAGCTATTTTTTTAATTAAATATTAGAAAACAATAACTCTATTTAGTATTTTAGGAGGGATATCGAAAATTAAAGTGTAATGTAGATGTAAACATCAACATTTTAATCATGGAGATGGAGATTACATGTGTGATTCAACTTTGAAATCCCATCAATTTGGGACTCAAAAAGCACACACAAAGACTCTATATGCTTGAATTGTCACTTTCCGATATGGGATTGATTGATGTATTTTATTATTCTTCAAGTGCGTTGCATCCAGCACGCCATTCAAAGTGCAATGTATTTGCTGCCCTTTATGGGCCGGGTAAACTTTTCTCATATCTTCTTTTCCATGGCCCGGCTCGCGGCCGATTCTTATTCTCGTGGAAATTTTAATTTATTTCATGGTCTATTATGATTGCGAACAAATGTACTTAGCATTTAGTACTATAATTTTTTTGATCTAAAAACATAATATTTAAGACGTAATGAATTTGATAACTACAAATATATATATTTAGCTTCTAAGTTGACGAGTTAACTATCACGTATACGTGTATTTTTCTGTTAGAAAATTTACGAAAGTATCTATTTTGTAAAAGTTAAACGTAGATTTTAAAAAGATATATACCAATTAGCTAAATCCGCTTAACCTATGATTTCAATGGAAATATGTTTTCTTTTTTACACCATATCATTTTCATCTATCTAGTTCTGTAAATAGATTACGTGGATTCTCCTATATATTATTATTTACTTTTATAGTAATTTGTACAGAAATCGGTCACACAAATTGTCATTAATCTACTTATGTAAATAGACTACATGGATTCTCCTTATTATTTACTTTTACAGTAACCTGCACCGAATTACTCGATCACACTTGCAAGGAAAATAAATTGATATTGATGCGTTGAAAATATATGTATAGAAGAGTTTTCCTTTTCTTTTTTACAAAAAATTAAAAATCTTAGCCTTCATATGTGGGCAAAGGATTTAGGATCCAAATGAAGAAAAATGCATAAGAATATAAAGAATATGATCGTTAAAGAGATTAATTACTTACCATATTCTTTTCTCCATTGTTCAAAGTAAGGGAAGAGAGTTGAGGTATAATCATGGGCCACAAATTCTCCATTATTTCCACTAGTAGTACCACTCTTTTTCAATGCTGATAAAGCTTGAATTTTTTGCATCTCCAAAGCATTTCCATAGAGAAAAGAAGGCTTAGGCCCTTTGATACCTTGCAATTCAAGATTTCGTCGAATTCGCCATGGATTCAACCAAAATATTTTGAAGAAATACAAGGCTAGACCAAGAAGAAGAAGACCAAGAGGAAGAAGAAGAAGAGTCGGAAGAATATGGATACAAAGGGCCTTCATTTTTTATTTTTTTTTGGCTTTTCTCTACCCCTTTGCTCTTCTCTTTGTACACTATATAAAGAGGACATTATATATAGTCATGCATGTATGATTGTTATTGGTTGAAATTATGAATACCATTAAAGTAATACATTTGGATTTCTTAATTAAATAGCATGTCTCAATTTTTTAATTTTTTTTTCTAAGGTTTAATTCCCGCTTTGGGCCACGAGTCCCTTCACTAGACCATCACTTGTTGGTCTCAATTTGTTTAGATGATACATAAGAACTTAGTCCAAATTTATATAAAGTCTAACGTGATTAGCTCGTATATATATATGCTTAATTTTAAATTATAAGTTGGCATACAAACACAACAAATGTATACAATACTTTGTGATATTATGGAACTAGTCTCTTTCATTATACTTATTCGACCGCATTGTTGATAAAGACAACTAAAATTATTATTTAACACAATACTGGATTGACATTTTAAATGAAAGATGGCAATATTGTATTTAGACATAAGACATGAGTACTACACAAACAAAATAAAAGTTTGGTTCAATTTAGTCATTGACTTGTGGGTTAATTTGAACTTTGAAATGGATTTACATTTGGAATACTTTGGACAGGCAAAGGGAATATACTAAATTTAATTTTAAAATTAATACATGATATAGTTATATATGCTTATTAACTATAATAAATTAAGTATAATAGATTATATGTTTCTCATGAAAACATTAATTAACCTTGACAAACCATTTTGGTCTCATTTTGTACTCAATTAATTTATTTTGGATCCAAGACTCAATTAATTTATTTTGGATCCCACTCATTTGGACCTGACTCACATTTCCAATCCCATCCATCTGTCTAGTAACCCCCCTCTCGACTTATTTTTATGCTATGAATTATTCAATTTAATACTTTATTAAAGAAGGCGAGAGATCTAAACTCAGCCCCACCATCATCGGGTTAATGCCAATTTACTCAATCTGATATGTGATATGCATCATATGTAATTTATCCTCTATGATTTAAAGAAGAGCATTTTATTACTTGTCAAAAATTTAGAGGTGCAATTTACCTCCTTTTAACAGAGATTGTAACACACTCGCCCAAAATTTTAAGAATGACATGAAAAGTGTTTGCGTAGAAAAACAAATTAAAGGTACCCTTCAGTGGGCAAAGTTACATATATATTTATCATAACACATGGGGTAAAGTACTACACTTATCATAACATGTGAGAGTGGGGTAAAGTGTCACATTTATCATAACACAAGAGGTAAAATATCATATTTATAATAACACGGTGTACCACATATATAAATTGATTGGGTTAAAATATAGTATATAAGAAGAGTAGTTTTATCAATTCGAATATTTTTTAGTTAAAAAATGTAACGAATTCATAGTGAAATTTGTATAAGATTATAGGAGGATAAAATATTCTTTTTCAAAACATATGAGATAAATTGAACATAATGATATCATGTGAGGATAAATTGTAATTAACTCCACCATCATCTATCAAATTTTTATTTGTTTAGCAGTGAAAATAAATAATCAGTTTCGTAGTAGGATAAATCATATATGTAAGACACTCTCGAAGTCTCGATATCTTGCATTTCTCTCGTTTGTCGTACATTATATGCTAAAAAAAATATCGGAGTTGCACTTTCAATCCTAAACTTCAAATTTTTGTACTATACATCTTAAACTTACATTAATATTAAACTTTTCCCCCTAAACTTTTTTTTGTTCACTTTTCCGGCCAGAAAGTTCAAGGGGAAAATGCAATAAAAAAATTCAAGGGGAAAAGTGCAACAATGGTATAATTTCAGGGGAAAAAGTGCAATTTTGATGTAAGTTTAAGAGACAAAACTCATTTTTTGCAACCAATTATAATTCAAAGTAAAAAAAAAAAAAAATAGTACAAATCTAACAACTATAAAATATATACAAATATATTATTTAGACATTATAGTGTGGGAGATGGGTATAAAATCGAGTATATACTATAATTTTATGTTTAAAGTTCATCTTGCAAATTTCGCATTACAATCTTCAAATGAGGTTTTAAGTTGTAAAAATTCGTAATTAAAAAAAAAATAGTTTGACAATCTGAATCGTGAATTTTCTAAATGATAATTATCGTTTGAAGAATAAAGAGATAAACTTATTAAATTAAGAAGCAAAAATAATACTTCCAATAGACAATTGCGCTTTTCCCCCTAAATTTATAACCGAGTTGCACTTTCTTCCTGAACTCTTTGGCCGAAAAAGTGGTCGGAAAAAAGTTCAAGGGGAAAAGTGCAACACTAGTGAGGGGAAAGTACAATTTTCTCTATACTAAAATACGCGTGGAAGTTATAAAGTGAGTATTAAATTGTCCTAGTTTTACATTATCGCCAAATGTGTTGTTTTGATGGGTTGGAGTGACACCAATAATTTTTGGAGTTGGACTATCAATCAATAATACAGCGCACTCAAAGAGTTAGCTAATGATATTAGATGTTGCATTTATCTTACAAATAATTTTGTGCTATAAAATCAGTTTTCCTTTTTTAAATCCAAAGTAAGAAATCTATAATTGAATCTTATGACCACCTTTTTGTTGATTGTGAGTTCTCAAAAGGAATATGGGCCGGGTTGAATTTCTTGCCATCATTATCAATAAGCTGAGAATGGCAAATTGTCATATATAATTGGCAACACTTGCGCATGCTTTTGATTTGATGTCTAATCTACCAGGCCATTATATGATTGAAAGAAATTTGAAGGATCTTCACCAACAAAATAAAATAAACGTTGTCGATAACAAAGTCCTGAATGAAACGAGGGGTACAATAGTGGAAGGGAAAATACTAAACGCAACTTTGGAAAGTACGTGAGCTAAAGAATTGCTTTTCCCTAAACACATGTGAGCAAGTAGGTTGAATGTATTCATGATAATTGCAAAGTTAGGCTAAATTTTTTTATTAGTACGAAATTTACTGGTAAACTCGCCGAACACATGTTTTTTTAATCAGTCATTATCCTATTAAACACTATATATTGCACTTACTTTTTGAAATAACTTAATGATGAGGGTGAATATAATCTGATCGGGTCAAGCATGATTCGTCTGGTTTTCACACCTGAAATGATAGTTTGTACGTTATTTGCATAAGTAATAGGGGTGAGCTAGGTCTGATGCTTAAATCATTAACTATATTTTAACTTTGTGCAGAGTTTCAAGCTAAGAGAGTAAATAATCGAGTATTATTCACCCGTATGTTGCGCCTTATGTAAGATTGTTTATTTAGTTATGTTCCTCATATTATATATCAATATTGTTAATCTGAGAGTACCACATGCGATCAACCATTACATATGTTTAGTCGATTCATATTTGAGTTATCATAGAGTGCAAAAGATTAAGCTTTTTAGATGGTGTCTTCCATCAACTAGAACCCTTATACTTGATTTTGATGGTTCGTGACTTGGAGGTACGGCTCTAAATTGAGCCGAGGTTTATTCGCGACCCAATGACTAGGTCTCATCATATTTAAGTCGAGTTTAATTAAATATGAGGTGAATTGAGTTTGAAAGTTTTTATTATGGCCGATGAATTTCCAAATTAAGTGTGAGTATAAATCATTTTGATGCAGCACATGAAATATGGGCAAGTGAAGGCGAACTTAACTGTCAAAAATTGATGTATAGAATAATTTACCGATATTACATTTTTGTCTTATAATTTTATTTCTAAATCAATTTTGTCTAGCTAATTTTATTTTTTGGAGAGGGAGATAGACCCATCCATTCCCTCACCCAGAGAAGGCCCATGTCATAGACAATTGTAGTAATTCGGGCTACAATAAACTTTTGGACTTACAAGCAAATGAAGGAACAGGCTCTTCTAATTTATTAGCCCATAAAGTTATTGGTTTATTGAAATTGAATTCTGGGTCCAAATTTAAAATGGCATTACATCATAAAATCTTTTTGATTTTCTTGAATTGGGCCAAAGGCGTGATATTGAAAATTTGTAATTAATTATTTTGGGTCAAAATGAAAATGGATACCACTAGTATTATCATAATTAATACAAGTTTAAATCCGTGTTATGCACGAGATTATATTAAATAGTTTTTAGTAATAGTTTATGTTAAATATTTATAAATCAAGCTTAATATCAATAATTGTACCCTATTAATGTCCAAATTAAGTGCTAAACTAAAATCATTCGTTTACAATTCATTATGTAATGCTACAAAACATGTTATAACTGATTTGGGCTTATATCTTTTCGGAGAATACGATTAATATCTGATTTGGGAGTATTAATCAACTTATATTCTGAATATTATAAAAAAATAGAGATTCATGATAATTTTTAAGTTTATTAATGTACTCATCAATAATAATCTTGAAAATATATTCAAAATTTCTAAATCATTGATCACGTATTAATAAAAACATTACGGGCATGTTTATTTAGCGTTTCCCAAAATTATTTCATGTTTCGGAAATGCCAAATAAACATGTTTTCGATTTCCTGAAATAAATTTTTCACCTCTCAATTTTCTCAAATTACTCTCTCAAAAGCCAAACAAACAACAATTTTCTTATCTCTAAACAAAACTTATACAAAATATACTTTGATTTGACATAAATTAACATATTTTTTACACAAATTATCTCACATAAAAACATAATTTGACATAAAGTCTTACATATCTTACACCTACAATATTCTAACTCTTCTAAAAAAATCTACACCTACTTTATTTCTCAAACCACTATCTCAAAACCCAAACAAACAACATTATGCAAATCGAGATTATTTCACAAATCTCCATTACTCTCCCAAACTACTTTCCCAAACACCAAACAAACATGCCCTACACGTTTGACTTTGCAACACTAAAACATCTTCAAGTTAATTGATAGCAACAATTGCATGTAACTCATCATGAATGATTTTCTTTTTTGGGTAAATAAGATATAAATGATTCCTGATTACTAAACAAACTGTTTTAGAGCCAAACTTTGAACAAAAATGTAAATTTTAATAATACAACAATTCTTGCATCGAAGAAAAAAGTACGTAGCACCAAATTTAAAAAACGATGGTTATTTTTAAATATTACAACAATTTTAGTGCTCGGGAACTATATGGCGCGCCTAGATTCAATTTTTTGTTAGATTTTTTTTTCATATAATGTGTGAAATTTTAAAGATTTGGACGACTTACACAAAAAACAGCGCCAAATTTAAAAAAACGATTGTTGTTTTTATATATTACCACAATTATAGTGGCGCGCCTCGTTCAATTTTCCGTTAGAAAAAGTTTTTATATAATGCGACTGATATCTTATGTCAAATCAGACTTAGTTAAGTATAAATATCTATTTGGACGACTTGGGAAAAAAAGAAAATAGTGCCAAATTTTATGAAACGATGGTTGTTTTGATATATTACAACAATTCTAGTGGCGGGGACCTACAGTGTGGCGTGCTTAGGTTCATTTTTCCGTTAGAAAAAATTATCATATAATGTGCCTCATATATGTCAAATCAGACTTAGATAAATAGAAAGATTTGGACGACTTGGGAAAAAAAGAAAATAGAGCCAAATTTAAAAAATCGATTGTTGATTTTATATATTACAACAATTCTAGTGGCGGGGACCTATAGTGTGATGCGCCTAGGTTAAATTTTCCGTTAGAGAAGGTTTTCATAAAATGTGCGTGATATCTATGTTGCACAGACACTGACTCGGGGACTCGGACTCGACACGATTCGGATTCGGCGACTCGTTTTCTAAAAAAAATTCAAGATACGACACGGCATGGATACATATATTAAAAAACAAAAAAACTATATAGTTTATATAAAAATAAAATAAATTAGCATCATAGTCAATGAATTAACATTCATTCTAATATTTCAAACACAAAATCAAAAGAAAAAATCACAAAAGATGTATAAATTCACTCTAAGCACATCGTAAATGATTCAAAACAAGTCTCATATGAAAAAAATATCAAAACAAGTCTCATAAGAAAAATAATCACTCCAAGTACATAACAATTAGTCAATTACACGAAAATTGTTCGAAATCTTTAAATAAAATTAGTTTTTTTATTACAAGATAGAAATACCACCCTTTTTTTTTTTTCTTCTTTTGCTTCAGACTTCTTTTATAGCAATTACCTAGATGTTAAAAGATGATATATTTCTTGCCACACAGAGAGAAAGAGTATGATTTAGGTGCAATGGAGTTTAACAATGAGGCACCGACACTGAATAGAAACACCAGATAAAAGAACTCCAAATAACTCTAATTTTAGGCCATAATGTCAATAATTTTTGTAAAAGAAGTACACATTGTAGATTGAAAAAGAAAAAAAAATAAAAACCCAACTCAAATTTCAAGGAAATAAAACATAATTGCACAAACATGAGGTAGAGAGGAAGAGCAGTACCTGTAAATTTGAATAAATTGGAAGAGAATTCTTGAACTAAGATTTATGAAGTGAATGAAATTGGGGAGTTCAGGAGTTGTTTTAATTTGTGTTTGGAATGAAGAGGAAGAGCACTCTGTAGAAGAGTAATCGACTAGTTCAAAAAAGTATTTTCTGAATTTTTTTAATTAAGTTTCAAATTTTCAATTTTAACCCACAATTTTGATAAAAATTGCAGAAAGACCCCCGCCGTGTCCAAGACCGAGTCCTGCCGAGTCCTTGACCGAGTCCTGTCGAGTCTTTGACCGAGTCCAAGTCCTTGACCGAGTCCTTGACCGTATCCCCGCCGAGTCCAAGACCGTATTTTCTCGGACTCGCCACGTGGCGAGTCCGACGCGTGTCCGAGCCGAGTCGCACGCGTGTCCGAGTCCGTAAAGAGTCCGACTCTTCATAGTGGAATTTTTTGAAGTATCCGTGCTTCATAGCTTATGTCAAACCAGACTTAATTAAGTATAAAGATTTGGACGACTTGGAAAATAAAATAGCGCCAAATTTAAAAGAATGATTCTTGTTTTTATATATTACAACAATTCTAGTGGCTGGGACCTACAGTGTGGCGCGCCTAGGTTCAATTTTCCGTTAGAAAAAGTTTCCATATAATGCCTGATATTTTTTGTTAAATCATACTTAATTAAGTATAAAGATCTGGACGACTTGGGAAAAAAACAAAATAACGCCAAATTTAAAATACAATTGTTGTTTTTAAATATTACAACAAATCTAGTGGCGGGGACCTATAGTGTGGTGCGCCTAAATTCAATTTTCCGTTAGAAAAAATTTCCCTATAATGTGTCTGATTTGAGGTCAAATCATACTTAATTAAGTATAAAGATCTGGATGACTTCGGAAAAAACAAAATAATGCCAAATTTAAAAAATAATTGTTGTTTTTAAATATTACAACAATTCTAGTGGCGGAGATATATAGTGTGGCGCTGCTAAATTCAATTTTTCGTTAGAAAAAGTTTCCCTATAATGTGCATGATTTTAGGTTAAATCAGACTAAATTAAGTATAAAGATTTGAACGACTCGGGAAAAAAATTGAGTTTAAACATGAGACATTGTCTTACAATCAAATCAAACAATAGATGCAAATTCTACTCACCCTATTTTAGAAGATTAAAAGAACAACTTTTATGATAAACTCTTTTTTTCTTCAAAAATATATTATTTGCTTTATTTTTTCATAGACCAAAATGCTTCCTGAAAAATCAAAAAAGCTATTCAAATTTCATTTGGAGAATTAATTTATTCCAATTAAATAGAAAATAAGGAAGAAAATGTGAAGCATAAGAAAGAGGAAAAGGAATTATCACACCGTCAAATGTTGTCAATCCAGATTTTAAGACGGACGTCAAAATCTTCTAAAATCCGCGACACATTTTGACAAAAAAAGAAAAAAAACTTTACTCGGAGATGTATAAACGGACAAGAAGAAATAATTCAAAACCCCATTTGTGCAAAAAAAAGGGAGAATTTACTCTCTCTCTTTAAATTTTCTTTGAAAAAATTCTCTCTGGACCCAAGGGCGGTAAAATAATCTTCAAGTATTATTTTTGGGTCCGGAGATTTAGGGTTTCTTTGGTAAGTGCAATTCGAGCTGATGCACATGTACGCTTTTGTGCGTTTTATTTGTGTATAGTTCAGTTTTAGGGTTTAGATTTATTTTGTAAAAAAAGGGGCGTGTATAAAGTGTTAAATTAGTATACCAATAATTCTGCCGAGATGGACGGGAGGAGAATAACGGCGAGTCCGCGGCCGTGCTCTGGGCGGCGAGTGGTGGCGAAGAAGCGGCCTCGCGGTGGGTTTGATGGGTTTGTTAACAGCGTGAAAAAGCTGCAGAGGAGGGAGATTTCCTCCAAGCGTGATCGTTCATTCAGCATGAGTGATGCTCAAGAGCGATTCCGCAACATCCGATTGCAGGTTCCTTTTTTTAAAACTTTTATTTTTCTTTCTGCAGCTTTTTATTTATGTTTTTAAGTAATTGAATTGTGTGTGGTTGATTAACACGGAAAAATTAGGGCTTGATTAGATGTTGCCTAGAATTTTGAATGAAATTTCTTGGAGATATGCTCTTATTTATAGATTATTAGTTGCAGGTGACCTTCTTATGTGGTTTTGTCTTTAGATCTGTGTATCAGAAATCGATGTGTAGTGTCTATTAAGGGAACAAATGAATGCTGCTTATTTGGAATTGTAAAGATGGATTTTACAAAATAATAAATTGGATTTTTTTGTATGTCATAATCAACTGGATGCTGATAAGATTATCAGTGTCACAGAGATTGTATGTGATTTGTGTATGTTTTTTTATCTAAATGGTGCTTGTAATATGCATTAGAAGAATTCCAAGGTTTTCAGAATGGGAGTTAACGAACAAGCCTTGTAGTTGTGTTTTACATGGTAGTTGCGAACTCGGCTTCTTTTTGCCTGTTTTAGAAACTAAAGGCATTTATTATGTGAACGGCATTTAGTGTGATTAAGTCGTCATTAGTGGGGTGAACCATGACAACTGTTTTTTTGTCAGTTTCTAAATTATGTACTACCGTCCAATAGAAATCTGAACCCATATATGTACCCTTCTATCTTGGTCATCACTGTATGGCCTGTGCCACGTTGCTTCCTCTTTATGTAGCCAACCTTAATGAAATATGTCTTCTTTCTAAGTTTATTTGCAAATGACATCACGGAGTGCTATGGAAGATGCATCTGGATAATCAGTTTGTGAACAATTATATGGGTATACACATTTAAGACTTGAATACCCTTAAGATTTTTTTTTACATATTATGATATGTGACAGTAACAAACCTTAGCTGAATGAAAAAAAACTGATACATAAAAAAAATACTGACATTAACATATAGACTGATGTGTTGAAAAAAAGGTATTCTGTTGGAATTCATAAATGGGATTAAGTGCTAACTATTTCACAACTCAGGAACTCTTATCACTTATTTCGCAATATCGCGTTATTTATTCACATCATGCATTCTTGGTAGTAGAATTTGATTTTCTTCATCAGTATATTTTTTCTTGTGCTGACCAACCTAATATATGTTTAATTCAGGTGGAATATGATACTCATGATCCCAAAGGATATGGTTCTTTGTCATTGTCGTTTCTGAAGAAGAGGTCAAAAATTATTGAGATAGTTGCTGCCCGTGATATTGTCTTTGCTCTTGCACAATCTGGTGTTTGTGCAGCTTTTAGTCGAGGTATAGCAATATTCATTGAAATTTTTTTATTTACTACTATGTTAATATAATACTTGGCAATTGAAAAGGGCTTATGGAAGTGACCTGTTTGCATGCAGAGACTAACCAGAGGATATGCTTCCTGAATGTTTGCCCTGATGAAGTCATTCGGAGCTTATTTTACAACAAGAATAATGATTCCCTCATCACTGTCTCTGTTTATGCTTCAGACCACTTTAGTTCCTTGAAATGCCGAACCACAAGGATCGAGTATGGGATTTCTTCTGCTATTTACTTATGGTTTCTATTAATCTTCACTCTTTTTCTCATTTTATAACTATTTCAGGTACATAAGAAGGGGTAAGCCAGATGCTGGTTTCCCGCTGTTTGAGTCAGAGTCATTGAAGTGGCCGGGTTTTGTTGAATTTGATGACGTGAATGGAAAGGTTCTTACTTATTCTGCGCAAGATAGGTAAAAACTCAGCTGTGATATCTTCTAATATAGTTATATAAAACTTTGGAAGTTGCTGATGTATACTTGTTACCCCTTCCTTTTTTTCAGCATATACAAGGTGTTTGACTTGAAAAACTATACAATGCTTTACTCCATCTCTGATAAAGATGTTCAAGAAATTAAGATCAGGTAATATTTATGTTAAATATTATCTTTTACTCATGCTCGTGTTCATTCCAATGCACGTATCTAAAAAAGTTTAGCTTCTAAATCTTTTTTTGGATATTAGGACAACTTTCGCTTAATCTTTGCCTATTGTTTGTGCCTTCTGACTGTATATTTGTGGAATTATCAATATATATATGTTTGCTGAGTGTGTGTTTCGGGAACAGTCCAGGAATCATGCTATTGATATTTACAAAAAGCCAAGGTGGTGTTCCTTTGAAGATTCTCTCAATTGAGGACGGGACTGTACTCAAATCTTTCAGTCATCTTCTTCATAGAAACAAGAAAGTGGATTTCATCGAACAATTCAATGAAAAGCTTCTTGTCAAGCAAGAGAATGAGAACCTTCAGATTCTTGATGTGAGTCTCGATCTCCAGTTTTTTACATTGTTCAAAATCCTGTCAAATCTGATTTTTTTTTCTTTGTAGGTCCGCAATTCAGAGATAACAGAAGTGAGCAGGACCGAGTTCATGACCCCATCTGCATTTATATTCTTATACGAGAATCAATTGTTCCTCACATTCCGAAACCGAACAGTTGCCGTTTGGAACTTCAGAGGGGAGCTCGTGACCTCATTTGAGGATCACCTTCTATGGCATCCTGATTGCAATACAAACAACATATACATAACAAGTGATCAAGACCTCATCATTTCCTATTGCAAAGCCGATTCTGAAGAACCCTTATCTGAAGGGAATGGTATGCTATTATAAACCTAGAATCATAAACTTCAATAATGTAACTCTCTTCCAATTTGGGATCTTAACTGTTTTTCTCTACGTGGTCTTTTACACTATTAAAGCAGCGGGGTCTATCAATATCAGCAATATATTGACCGGGAAGTGCCTTGCAAAGATTAAGGCGAATGATAGTCCTCCAATAGTTGAATGCAATTGCAGCGAGAGTTGTGGTGGAAGAAAGTGCAATTCAAAGAAGCGTGAGCAAGCTTCGAGGATTAGGAGCACTGTTGAAGAGGCTTTGGAAGATATCACTGCTCTTTTCTACGATGAAGACCGTAATGAAATCTACACCGGAAATAGGCTTGGTCTGGTTCATGTTTGGTCTAACTAAAGGTGGCTCCCTCATGGAACTAGTTTGGTCAAATTTTCTGTACTATATATGCTTTCCTAATGCTTGGTTATCTGGTTTCTTGTGGTTATTTAATGACATGTTTTAATCTCATCCTATACATTGTTGGGAGTCTGTACTTTGTTTGATCGTTTTGGGTGGTTCCCGTGGACCATGTTGTAAGATGTGATTCATAACTTGGGGCTCTCAAGTGAGCTATTGCAGGTTGGTAGTTGTGGCATTTGAATTTTAGTGAGTTTAGAAGTCTGGATATTGTTTGTAAATTGATTGCCTTGTGTTGACTGATAAATGCAGGTTTTCAAATAATTGCTTTTTCATCTATTTCATTTTGTTGCTTATTTTGCATATAGAGACATGGGCCTGTGACAATGTGGATGGATTTTGCCCCGGTCTCGCGGATTTCGTGAGATCGGGCCAAAACCCTTTCAAATGATTTTTCGTCAAACCCGTGAAACTCATCACAAACCTATTCAAGAATTCACACCCAAATTCTTGGAACTTATAAAACATTAATTTGATGTTTACCAGATTATCATCTATTTTTTCCCTCCCAAATTATATGAAAAAATATTTTGATTTGATACTTATCACTTATTTTTTTTCCCTAAACCGCAACATTCAAACTTAATTCAAGTGGAGTTTCAGTCTTTCTAAAACCAAAAATTCCAATATCAAAATCTTAATCAAATGAGTTTCAAAGGTTTTATCGAAATCATCCAAATTATTTTTTACCTGCAAAACTAAGTCAAAACCCTTCTAAATAGGGCTGAAAAGTTCTCCATAAACCATTTTGCCCTTTCAAATAGATGACTTGAATTGAATATTAATTTTAGAATCTTCCCTTGATTGAATTACATCTTAGAAAGCTAAATCTTCAAATGGCCCATTTCCTTAAAGTTCTCCATAAACCATTTTGCCCTTTCAAATAGATGACTTGAATTGAATATTAATTTTAGAATCTTCCCTTGATTGAATTACATCTTAGAAAGCTAAATCTTCAAATGGCCCATTTCCAATGAAACGTGAAGGACATCTGCTGCTTGACTATATCCCAACTGTTAGCTCGTCAATACATTTTTTTTAAATAATTAAAATCTTATGTATTAAAATAAGATAAAAACCTTGAATAGAATAAATCAAAGATAAAGAGAGGTGCCAATAAAACGAAACTACAAATGAAAGAGAATGTAGAAAATAGTTGGCCCTAAATTCTAAATCTAAAACATTACAATAGAGAGATATTGGGTGGAAGTGAAAAAGAAAGATCCGCCACAAGTAACGTTTTTTGTGTTGGGGTTTCCCATTATTGACTCTTTTGTGTTTAGTTGATTTAAAATGAAGTACCATTATGTTTCAACAATGAGGTTAGAATTTATTTTACCTGATTTAAGCTAAACAAGCATTCTTCTAACAGAGAGGAACACACTAATTTTAATCTGAGAATGAACGTGTGATTGATCTAATGAAATAGACTAGTCACTACAAAATAGCAAACTCAGGTTCGAATCCCTATTGAAAGTAGTTCTCACTTAATGTGTCTGATGCGTCTCAAAACAAGAATTTTAATCTGAGGCTCCCAGTGACTACTAAAACAATAAGCCGCATTCACGAATCAAATCAGTAATTTTTCAGATGATTATTTAGTTGTGTTCGAGCATCCAGCTTATCCTTTAATCAAAATTCAGTTTACTTAGTCGGAAATTTAGTGTGAAACTGAAATATGTTCCCTACTCATGACTTAAAATTGATTAGATTGTTAGCACATGTAGATTGATATGGTTAATGGCCTTTTTTGTAATAAATCTCCAATTGTGAAATCATGTTTTCGATTAAAAATGGGGAGCACGCATTCGTGTCTAGTTCGATCTAAAGTTTGACTGATAAAAGTGAAAAGGAAATGCAGAAGATATGAGAAAATTATGATTTCTGGAGGTAACCCATGGGAAAGCTTTGAGCTAAGAGACACCTGCATCTTCTACTGAAAACATTAACTATAAAAATCATCTCTCTTGTGGGACTTTTCTAAGGCATTAAAACTGAGTCGAACTGTTGATCTAATGAAAGCCAAGTGGTTTAGTTATACAATGTAGAACATAAAGAGTGACTTCCTTTACTTGATAACTTTGCTGGATTCTCCTTTAAGGAACTGCAGATGTGGGAAAACGATGTCTGTGTGTCGCCCATAATGTCGTGACAGTATTGCTACCAATCGACTTGTGCTATCTGCAGCACTTTTGTTACCCAAGGATAGCTGAATGGTTGCCAGTTTAATCAACTCGTGTCCAATTACAATGTGGTTCTTACCATAGAGCTTCTCAAGGATCTGTGTTTATCTCATCAAAAACAAGGATGTCAGAAATGCGAAAAACATAGGATTATATATATACATAAAAGCCCCCAATTGACCTTGGGAACGTGTAAGTCTCCTTTTAGATTGGTAATTTGAATGGAACTGAAATGGCAATAGCTTATATCCACCTCCTCCGAGGTTAATGAAATATAAACGTTATGAAACGTGAGGAGGAGGTTTTTGTAATTATAAAATGCCCGAGGGGTGGTCTTGTAATTAATGAAAACCTGAATTCAGAATCCACACATTTCCCAGTTGTAAAACCACGCTTAAATGTAAACTTACCTCGATAGAAGCCTGACAATGGCCCATTGCAGCTTGCAGGTCTCCAACCAAACAAAATGCTTGTGCAACATGGTCCTCCAACTGAAAATATATTGAATCAAATGAGGACTCATTTTCAAAATACGAAAAATCAGACAATGTTACTGTTAAAAACATATCAATACTTCAATACGCATAGAAAATCAGTAGGTCTCTGAAAACTACCTCAGCGATTCTCTTGTTGAATGGATGCAGTATCTTTCTAAAAGTAGAAATAGATCTTGAAGCATCCATAATTAGAGTACTTGGGATTTCACCGGAAGCTATTGCATCCTGTAGTCTAAAGAGTGAAATGAGTCAACCAAATGTATAGTTACAGATGATCTTACAAACAGATGAACATGTTCTTTGCAGGTGATGCAATTCTCAAAGAGCATTTTCAAGTTCATCCAATAAATTTCTATTTTTAGTGCATCACGAGCATTTGAAGATTAGTTAGGGATGAACTGAAACTGGCAATACCTCTTGACACAAAACCCAGCTTCGGTGATTGCTTTTTGTGAAGCTTGAAGATCACAATAAGAGCCACAACTCAAACAAAGCCCTGGCTCAAAGCGTTTGTTATTACCAGTTTGCTCAAATACATGACTAGCAACTTTCCTGATTTCGTCATCATTTAACATATAATCCTTCAAGATAGTGAGGAAAAGTAAAAAAGAATGAGATATCACAATTTTGGTCTTGAATGATGTCACAGCTATCATAGTCGCACAAATGCAAGGATCAGCATTGTGGCAAAGTTATTTCTATCTCATATTATCAATGCAGTAAAGTTAAAGTTTGAGATGATGCAGTAGAAGCAAATTTTATGAATACCTGCAAAGAGTTTTGCCCCTTGAAGTATTTGAGTTTCTCATTCTCGTATTTAGCAACACAGCTGTCCAGGACTACTCCAAAACAATTTGGTGCAGTACATCGATAAGCATTAATCACAAGATCAGATAAATTCAGTTGTGCACAACAACTACACTGACAGATAAATGAGTAACGGTCTTCCAAGATCTCGCGACGCTCACGGCAGTCCCACTGGCCAACCTGTCATAAAAAAATTATCGCTTGAAATAAAAAAATTCAGCAGTCACCTAGTATATCTTATAGTTTGAGTAGCATGACTTAATGATCCAAATACAGATTAATGGAAGGCTTTTTTTATGGATCACAATTATTAATTCTGAAAACAGATAATTTATTGTTACTAAATAAAGAACCTGTGGCCCATAAGATAGCTCCAGCTGGGATCCTGCTGCGATATATTCCGTTGCTTGTATGAACAGAGTACGTGAAACGAAATATGCATGTACATTTGGCTGGCAAGAATGGTTAAATAAACTGCCTCTGGAATAAACAGCTTGAGCCACTCGGACCTATAAGATGTGATCAATTATATTACATGTTATTCATATGGCTCAACTTGAATATTAAAATATCTTCAGATTAATTATTACCTGTTCCACAGAACTCGTCACATCATAATCTAGAGGTTGCCTTGCATCTGAAAATTTCAATCGGACAATTGCCATAGAATTGACCCTAATTTGAGATAGAAGAATGATAATCTGTATTACAAAAAGACAAAGATGTCAGTAGCTTGCACATTTACAAAGATTTTGGAGCTAGGTGTAATGGAACATGGCTCTTCTTAAATATAAAGCAGTGTGAGCTACCTGTGAAGCAATGGTCGAGTTCAAGGGGAGTTTTGAGGCATAAAGTTGTTGAAGACAATACAGCAGAACAATAGAGTAAACATGAAACTCTAATTTGCTTTCACCAGAAAGCTTTCCGTAACTCTGACAAAGATCCTAGAAGTGAACAAGGGAATCAGGTAGAGCGATACTTCAAGAGTGAAGTTCAAGTAATTGGCAATCTACGTACAGAGAATTTTTTTACAGCATTACCAGAATTCCATGAAAGTTAGGATCAACTCCATCAAAATTTTGTTGCTGTATATATTTCACGAGTATACGGCCAGCCAGAACTACATCAGATGGCAAAACTGCAGGCCAGTGCATTCCACAACACTCGTGCCTATGTTCAGCAATATGCTCACTGTTTAAAGTACAACTCTCAAGTGATATAACATGCCTAATATAATCTTCAATATCATCTGGTAAGTGTCCTTGAAATCCATATATGTTCACAGAATCAGAAAATCCTCGTCCTCCGGCTTGCACTTGACATTTTACTGAGCAGTATAATGGTATCGAACATGACACACATGGCACAGTATCTTCTGGTAGCTCATTGAAGCAGAAGTGACAATAAGTTTCCCGGCAATGCTTCAATATAATCTGCAAATCAGTTCACCAGGTGAGAATGAAAACTGTCAGAAAATTCAAGTCTACACGAGCCTTTTGCCTATCATAATAATCATTCTTCAGCATGATATTCAACTTATTCACCCAGAGTATAGAATGTTGACTAACATGAGGTAACCAACTAATAGTGCAGAATTCATGAAATCTGATGATCCACAACTAGTAGATGAACCGAAAAGGAGAGTAAAAAGAACGGATTGTAGCTACTGTTAAGAAAAGCAAAGACATAAATTAAAGTAATAAATATTGTCATAGATGACGAGGAAGAAGTACATGTTAATATGGCAAGGATTCTTACTCATACCGCAGCATAAGGATCTTCCTTGTGAATTAAAGAGCCTTGAGGAATGTCATTATACGAAGTCATTCCCCTCCCTTTAGTTGGCGTGGAGACACATTGTAGTTTCATTTGGAGTAGCTCATCTGCCAATAAGACCTACGTTAAAAAAGCAAGGAAGCAAAACCACTTGTTATGCTTACAGAGATATCAATAAAGCAATTGGCAAAATAAGTATACATATAATAAAAATTTCTAAGAGATGAATATTTACAAGTAAAACATCATCCTAGGAATCAATACTCTGAATTAAACACGTCTTGCCAGCGTCTCTCCATGAATGATTAGGTAAGACAGAAGCAACAACAGGTACAGATGGAGATAAATACAACAGATACTGATAGTTAATATAGTATATATACTTGTGCAAGCAATGATCAAAGGCCCATAAAAATTTTCATGCTAGCAGATAATAAGCAAACCTGCAATTTTGGGATGACAAGAGACATAGATTATGTGAATCTAAGTAATTAGGGATCAAGATTGTCGATTTGAAAGTGAGGCCTGGTTTAACTCAATAATATACAACCGACAATTAAATAAAATGAAATTAAGATTGTCCGTCTAACAATTTGAGAAATAGATTAAGAAATTTTATTTGTGATATATCTAGAATAGAAGTTAATAACTAAACCAGACAAACTGTTACATTCATGAGATCCCTCACCAGTTTGGTTTGAAAAGCAATATCACTGGGCACATAGGGGAGAGGATGTTCAGAAATATGAAATCAAGCAATCCTTAATAATGAAGACATATTGGACAACAAATATAAAACCAAATATCCTTGTTGTAAAAAGGATTCCTCGGGACAAAGTTGATGTCCCAGTTGTAGAGTATAAGTAACAGACTGCATGAATTATACACCTACTGACAACTATGTATACAAATGAAGATTTGATTGAGATAAAGATCGTGAGAGCAAAACCTGAGATGTGATCATCCGGTTTCTCTAATGCATTGATTTTCTCCCCTGACCGGTCCACTATCATACTTAGTTCACTTTGTATCTGTCTTTTCCCACTCAAGGATGTCTCCATCTTTATGGAAACATTCAAGTCAATGATAGCATCTCTGTAGTTCTCCACTGAAGCATTTGCCTTGCCTCTCCTAAACCATGCCTACAATAAGATGTTGGATTAGAAAGAGCAGAAACGACAAAGTAGCATGCAATGATGCCCTTCCGTTCTTTTTAAAGTTAGCATATGTTCATTTACAATCACTTTTTGATGTTTTGCAAAGACAATATGTGTCATTCCGGCTTAGAGTATCCATGATATCTTGCATAGTACTTTTTGAATTTGACAATTATCACTATCAGCAAATTTCGTGTTGATGGTCTATGAAAACACACCTCGTGGCTTTTTGAACTAAGGGTATCTTTCATGGAAGAATCACTCACATGTACGAAATTATTATGAATGCGGAATGCCTACACCAAATTTTAAAACATAATTACATATAGGGGAAAGAGACAAAGATTTCACCTTCGCATAGGTAGGGGATATTGTAAGTGCCCGATTGCAATCTCGCAGACTTTCCAAAAAGAATCCCAATTTCTGTAGAGAAATAAGGAACATTCAGCTGTAAAGTGTAAACACGCACACATATGTACATATACATATACATGCACTAAAAATTAGTGCATTATAAAATTTCCTTGCTTTCTTTACTTATGTCTGGCCTGACCAAATTGTAATTCAGAATCAAGATTTTCAGTCCATTTCTGTTACTATGCCTGCATATTTGACTATTCAAGTCAAAAAGATAAAATTCTAAAATCAAACAGTGAGCCTGTTCTTGGAAAATGCCTTTCCTTAACCACAAAATATCAGATGGGGTATGGCATCCATATCTACGAGTTTATGAATTAACTTCTTAAAATTAGCACTGAGTAACACCTATGAGACAAAACAGTATTGAATTTAAACTCACATGTAGTGAAGACGCACGATTCACATAGAGTGTTGCAATCAGACTTTTCTTCATGTCTTCCACATCTGCTGGAGCAATGCGCAGTGCCTACATGGTTCATGCATAAGAAGAAAGACCATGCTTCATCATTCAGTAAAAGCATAACAGCAGGTTTTCAAAATGATCCATATACCAAGTTGAAGCCAAAAGTAAAGAAACTGGTTTGTCTCAATGCAGAACTAAGCTTTTGGCAGAACAGGCAATTATTTCCAAATTAAAGCATCCAAGTATAACTGAATTTGCGAAAATATTTACTTCAAGATGAATTAAAAATATCTTCTCCTTCGTACTTTTACATAATGTGTGTATGAGTGCACATGCACTTTCTTGACGCACATTAATGGCCCACATATTCATAATATGATTTTAATTGGTCATGAAGGCGTAAATAAATTACTTTTACCGGTAAATATAACAAATTTCCTATTATTTTCATTCTCTTTCATGAATCAGCAATTTAACCTGGTCCTAATCAACCAATACAAAGCCAGTCTGTAAATATTTATAAACTATTTACAAGGTATAATCTGGTCACACTTCACCGATTACCAGCCATTAGAATCTTCTACCTAACTTCAAGTGCAGTAGTAAGACAAAATCAAGTTTTCAAAATAATTACATTATTGCACTGCTTGAGTTTAATGTGCAACCTGTTTGAACTCAAATTTAGACTAGCAAGAATATAGGTATGACAGACCTTTCATATTTCGGCTACTCAATAAATACTACACGCAATTGAAAAGAACCACAACCAATTACAATGAAGTAGACCAACTATTTATTAACAATATAAGCATTATAAGAAACCTTATGAGTATGACTCAAAGCTCATTGCTTTTTTTTTTCTCTTAGATTGCAACTGTAGAACTTAAAAAGAAAACACAAAATGGACTCCTTTTCTTTGTCCAACCTGAGAGTAGAAACGCAAAGCACTGGGATAATCTCCTTTGGAAAAGCATTCATTGCCATTGGCCTTGGCTTCAAACGCAGCTTCCTTATTCTTTCTACACAGCGCCATTTCCGGGTCCGTCAAATCTCTAACCATCTACAAACACCCAATTAAAACTTAAAGACACAGAAAAAAAAAAAACACACAATACAGTTCAATTTAATACAATTTACAATGACTATGTTGAAGCTTTGTACCTGGTGAAATAGGGGTAAGTTTTGGAAGAAGTGGAGAAGGGAAGAGCATGTGGAGAGAAGGTCATCAGGTGTGCTTTCTGAGATTTTATGTTTTAGCGTTTCTGGAATTACTGATTTCAGCTTCTCCATGTTTCTGTTTAGGTTATGGAAAGGAAATTGAAAAAGAGAAACAAATGTTTTAGAGATGATATGTGATGTGGAAATTCAAAACTGCAATTTGCACCACGAAGTTTAAGTGTTATCTAATTTTCCTCCATGAACTTTTTTGTTTCTTCCTTATTAATGGTGTGTTTGCAAACTCTGTTGCAAACAACTTATTAATTTTTCTTACCTCGAATACAATAATTTGGTGTTCGCAAATTTAGTCTCAGTCAGTTTTTTCAAAATAAATTATTTTTAACTCATAATATGTAAGCTTCTCCTCAAGTGCTTCTGTTTATACTGATCTTAACTCACAATTCACAATTTACTGTCTCAGCTTATTTGCTAGAGTTTGCAAACACACCCTAAACCTCTTAACTTATTATGGTTTCATTCCTTCATGTTTATCTTTTATGTGATGAGGACCCCTATTCTTTTTTAATAAAAACATGTTAATTTCGCTTTTTTTGTATATGCATAAAACTTATTGATTTAACACTGATTATGTTCAAATCATACCTCAAATTCTAAAACTTAGATGTTTCGCTGAAATCAGAATAGATTGAACCAATACTCGTCTATATGGATACACAATTATTTTTTGGGAGAATTACTCAAATTATCCGTGAGGTATAATGTAGTTACACTGATTATTCTTCATGTTTAGAAAATTATTCAGAATACCCCAGTGGTACAATTTTCTTCTTATGTTTTAATTTATGACAGCATGTGCGGACGTCACAAAAAATATTGAATTCCAGAATTATCTTTGGGTATCATGTAGAAATCACAAACCTTAGTGGTGCAAACCGATTGCAGCAATTTTTTCACCGATTTCACTCATGTTTCATGAATTTCATCTGGTTATTACACCAATTTTACCCAGTTTTATCTCCAATTTTACCCATTTTTTCAAAACATTTTTTTCTAATTAATAAAGTCTACATGGACCGTTAGAAATTATCCGAAAGAGGTAATTGTAATGAACTTAATATGTAATTACATTCAACCTTAGGGGTGATTTGAGTAGTTCACCTTTATTTTTAATTGGTTTTATTTCCAAATACTACTACTCCGTATCAGTAGAGCGCGGCGCAGAGGATTCATTAAGAACAAAAGACAATACAACTGGAGACGGTGAAGTGAAAGATAAGGTTTTATTGAGTTTTGCATACTCCTAAAACCCTTATTCTTTTTCTTCCTCTATTTTCCTTAATTTATCGACATTGGATAAATTTTGACAGTAGGGCGGTTTAGCTAAACAATTAATTGTAAGCTTTCTCACTTTCCCCCAATTTTCCATCTTCTCGTTTTCCTTTCCAAATAATTTCTCGTCTTACTGCGCATTTTCTCGAATTTCATCCAGATGTGTTTTTGTTAGAAATCTGGTATCATTATGTATGCTTTTTCAGTTTTAAGAACGGATTGTGATTTTGGTTTAGAATTTACCTTTATCGTTTTGCTATTGAATATGTACTTTTTTATTTAGTAGTTATTTTGGGCTAATTTTGATTTGGGGTATTTATGCAGCTAAATGTCTGCTCAAGTAATCAAAGAATGGACTGCAATTCATCAATTTCCTGCTGCCACTCAGGAGAAATTGGTTGACTTGTTGGGAAAATTGAAGAATCAGGTTAAGAAGAATCTCTATAGCTTTTTCACATTACATTATATGCCCTTAATTACCAAAAAAAGGTGGAAAATTTGTTATAGAATATGAAATTGAACTGCTTATGTCATTTACTGAAGAAAAGGCTAAAAGCATGATTATTCATGTAACTGTATTCATATCATTTGATTTTAGGCTGTAATGATTATTGTTATTTTTCTATAGGATGTTAACACATTGACTATCCTTGTCATGGGGAAATGCGGTGTTGGAAAATCTTCCACTGTTAATTCCATTATAGGGGAACGAGTAGTCACTGTTAGTGCTTTTCAGGTACATATAATAGTCTTTTACTGTGATTTTGAGATGAAAGAATGTTTTTTTCTTATCATGATTTTGACGTAAATTGCTGCTTGTTGTTTCAGTCGGAAACTCCTAGGCCAGTGATGGTTTCACGGTCAAGATCGGGTTTTACATTGAACATTATTGATACCCCAGGACTTGTTGAAGGAGGATACGTTAGTGACCAGGTGTTAGAGACCATAAAAAGGTTCGATTATGTCCCAATAGTTTTCAGACCTTTTGAGTTATTTTCTCTTTGCTAAAAGTTATGTTGTTTGTGGCAAATTTTTTTTGTAGCTTTCTGGGCAGGTTCCTTATGAACAAGACGATAGATGTTTTGCTTTACGTGGACCGTTTGGATTCATATAGAGTGGATAATTTGGACAAACAGATTGTGAAGGCCATCACTGATAGTTTTGGCAAAGAAATATGGCATAAGGCTATGGTTGTTCTTACACATGCTCAACTTTCGCCTCCAGATGCTTTGAGTTATGAAGAGTTCTTTTCCAAAAGATCGGAGTCTCTTTTGAAATGTCTCCGACAAGGAGCTCGGATTAGCAAGAATGATGTTAAGGTGTGCTCCCGTTTTACTGTTTACATTGTGACTTCAAGGATCGTTTTTTAGTGATATCCTTAGAACAGGTTTGGTTGGCCCCAGTAAAATCATGTTAGATTGTTTATTTGAGTTTATGAGGCATTTGGATGTCCATATTCGATTTTAATGCCTAACAAAATAAGACCTGCAAGAGCTTTCCTACTCAACCCTAATTACAATCAGAGGTTAGACAATCGGATTAATTATTATTTTCAATTGGATATCCAATTTAACCCTCTTTTGTTTCTAATGTACCAAAAAATAAACCCCAATTTCAACCACAGAAGGTGGAAATTAGAATGTAATTATTTTCTACAAAGTGAGACATTTCGTCTTTTATCTCAATCACAAAGTACTATAGAGCATCAAACAAAAGTTTGTGATTTAATGATTTTTATAATCTTAGATTTACATTGTACACATCAAATATGGTCAGGTAAGTTATTTGTAATTTTGTTGGGAAAATATCTATCTTATCTTATATGAAGAACCAAACATGTCCTGATTGTACTAATCCTCGCTTTTAGGTAAACAAATTTAATCTATCAGTAAAAACTATCTTTGACAAGTTTTTATTTTCCTTTTACCCTCTAAATGAGTTCTAAAATTAAAGAATCCATATTGGGGGAGGGGGGGGGGGGGGGGGTATAGAATTATTGCCTTGTATAATCCCTTCAAGTAAGTGTATTATTCTGTATGGCGGAAAGGGACGAGGCTTAGAAAACCATTTTATTGAGTTTGTTTATTGTTAACTCTTGGTTACAGATAGAAACATTGGCTACATTTGTGAAGATTATATTTTTTTGGATTCATAAATGATATTATTTGAATTGGATCTATATAGGATTTTGACCAAAAGCAACTGAAATGGACTTTGTATAGCTTGTTCATGACAAAATTAAGAAAAGCTAAATTTCTTGTGAATATGCAATTTTCATAGGATGATTTTACTCATAAGATCCAAAAATACCTTTTAAGTTTCTATTAAAACTTTATAAGAAGATGTTTCTGGAATTTAACTGTGCACTAGTTTTAAATTGTTGTTCTGTTGCATTTCTCAGAATTTCGCTATTCCTGTTGCTTTAGTTGAAAATAGTGGGAGGTGTAACAAAAACGAATTCGATGAGAAGGTGATATTTTTCCCTTTCTTTTACTGTCGTTATCATTATACATTTTCGAGATTTTCCTGTCATTTTATTTAAGCTTCTGAGATAATTTGCTTGGATTACAGATTCTTCCAATGGGTACCCCTTGGATACCAAATTTGGTCCATGTTATTACAGATGTTGCCTTAAATGGAAAAGGGGGTATTTTAGTTGACAAAAAGTTGATTGAAGGGCCAAATGCAAATGATAGAGGGAAGATATTCATCCCTTTAATCTTAGCATTCCAATACTTTTTTGTTATCAAACCAATTCAGAAGTGGATCAAACTGGATGCTGCTACAGAGGATAAGCCTTCATGGGCCTAAATTATTCTTCATATTCATGTCTTGTTCTTTTTCATTATTTAGTCTCCTTCTTCCCTCCCTGTATTCTTTGATACATACATTAGTAATGCTGTCATGTTCGGCTGTGGATTTTGATTCAATTTTAATTATGAGAGCTCTATCTTTTAGTATATGTTCTTAACTCCCGATTTTGTGGAAATAAGCTCAAATTATTTATTTTGTTCTCGGTATGGTTGTCGATGGGTTGGATTCGGTTGCATTAAGCCTGACTTGGGTTTGAACTTCATTAGAATTTGGAATTTCCGAAATTATTGGATCTTGACCGTATTTGGTAGAATTTCAGAATTTTTTTCGAATTCAATAAAATATCTACTTTCAAATTCTCATCAATTCAATTCCATAATCTATTAAGCTTAAATATAGAAAAAAATAAACTTTAGATATACTATTAAATTAATTACTTCATATAAGTTATTTGATCACGTTGAAATAATGTTTCTGATATAAATGTATCAAAAATAATTTTTATTAAGTGAAAATATGCATGAACAAAAGATCAAGAATGAAATGTGAACTTGTGTTTTAATAAAGTGGTGGAGTGACGGTATAATTGTTAATGTTATTTGTAAAAATAACACAGTATGTAGATTCATCATTTTTCTTTATGTACTATTAGATTTAGGTTCTTATTTGTTACACGTAGGGCTTTCAATGGGGTGGATTTTAATCCGGATCCGTCCGAATCCGGTCCGATTTATTAGGATAATTGTTCGATTAAAGATTCGATCGACCTGATTCGATTATAAAGATCCGTAATTCGAAACTCGTGGAGCGAATATGGATTTAGGTCGATCCAATCCGTTACAGATCCGTATCCGACAATAAATAAAAAGAAAGATATATATACATAATATTTCATAAAAGTAAGTATCATTAATAATATTTCACCGTCAATTTAAGAAGATAGTAATTTATAACTCGTTTATAAATTTATTTAAACCAATATTTTCATTTTAAGAATATGAATATAGTAAAAAAACTTTGAACATGTGAGCTAAAATTAAATAAAATTAAAAAGTTAATAAACTTGTTTTATGAAAAAAATATAATTTAACTTTTTAAATGAAAATTTATTGGATCCGAAAAAGATCTGAACACAATCCGAGCAAGATCCGAATTCGACAGGATTCGATCCGATATAAATGAAGTCGAATCTGGACGAGTCAGATCCGACCAAAATCCAACCTATTGACAGCCCTAGTTACACGTACTGTTTCGGTTAAAATCTCAAAGCCCAATCCATGTTGGTCAAGCTTCAGTCCCTACATTTGCCCATTTTGACAAGCAAATCTAAACTGACATTCTAGATTTAAAAAAAAAAAAAAAATCTAGACGGGTACTATTTTTTTTCCCAAAAAGATTGTATTAATATGTAAATTGTTGATGGTAAAATATCAATTAAAAAAGTTGTATTAATATGTAAATTGTTGATGGTAAAATATCAATTTGTACTATTTTAGCATAAGAGTTAACAAGTATAAAATTTGAGCACAAAAAAAAAAGCGAGGGTCACATTAATTATTATTTTACTAGTGCAATATATAGCAATCTTGTGATTGCAGACTTACAGATAAAATTGCCAGCCACCGCTTTGCTTTGTTTACAACATACAAACTCAACAAATCAAATTTAGCATCATGGATGAATAGATGATGAATCGCGTGCGCCGCATATACAACAAAAATATATTGGAAAACTTTCTTTATGTATTAAAATTCACAAAATTATAATTTACAAAATTATAGTTCAGGCTCTATTTAAATATAGAGGGTTAAAATATTTTTAATATGTTTACATGTATTTTGATAGCACATATAATTATATTATTTGCAACATTAAATACCTTTTCCAACTTTTTTTTTAAAGTGAATACATTCGTACATCAATTAATTATTACATTAGTATTTTTTCGATTAGTATCAAATTACAAGAATAAACTAACTAATAAAACTAGTAATCAACTAGAATATAATCCACACTAGTGAAAATTGAACCTATTACCTCTTTGTCTGTGGCCTCATCTCTAGAAGAAATTATTTTGTGCATCTGCTGAACAGATCATGATATGATACAACATGTGATGAAATTTATTCCATTATTTTTTGCATATTTAATACACAGTCGGATAAAATTTTAAAGTTAGTTGTACGTACATAGGTCAAGCTATACATAAATATAATGATATATATGGTCTTTAATTAATTAAATTAATATCCCATGAAAACATTACCCCTTTTCTTCGCTTATAAATATTACATTTCTCTTCAATCTCCACATTCCATTTCATACACACACTAAGAAAAACACCCCATAGCAAAACAAAAATGACGAAAGGCACACTAAACCCAATCGCAATTTTCATAGCAATCACCATCTTATCCGCCACCGTCGGAGCCACCTCCACCGCCGACGACATAATTGAATCAGTCGAAAACTTCTACAAAAACCTCAACAAAGACAAATTAGTCCTAACAAAACTCAAATACTACATCCATGCCAATTTCGGAGTCGGTCCAACCCAGACCGTCTTCGAAGTAGCCCGATCCAATATCACCGGACCCTCAACCAACAACTTCGGCCGGATTCTAATAATCGACAATAAATTAACGGTCGGACCAGATGTCAATTCACAAAAAGTTGGACAATACCAAGGAATGAACGCTTATTCCGATTTTAATCAGGCGTCAGCCAACATGAACATGAACATAATATACACTGATGGGGAATATAAAGGAAGCACGATTAGTATTTTGGGACGACAACCCGTTCCCGAGAAAATTCGGGTTTTGTCGATTATTGGTGGAACGGGTTTGTTTCGATTCGCCAGAGGAACGGTTCTTGCATCGACTTATTCGAGTGATCCCGCTACGAATGTTGGTGTGTATGTTTATGATATTTATGTTGTTACTCCGTTTGTCAGGAAATCGCATAAGGCGGTGTAACGTAGTAGTTTATGTTTGTTTGTTTGCTTATATGTTTTCAATGTTGTTGAATAATTAAAGGTGTTTGTATTTGGATTTTGTTGCTTTGATTGTAATGAAAATTTTAGTTGAATAATAGCTCATGCTTTAGCAAATGTAGCTGTTAGTATATATTTCTCCACCCATTAAGGAATTATCGAGTTTCATTTGGAACTTTGTAATCGACGATATTGAGTATTAATATATTTACTCTTCGTGGTTTTCTTAAATAGTATGAAAAATAATTATGTATTTCCTTCAAAATTATTATTGAAATAATTGGGTACATGTATAGAAAGATAATTTGGTCGCTAATAAATGATGAAATATTATTTAATGCATTCACTGCAAAGATAATGTCATGCGAAAAATGATGTACACGACACAATGTACCTATGGATATAAATTAAATACACAATTAATACAGATAAAAAAAAGTCAACTATCCTGGTAGAAGACTTGATGAAGTCAATAGTACGTTCTTCTCTAGTTCTCTTCATGATTTTTTTTTTCAATCATTAAATTAATTAAATTTAAGGAAGCTAGACTAGTGATTTTCAGCCAAGTCAATGGATGAAAAATACATATTAATACATCGTATGAGACGTGAAATTGATATTTTTTTTGTCCCACTATATTAATTAGTTAGTTAATTGTCAATATAATTTCATCATCAACAGATTAAACATTAGGGATTAATTATACTAGCTTATGCCACTTTGTATGGTCGCACCATAATTTTTTTTTTTTAAAAAGGTCTTTAAAACTTTGATCACATCATTGAACCATTGAGGTGCAACACTTGACCTAGATGAAATAAAAGAAAAAAGGCAAAAAAGCCAAAATGTTTGATTCCAATTTTGTTTGAGTTTTTTTCTTTTTTCATTTGGGTCTACTAGGTCGTGGATAACAGTTGGGACCAAAGAGCGCATTGTGTATGTTTTCCGCAATGTAATGACTTCACTATTATTCAAATTTAAGATTCGCCTTTAAGGATGCCGCTATCACTTGGGAAAACAACCTTGAATATTTGATTTAGTTTTTAATATAATAAATAACATTTAAATTTTAACAATAACCATAATAAGTTTAATTCATTCTTTTTTGAGTTTAAAAAGAAAAAAAAAACCATATGGGTTAAAGTACGAGTGCTCTAACTTAGTTCCAAAAGGTATTGTATGGATTAGTTTGTTCATGGTTATATGCAATTAAATGCTCCAGATGGTCAATGAGGTCGTATCATAGTGATAATAACTGACAAAATTAAGGTCCAATGAAGTAGGTTAGTGGATTTTCCTCTAGTTTAATACTACTGATATTGATTTATTATTTGTAGTTTCTGTACTTAGACAATAATTGAAATGATTGATGATAAATGTATTCTATTAAAAAAAAAATCTCCATGTGTTCGTTTTATTTATTGGAAAATACACTCGTAATTGGCAAATACATTCTGTATGTTATAAATTTATTGATGTTGACTTTAATTGTTGATGCAATGACATATATATGGAATTTTTTTCTTTTTCCAAATCAAGCTTGATCAAACTCACTCAGTTATAAAATAAATGTAATACATTTATTTTGTGATTCGATTTGGATAAGAATTGCCCTATATAGTGTTGCACGATTTGTTAATTGAAAATGACATATAATTCGGCAATCTTATTATTTTGTATCAAATAATTGTGTTTGACCGGATTCGATTTTTCCTTTTTTTAAATGAAAATGTATAGAATCTTGCACCTAAAAATTAGTGAATTTGAAACACAATCTATGGTATTCGGATTAATTTTCTTGGAAACTTGACATTAAAATTCGGAAGACATGATTACCCAAACATTTGAAAACAAATTTGACTTATTTCCATGCTCAAATATTTCTGAATGGCGAATGCTAGTCCAAACATTATTATGGAATCATATCTCTTACAATCAGATATCTAGTAATTAGATTACCCATCACATTCAACTTGCATCAAACAAACGATATAGACTATCACTAAAAGAAAATGAGATTTTATAATTTTATTTCCAAGTGGCATTTAAGATTTAGCCATAAGTCTACACGTGACATGTTGAAAAATGTCCTTATACATAAAAATATCACTGTTAAAACGTAATTTGTAGTAGTGTGACTAAATGTATCAATGTCACTAGAAGTAACATTATAAAGTGTTACAATAGTAGGAAAAATATCATTAATTAATATAATTAACATTTATAATTTGTGATATTCTTTAAATATATGATCATATTAATTTTTATGACATTATTTTTCCGCAGTTTAAATTATAATGAAGACGATTTTTATTATATTGGAGAGCTCGAGTCTGAAGACTTGAGGTGGAGAAAGGATGTTAGGTCATCTCCAGTGATTCCCCTTCTTATTCCTCTTTTCATAGTCATTTCTAGTGACTCAATTAAACTTTACCTACATCAATCAAAAGTGTTAATTAATTTGAGTTTGCTATAACGTTTTATAAGTTTCCCTACTTAATTGCATGTGTGACAATCCACTAAATCCATTTTCATTTAACAATGAAGCGGTACCTATATAACTTAATTCAAATTTTATCCAAAAGCGTACGTCAATATGTCATTGAGAAAATTTACCAATCACAGATGAAGGTTAGAATTATAATGTTTCCTGTGTGCCTCGCATGCACCGGATGGTGTAAAACAATTAATTTTTTTGTTTTTTGAATTGACAACTAAAAAATAATTATACAAGGTTTAGTAATATTATTTTTTAATTTGCATGCATGCACTGCAAGGATCTAATAATTATAATTCCCATTACCCTCGAGAGATTAATGCCACAAATTAAATTATTTTTTGTGAAATATGGCCAAAAATATCATTGAAGTGAGTCCAGAAAAGACCAAATGTTACATTAATTTGTACCTGATATATGTTACCACTTACATGCTGTTGGCGAATCTAGTAAATAGCCGTGTTGCTCGAGGGCCAATATATAAATGAAAGTAAGAAATGTATAATATTATCTTCAATTTTTTGTTTGATTAACAAAAAAAGGAAAAATAGTTCAGAAAATATTATCTCATCGGTACATATATATGAGAGATTATTTTGTATAACCGTTACATGGATGACGTGTCACAACAAATGATTGGGATTTTGTCAAACTAGTAATTGCAAACCATATGGAGTTGACTTTCCCTTAAATTTAGGGATTGAATTTAATTTTTTCCTTGTGTTGTACCACGTATCCAAACATCGGATGCACCAATTTTTTTTTTTAAATATATAGGACGAAAATTTTAGTCTAATTTTTTTTCAGTTCATGGTGCACGGAAAGTACGGATCTGATGATATAAATGGATACGATATGGAGACAATGATAAAACTTATAAGACTTAAATTATACACTAGAAATAATACATATCAATATTTTAAAATATACAATAAAAATTGCATACTGACTAGTTAATCAATTGTATCTTAACTAAGTAGGATGAGCATGCTGCATGCATATTGTTAAACATGATGCTTACACTTTATATACAAGGATAAAAATAATGAATAAAAATAATCGAGAAATAAAACGAAAAAATTGATATAAATTCACATTTTTAATTCATTTCATTTTGAGACGAACAATAAGAGAAATATAGAATATGTTTGTTGAAATATCTGTCTATAAGTATCCGTGTGTATCTGTTTGATACGCCCTCTCGTGCATCGAACACATTATCCTTTTTATTAATTTTTTTTCGAATATGCAGTGCTATTATTTTTTGTCTACATATTTTAAATTAGTGCATACGCATTAATAAATACAATATTCAATGAAATATATATATCGTTTAGAAGAAGATATATAAAGTTGTCCTAAAAGGTGTGGAACTATTGAAGAATACAAGAAGTATACCACGCATGCCACGAGTTCATCAACGACATTTAGTAGACTGCAGTTTTGTTGTATGCAATTTTTAGTAAAATTATTATTTTATGTTTAGTAATCGTAAGATATATATTTTCTCAAAAAAGTAAATATATATTGAATCGACACGGTGCAAGACACGATAGAGTCGATCTCTAAGCTTAAGAGAAAATGCAAGATACTCCCTTGTGTTATGTTAAATCTGCAAGAAATTACCCTGTAAATTTTTTATTGCGCCAAACTTCCTTGTTCTTTCAAAAACCCTACAAAAAACACTCAGCTTGTAAAAAATATGTCGTTTTGGATCGACATATTTCAAGAAATAATTTTAAAAATATATCACGTGAAATTATAGGGACCAACTTAAAGTATTTTAAAAATGATTTCTTGAAATATATCGATCCAAAACGACCTATTTATTATGGTTAAACTAAGATGAAATAAAATAGAAAAAAAAAATCCTATATGATTCAAATAAGAAAACGAACAATCCAAATTCTCTTAAGTGCCTTGTCCTAAGCTTCATGAATTTCATAAACAAACTTCAAAATTAAGAATCAAACTTACCAAACCGGAGTATAACTTGTGGAAAGTTGAAACTATATATATACAAGAATTATAAATTTCTTATACTTATTTATTTCTTTATTATAACCTTATAAAAAGAGTAAATCCAATTTGATTAGTACTACTCCCTTCTCTATTTTTCACCACAATTTTTACCTATAAATACAACCTCGTCTTCGAAACTCCTCAGTCCATCACAAACAACAGACACCTTGTAATAGATTCCTTCATATGACAACCAAAGCAATAGGAAATATGCAAACTTATTTCATTCTCTACTCAACCTTAATATTAGCTCTGTTTGGAGCCTATGCCCATGGCCTCATGAGCATTATACCCATGGCACGTGCCTCCTCCACGCCCCTTCCCGTTCACGAATGGCTCAAAAAAGTCAAGCTCGATAAAGGCGAAACCTTGACCAAACTCCATTTCTTCGTCCAAGACCAAATATCCGGCCCGAACCAAAGCGTTTACAATGTGGCTGAATCTGAAATCACTTCCAACTCGCCTACCAAATTTGGGCGTACCCAAGTTGTTGACCACTTGCTTACTGCGGATCCCGAGTATAATTCACCAAAAGTTGGTCGAATTCAAGGCATTCACATGCTAGATGACTTGCATGAAATAGCTTTGACCGTGAATTGGAACATTATATTTACGGATGGACCATACAAAGGGAGCACACTCACGCTTTTGGGAAGGTTGGTTGCGTACGCGAGGGACGGTGAATTGTCGGTAGTTGCGGGTACGGGGAAGTTCCAATTGGCGCGTGGGATTGCAGTGAAGAGAACCATTTCGACGGATCCTAAGACGTCTAACATGGTCATGGAATATCATTTGTATGTTATTACACCAAATGCAGCATAGTTTATTTTCTTTTATGAGCATTGTTGAAGGAGCTTGTACGATCTAAATTATGTTCTTTTCGTTAATTTGTCATCTTTTGTGGAATAAAAATTTCAGTCTTGGTGTAAGGCAAGGTTGATTTCATGGTATATAGAAATAAATATTTTAAATTAGGGTTTGAATTGGATGGTATCTTAAGGGGTGTTCGGTTAGTCTAATAGGATTTTGAACTAAATAGTCAATTGCAATCCAATTCTAAGTCAATTTGTTGGGTCTCTAGGGGGTTTGTGCAATTGTTATCTGACCAAATAAGGGAGTAACTTTCCAAAATAAGGGGAGGTGGCCCACTTTTTCGGGCCAAACCGAAAAATAATTAGTCAAACTAAACATGTGATATTAGCATAATTAAATTTTGAATCTTGATTCATTGTGCAAACCGAACGCACCCTAAATTGCTCTGGTTTTCGGGTGGCTTTTCCACGTCTTAAACTCAAATCAAGACATTTACGATCAAACTCACCGATTGAAATTCGGTTCTTATCCCAAAGTCGATCATATCCATAGTATCTATACTATATGAAAAGAGAAGTCATGTCAAGCTATACCAAATTTTGAATTTTCTTTATACCCTTACATTTAAAAGTATCTAATTATGTAATTTTTTAACTCGTTCACTTCTCCATAATGTTCATTAATAAAATTACTTTTCACTTTTTCTTTGGATCAATCCTCCAAAAAAGAATCCTTATTTATTGTGGTTAATTTATTTTCTTCTGAGGATGACTTGTTTAACATAATATTAAGGGTCCTAGATTTATTTAGGATTTTGTACTTGACTGATCATTAATAAAAATGTACTTCGTGATTTTCCTTACAAGAAAAACATGACTACGTACTTTTCTACCACAAAATAGTATGAATTTGTCAAATTGTCCATCTGATTTGAATATGTTCCATATGATGTTCGTACTCCTAATTACAGTATTGACCAAAAAAAATAAAAAAAAATTATCCCAATTTTCTTTAATTACACCCACTCTATTTTACTAAAATAACAAATGTGTAAAATCTTTTTTATACCGTTTCTCAATTTATATCATATATATAATAATTTCTAACAAGTTAGTCTCTTTTAGCAATAACTCTCAAATTAAAATATTCCACGGCTTAGGTACTAATGAAAAATCATGGGCCTTAACCCCATATTCAGTCTGACAGCATTACAGATCCATGTATTTGGCCCGTACTCATCAGGCCCATAACACATTGTGTATTTTATTATGACGCATTATTTTATAGGATAATAACTTTGATAATTTACGCAACTATATACTTGCACAATAATAGAACATCATAACAAAATATTCCTAGAATAAACATATTTCTTGACGTTTTAATATCACCTAATTATGCCATGGACGACACGTTTTTAATTAACTAATTTATAAGCTTTAGAATTGAATATTTAGGACCACAAGAATGTTGAATTTGCACACTTATTAATAGATCAATATGTGTGACGTAAAAATAGATAGATAATCCATCTCATTTTCACAAACATCATGCTTTCTACAATTCGTCATTTAAATATTTAAATGAGATAATGCTACTAACTATGATTAAAAATAAAGTACTAAAATTTACATAAATTTTGCTTTTTCTAGCTTTAAATTCTAAAATCAATTGGCTGGCTCTTGAGGAAAATGGCAATGGGCCTTGATAAGACCCCTTTTACAAATTCAAATATTAGGCCTGATTAGGTCTTTCAACAGGTCGGATTCAAATCAGATGAGACTTAACTCAGATCTACTTCATTTATGTCAGATCAAATCCAAATCTTCCTAGAATCTGAATATTTTGAGTTCATCAGATATTGTTCGAATAAGTCGGATATCATATTTTTTTTAATCCCCACTTTTAAAATTAACACATTTAAAAATAAATAAATTATTAACATCATAATTTCATTGAATTTAGCTCACGTGCCAAAATCTCTTCATAGTTAACCAAATTTCAACACAGAAAAGATTGCTCAACAAATTTAATCACTTGCTACAAATAATTTAATAAATTACTTTGAAAATAGTGATACTGATATGAATGTATCAAAATTAATTCATGTTGTTCGATGAAAATATGCATACAAACACAAATAAAATTATGAAGGAGTATCCATAAGGACCATAACCAAGAATTGTTTGATAAATCCACCTAAATGATGTAAGTTTCAAACAAACTAACAACCCCAAATTCTTTCTCATTAATTAGTGCCTTGAAGAATCCAAGTTTCAAACAGACTTCAAAATTAAGAATCAAACTATTTCGGTAAACTTAATTATCAATTTCTTGTTCCAAAGGGAGATTTGAGGTGAGTATTCCAAAATTTAGAATTGAATTGTTTACACAACACACCTGCTAGTCGAAATTTCTATAAATAGTTTATTAAATAAATCATCGAATTTGGTGATGTATTAAAAAATTACCGTTTTGTTTAATATTACGAAATTATTTTTTAGATAAACTGATAAGATTATTTTTCATAGATAGTAATCTGAAAATTAATTATAAGTTGACTAGTTGAATAGAGATAAATATAATTTAGACGGAGGGAGTATAACTATATGGAAACTATACTAATGAATAGATTTAATTTCACCACATTTTTTTACCTATAAATACACCATTTTCTTCTAACCTCCTCAATCCATCATATGACAACCAAACCAATGGGAAAGATGCAAACTTGTTTCATTCTCTACTCAACCTTAATATTAGCTTTGTTCGGATCCTATTCCCAATATGGCCTTAACATTATACCCATGGCACGTGCCTCCACCACTCCCCTCCCCGTACACGAATGGCTCGAAAACGTCAAGCTTGAAAAAGGCGAAACTTTGACCGAACTCCATTTCTTCGTCCAAAACCATGTATCCGGCCCGAACCAAAGCGTTTACAACGTAGCCGAATCTGCAATCACTTCTAGCTCACCAACTAAATTTGGGCGTACTCAAGTTGTTGACCACTTGATTACCGCGGATCCCGAGTATAACTCGCCAAAAGTTGGGCGTATTCAAGGCATTCACATGCTGGATGACTTGCACGAAACTGCTTTGACCGTGAATTGGAATATTGTTTTTACGGATGGAACGTACAAAGGGAGCACACTCACGCTTTTGGGAAGGTTGGTTACGGACACGAGGGACGGAGAATTGTCGATAGTTGCGGGTTCGGGGAAGTTCCTATTGGCACGTGGGATTGCGGTGAAGAGAACCATTTCGACGGATCCTAAGACGTCTAATACGGTTTTGGAATATCATTTGTATGTTAGTACACCAAAGGCAGCATAGTTTATTTTCTTTTCTGAAATTATGTTTTCGTTTGTGATCTTTTGGGAAATAATGATTTCGTCTTGGTGTATCTTAATTTCTTGGTATCAAAATAAATATTTTGATTTTCTTCGTATCTTAATTTTTTGGGCTTCGGAGTTGTTTTTCCACGTTTTAAGCACAAATCAAGACATTTTCTATCAAACTCACTGATTGAAATTTGGTTGTATACCAAAGTAGATCATATCCATAGTATTTAATATGATATTAAAGTAGCAATTAGTATTTCCCTCTTATTTCGAAAATTTCTAAATTTATTTGAGATTTTGTACTTGACGATATTGACCACTTATAAAAATTTATCGCATGGTTTTACGCTTTTACTAAAAAGAAAAACATAATGACCCACTTTTCCTACTAAAAATAGTATTGAAATTGTCAGATTGTCCATTAGATTTGAATATATTTCATCGCATGGTTCAGGTGCACCTAATTGCACAAACATAAAATTGGAGATTCTAATACCCGATAAAGTCGATCGATATCTCGTTTTGGTGACTACGCTATCTTTCTTTAATTTTAGTAAACGTTGAATTGTACTCTTACAATGTATCATCACGCAGTTCCTTGGATGCTACCAAATAAACTTAACAATTATTCAATCAAACATGCATTTTTCTATCCCAATTTTCTTCAATTATACTCACTCAATTTTACTCAAATACCAAATGGAGTATATCATTTTTCTTTTATCCCATTTCTCAACTTATATCATATTTATTTCTAACAATTTAGTCTCTTTTAGAAATAAAACTTCCAAAATTCTGCGGATTAGATCCGTAGGAAAAATCACGGGCCTTATTTTTTTTTTGGTAGGAAAAAGAGCCTAATACAAGACTAAGTACTGTCTTCTAACAAAGCATCTTCCATGAAGTCTGGAACCAACTCCCAGATCTTGGTATCTGCTCCAAAATTGTGACCCTTCTTGGCCATAATATCTGCACAAGTGTTACCTTCCCTTTTAATGTGTCGAAATCACGGGCCTTATGTTCCTTTCAAACTAAAACCCGTATTAAGTCTGATAGCATTATTTGAACTGTATTTACTCACCAAATGAGGCCCATTGAGTTTATTTTATTGTGTACGTTTTTAGTATAATAATAATAACTTGATAATTTACCCAACCATATATTACACAATAATAAATTAATATCAACACAATATAAACTATCTCGATTTGACATGACTAATTATATTTAAACTGGCTGAGTTAATATGTACTCCCTAAAATAAACATAACGTTCTAACATCATCTAATTAATTATGCGTGGACGACACATTTTTCAAAAGACTAATCTACTAATTATTTTATTTTATATTAAGTTTTAGCATAATATATATCAATGAAAGTTATAGTGGAAGTGGCTAGTCATTACAAGGTAGCAAACCCAAGTTTCAATTGCTGTTGGGAGAGGTTTCCACTTTATGTAAATATCTAAGTTTATTGGTTAGGTATCAGTTGTTGTGCGGACAGTCTTAGACGTAGTATTGAAGTAAATTTTCACTATTTCAATTTGACTTGTACTAATTCAAATTTAAAGATTTAAGTTGCTTATGATTATTAAATGAGTTTTATTTTTAGTGTTTTACAAGCTCGCAGCGACTCAATGAGGGCCCATTTCGGGTCAGTCTCGGGTTGGGTTGTTACATGATCAAACTCAATATAAACATTTTACGATGTAGCCCCGAAGAAAAGATCAAATTGAGATCTGATTCGGAACGATCAAATTCATTTTCGAACCCCGATTCACATCAATCAAGCTCAATATTTTTGAATTTGTTTTTCGAGTTTTTTTTTTTTTTGAGATTACACTAATTATTAATCATTACAACATAAATTATTTCAATAATTGTTCAAGTACAAATAATTGCAAATAATACACAACTATATAGAATTAAGAAGACCGGTACATACAAACCCTTGACAGGAGAGAGAGGTACAAACTTCATCTTTTATTATCCATAGTATCACTCTTGGTATTTGGCTTATTGCCTTTGGTAGCCTATTCCGACATATTGGTTAGTGAGGACGTGAGAAAAAAGGCTTTGGTGGTAGCCGCAATCACTTTACCAAGGATTCTACTCCTGTCGATTGGGAAATTGTGTACAGAAAGGCCCCTCGGGTTCCAATCATATTCATGTTCAAGAACTAATTTTATAGGACTGCTATTGTCAGGATGATTAGCTTTTTTTGTTTCTTCACGACATTGTACACATTTTAAAAGATTTTCTTGTACGTAACTTTTATAGTTTTTTTTAGTTGTATTCTTTTATAATCTATGTAAAAAGTATTTATTACGATTATTTTAAGATTAGAAAAATGCACATGTATTGTACTTGAATGAAAATAAATAATGTACTATACTTTTCTATATCTAAGATAACATCGAATACACCCCTTAATAATTGTACTACCAACAATAAATGAAATGCCCAAATACTGATTTTCAACTTGATTTTCAAAACCCTCCCAAATAATTTGAAAAGCCAATTAAACCATATAAGGGCTTTTGGCACTTTGCACCCTGAAATTAGATGGTTTTGGCACTTTGCACCCTAATTTAAAAGTTTTGGCACTTTGCACCCTGGAAATACAAATTAATTGGCACTTTGCACCCTAGTGTGTGTTTTGAAGAAAATATTCATTGATGGAAGGATATAATAGTCATTTTTGAATATTTTTGGCACTTTGCACCCTAAAAGTATAGATTTTGACACTTTGTACCCTGAAAATATAGAATATTGGCACTTTGCACCTAAAAAATTATATTTTTGATATTTTCAACCTCTTCTTAATATGATAATCTAAATAATGTAAATAACATGCAATATAATAACATGTTAGATTTGTAAACGTGTATTTTAGATATAAAGTAAATAATCTAGAGGATACTTGAAAACAAAATGAAGACAATGTCTTTTTTCTAATCTAAATTTTACTGAGAGAAAATGTTAAAATAAGTTATTATAAAGTAAAATAAATTAAAAATAACATGTTTATGATTGTTGTGCATAGAAATGACCATTTTATCTCTACATCGACGACATTCATGACTTTTTTTTTTAGGAAAAATACATTAGGGTACAAAATGCCATACAAATTATATTTTTAGGGTGCAGAGTGCCAAAAAAATTAAATCGGAGTGAAAAGCGCTAATATATTTATAATTTTAGGATGCAAAATGCCAATATTCTATATGTTTAGGGTGCATAATCTATATTGCCAGGTTGCAAAGTGAGAAAAAAAAAATCAAAAAGGACTATTCTACTCTTCTACCAATGAATTTTCTCACCAAAACACACACTAGGGTGCAAAGTGCCAAATAAATCATATTTTGAGGGTGCAAAGTGCCAAAATTTTTAAGTCAGGGTGCAAAGTGCCAAACCCTATAATTCCAGGGTGCAAAATGTCAAAAACCCACCATATAACTTGATTTTCAATTTAATCTCTATCTTTAATGGCTATCTATCAATGTAACGGAACAACACACTAAGTTTGTTAATGTAACAATTTCATTTAATCAAGATCTCATGTCAAAATCTCTACATAGTTCACCGAGTTCAACATAGAAAATATCTACTTGACAAGTTTAATCATTTTCTTCATATAATTTAAAAATATATTTTGAAAAACATTGACTCGATCTAATATGAATGTATAAAATTATGAATGAATGATTAATTAATATATTTTTTAAACTAATTTTAAAATACTACGAAAGTTACTTATCTAAATAAAACATTACGTATAAATGTAAAAATATTACAGTATTTATTTTCGAATACAAATTTGTAAAGAATTGAATCGATCTATAACCATATTTATTTCACTTATTTCAAGTTTGATAACTTTATATTAGATTCAGATTCATCAAATTTTCATTCGGACTAAAATCCAAATAAACCGGAATCATGTCCGCCCATGAACATCCCTAGGCCTGATCCCAAGAAGGATCCATGTATTGGGCTGGTTTTCATTTACCAAGTCCAGCCCATTATACAAATCCAGGTTCCCAAATTTTGCAGCCTCCATCTAATTCTCCGATCCTCCATTTCTTCCACACACACTGAAACACATAGTACCCCTCCGCCAAAAAAATTATGCTGCGACAAGGTTCACGATGCCTTCTCAGCCGAGCTTCCGCCGCCTCGATGAAGTGGCGCCGCCCCTTATCCACCGATCTCCCGGCTGAGACTGCTGGAGACTCCAAGTTCGTTGAAGCGTGGAAGAAATTGAATCCAAATCAGGACCCACCGAAAACCCCATCGTCCTACATGAAACCGCGTCCACCTACACCATCCACCATCCCCTCAAAGCTCACCGTCAATCTTGTTCTTCCTTATGATTCCGTCTTATCCGGTAAAGAGGTAAAATTACAGATAAATCAATGTATTTTTGTATATCTTTTTCCCCAAAATTGTATTTTATGATATATATGAGTTATTGAAATGGCAAATCTATGTTTGAATATTATGGTCTTTTTCAATTCATTGTATGTAGTTTATTAGGAGTTAGGTTTAATGAAAGGATTATGAAAGAATGGGAGGAGAGACACATTGATTTAAAGCATCTATCTGACTCCGAATATTATGAAGTTATGACTACAGTTTGAGATCGATGATCACTAATGAGTTCTGAGATTATTGACATTATTGAGTTAAAACCTCAAATTTTGACATGGAATAGTTAACGGGGACACATTTTCGGAACTTTAGGTTTAGTTGTATTTATGTTATTAGGCTAGCTAATATGATTTTGTTAAATATATTGCTAGCTTTAATTTAGGACTGGATTAGGGTTCTCTCGTGCAGGCATATGCACATTTAGGAGTTCTATATCACGTATTTCTTTAAAGTCTTGACTTTTACTTGTTTTACACAACTTCTTGACTAACTATTTCCTGTTTGAAGTTTGGCTGTTCCGATAAATTAAGTTTTCGATGTAGGGCTAAGAAATTGTCACTGATGTTATAATATAAAATGAGTGGCTGTGCAGTACTAAATACTAGTTGAATTGTCATTGAACCTAGAGTCTCGAAAAAAGGTTGACCTGAGCACCAAAGAGGTCAATATCAGTAGTTTTCTTGCGATCTTAGCTTTAGCTGTGATCAATTACTATTATTTTTCCAATAAATAATCTTAATTCTTCACACATTATGCTCGACCATCTAATGTTTTAGTAGCATTATTTTTGATAAAAAATTATCAACTGGAAATATTGCCTCTTGTTACTTTTTTAGTTGTCCAGAAAATGCAAATGATAGAGATGATTCTTTGAGGAACTCTTTTTCACTATGTTCAGGTGGCTTAAATTTTAGCTGCAGTAAAATAGATTCTATATTTCCTGTGAACTCAAAATCTCTGATAAACTCTACTAAAGTTTTAGCTTATCTTGGGGTACTTGGGTAGTTCAACGCCATTGATAATGAATGCGATGAAGTACTTAATTTTCTTCATTAACTTCTTTGGCACTTGATTCGACTATGGCTGTAATTCCACGACGGAAAACACCTTTTATGGCCCCTTTCTTTATTGAATTTTCAGGTTGATATGGTCATAGTCCCGGCCACTACAGGACAAATGGGTGTTTTGCCTGGTCACGTGGCTACAATTGCAGAGCTAAAGCCTGGTATTCTATCAGTTCATGAAGGAAACGAGGTAAACAAATATTTTCTGAGCGGTGGATTTGCTTTTGTCCATGCAAACTCTGTTGCGGATATAATAGCTATTGAGGCCACACCAGTCGACAGAATTGATCCAAATTTGGTTCAGAAAGGCCTTGCAGAGTTCCAACAAAGGCTAAACTCAGCATCAACTGATGTGGAGAAAGCTGAAGCACAAATCGGAGTGGATGTACACAGTGCCCTCAATGCTGCTCTTACAGGTTAAAGGCCAGCATAGAGGCACATCTTTCAACCCGTCTAGTGTTTCTTTATTCTTCTTTGTTGTGTACTCGATTTGAATCTTTTTTGTATCCATTTTGCAAAAGCTGTTTTCAGCTCATTTTCCCAAAACCAATATCGCGGAATCCTGATATAAAAGGGTTTCTTGAATAAATATTAAGACCAAGAAGGGGTTGATGTTATTCTTCAAGTTGTGATTAGTTACCAAATCAATTTGTACTAAATATAACCAGGTTTTGATTGAAGTACAATTCCCTAAGTTTACTATTAGGAAATGAGTCTGATTTATGATGCATTAATAATAGATACACATTTTTATAAACCAACATGTGAAGGTTTTTATGGTATCTCATGCAAAAGCATCTCTCATTTGTTCAATGCATTCAAGAATTTTACATCTTATATATTTGGTGCAGAGGATTAGCTATATTTTTCTAGTTTTCATGGTCTATCTAAAGTGAAAGATGCGATGTTTTTTATTTTTCTTCTCTTTTCACATTGAACTTTACAACAAGAAGATAAAAAAAGATGCGATGGTTATATAGGGCAATCAGGTCGGATATGGACATGAAATTTGAAAGATCTCACTCTGAAAGAAAAAAAAGTGTTGATAATATGGTAAAAATAATTTGCAATATAGATATTTATTAATGTATGAAAATAAGGTCGAATTGAGGTATTAATTAATATTTTAGATTGGCTATGAACTATTATTACTGTAAACAAAAAATCACATCTATTACCTATAATTTAATTACTTGGTATCAAAACTCTAATATTCTGTTCTATATATTACAAAACATAAAAATATAGACTTCTTTACTCAAACAAAATCCAAACTTATTTATTGGTACATGTCTCATTTGACTTCACAATATGAATGTGCAGGGGAATACAACTCCATATACACCAAGTTTTAGTATCTAAGCCTCTATTGTTATCAAAATTGTGAAGGCAAAAAGATCGGATGCGTAATTCAATCAAAGTAAAGAAGTATATAATTCATTAATCAGCAGCGGAATCATCTTCGTCACTTTCCAAATATAATTCTGTTGGTTCTGAGTTATCTACTACTTCATCGTCATCTTCATATTCATTTTTCTTCCTCTCCTCCTCTCTCTCCCTTTCAGCAGCTCGAGCTTTCGCAGCTTCAAGCCTTGCACTTACTGCTTCCCAAGAAACAAGCTTCTCCAAAAACACAGATATATAATCCGGGCGCCGGTTCTATAATATGAAAAAAAACATGGTAATGCCACATTGCTAGAAAAAACAACATACACAAAGCACGTATTATAAGTATTGTCCCGTATGGAATAAAATCACTAACCTGAAAGTCCAAGTAGTAAGCATGCTGTTTTAAGAGTTATTAATATAAAGAAGGTCAGAGATCGGTCTAAAATCGTTTCAAGGAGTGGTGGTGTGGGGTGCTAATAAATTAATCTCTTACCTCCCAAACATCTATAGTAAGCAGCGGCTGTAGACAATGGAATTTGGAAAAGGTGATTAAAGAGTTATTCTCATACACCATAGAAACGAAAAGAAAGGACCAAAACGGTAGTACTCACAGAGTAATCCCAGACAAGAGGATTTACGGCATTTGGACTTTTAACAATCTCAAGCTTTTTGTCCTCTTCTGATGGGCGAGGATTAACGGAATTTCCTACTCCTAGTCTATTTGCTTTGTCTACATAGAAAGACAACAAGTGTCAACTATATATTTATCTTTATTTGCTTAAGAGTGCAAAAATGGTCGTAAAAGAGGTTGTGAGAAGATTCTTACAAACGAGCCAAGCCCAACCAGAACCAAATTGGGTTGCTGCAGCTGTTTTGAACTCCTTAACAAATGCTTCAAAAGAACCAAAGTCTCTATTGATTAAGTCGAGAAGTTCTCCAGATGGCTCTCCTCCACCACCTGGTTTCATAGACTCCCAAAAGAAAGTATGATTCCACACCTGCAAATCCATGAAAAAGCACCGAATATTAGAGAAAAATGCTTTACTCGTGAATGAAATGAACTTCAAACATTTGTTATCAAATTACAGGTGATAGAAATACGATAAAATAATCAATCATGAAAATGAAATCACTAAATGTTTTGTTCATGAATTTCAGAGTAAAATGGAAATGAACTAAAAATGAAGCTCAATGTTTTATCATTTGATGTAGAGATAACATTAACGTTTTACTCAGTGAAATGTAAGAACCAAACATGGCGTAACATAATATGTGCATACCTGTGCAGCGTTATTGAAGGGTGGGAGGAGATCGCCTTTATTATATGTAAGAAGTATTATTTCCTCTAATGTCTTTCCATCTAGTTCTGTACCAACTATTTGCTTGTTGAGGTTATCAACATAAGCTCTGTGATGCTTTCCCCAATGGTACTCAAATGTTTCACGGCTCATGTGAGGTTGTAAAGCATCCTATATATATATATTCAGCCAAAGTTACATTACAATAAACATGTAACAATATTCAATCACCAAAACAATAGATATATCGTCAATAAATAACAAATGACATAGTCTTGCAGAGATCATTTCTTTGTTTTTAAAGAGAATACAAAAAAAAAGGAAAAATAATAACACAAGGAGCAAAGAAATGCTTTATGACGTACTAGTGGGTATGGCGGAGGCTTAAGATCGATTTTGGCTGTAATTACACCCCTAGTAGCTTTCCTTGCATTCTGTCTCTGCAATAAAAACAATCAAAAATTGCAAGATAAAAATGTCAAATGAAACTCCATTTTCAACTTCAATGCCAGTTAATCAAATTTAAACTCTCAATACAAAATAAAATTCCCAAAACATCGTCCAATGGAAGAAGCCGGAGAATTGGAAAGCAAATTCATCACTTTCTCATATAGACATTTTGTCGAACACCGTAACTACACTTTACTGAATGATTCATTGGCTTCATATAATTCAATCGTTTAACCAAAAAAAAATACACTTATTCATAATGATTGAAACTTTTGGAACAATCCCCTATCCTGAAATGAAAACACACCTCATTCTTTCTGAATTGCAGGCTACGAGTCGACCAAGAAAATCCTACAAAATAATTTAAATGAAAACATCATTTATGCATATGCAATAACAAATCAGTAACGCAGATTAGAGGGTCGAATTTATTTGTGTAAAAATATAAAAAAATGGGTACCTGGGGTTGAAGAAAATAATCCGCATTTCAATGGACTGGAAATGGATGTTGCCGCAGTCGCAGCCATAATCTCTTTGTCAAAAGAGTTCACTAGAAGAAAAGGGAGAGTGAGCGAAACACGTGACTGTTAACTTTGGTCGTGTGTTTCACAAATAATTAAAAATTGTATCTTTTATCAATAAAAATAAAAAAATAATTAAAAATGAAAGTTTGCGTCTATTGGTTTGAATAATGCGCGCCCCGTCTTCTCCAAAGGCTGTCATCGTTTCAGTCACTTTATATATCTCCCTTCTCCATTCACAAACACACAGTACTACTACACAAACACAATTTCTAATAATGACGAACAAGAATGGAAGTGGAAGTGGCGCCGCCCCAACTCCTCCTCGCAAGAGGAAAATGAAAGGAATTGTTATTGAAGAACCATCACAACCACAACCACAACTACTACCACCACCACCACCACCACAACTACCAACACCACCACCACCACCACCACCCGCATATCAAAACAACACCCCTTTATTCAATATTACTAATAATCCTCGACCCCAAAACATCTTCACTTATTATCCTCCTCCCAATGTCGGTCCGTCGTCGTCTTCGCAAGTGCAGCGAATACTAAACGCTGCCGCACCCGTCAGGCCATTTTCCTTCACCTCACTTTTAACCGCCCCCTACCACCAAATCGAAGAACATTATCATCAATTCATCAACCCCACTTATCAAATCGATCAACTTGTCTCTTTCCATGTACTATATATATATACACGTTCCATTACTAAAAGATAAAACAGGACATTAGTGACGACATAAACAGGGCATGCATAAGCAAAACAAATGCCCTGTTTTGTTTATGTCGTCGCTGATGCCCTGTTTTTCTTTTTTTTCACGCATTTTTTTTAATTAGTTTCATTTTTCACGTGCAGAGTGAGAATCTGAAGAAGTCATTGACCGGAGTAGTGGAGAGCCACCAAAACCTGATGGACGAGAGGGCTGCGAAGAAGCTGAAAGAGAAAGAAGTGGAACTTCAAATTAAGTGCTCTCAGAACGCGGAGTTGGAGAGTATGATCGAGCACTACAAGAACGAGCAAATGGAGGCACAATATAGAATTATGGTCTTGGAGCAAACGGTAACGTCTTTGAGGACGGAGTTACGAGATGTTATGGAGTCTATAGCGGTGGACGAGGAGGAGGAGGAGGAGTCTTCCGAGGAGCCGGATAGGGTGGGGATGGTTAGGCTGGAGTGCAAGGTATGTGAGAGGCAAGTGGCTAATGTGATGATGTGGCCGTGCCGCCATATCTGTGTCTGTGTACGATGTGATACGACCACTAATGCCTGTCCCGTGTGCCGCTCGGTCAAGACTTCAAGTGTTAGAGTTGTTCTCCCTTAATTAATTAATAATTAGGATTAATCTATGAGTTCTTTAATTAATTTCTTCAAACTTTGATCGTCAATTTATATTGTATGAGATATTGATATTTATAAACTTAATTAATTTTCTAGTGGATTATTATTTTTATCTTACTTTCTTTCTTCATTTTTATATTATGTTACTTTGTTGTATGTTTAGATTGATATATAATTTCTATAAAACTCACTGCAAGATATATGCTTTATATTATTATTATATTATTCAATTATGTTTTATTATTCTCACATATATTAAAGACCATTAATTTCATGAATTTATAGTATGTATAAGTAAGTTCTTTATAAGCTTATGTATTTATAATAAAAAATTGGTCAAATTGTTTGGCATTACAATTATAATTTGGTAATGAAATCACTTTTTGAATTATAATTTAGAAACTTAATGATAGGGGTTATATTTGTTATAAATCAAACTTAATAGAGGAGGTGCTTGTAAATATTGAAAGCTCGTGGGAGAGTTTTTGTAATTTCACCTAATCTAGGGGGACGGGGGAAGGTGGATGTAACTATCCATTAACTAATTTATATAATTTAAAATCTTGGAGTTCTAATTTTTGTGCAATTTACCTATCCTCACCTGGTGTGTAGGTTTCCAATAAAATTAACGATAGTATATAAAAAGATAATCCTTAAGTACTCTATAATTGCATATATTATTGTTAAAAATTAATAAATACACTAACCAATAGGAGTGGGCATTGGGTCCGGGTAACCAAAATCCAACCATCTCCTTCATTTTAAACCCCGGGATGGGTATTTCGTGTCTGAATTTGATAAATTCGTATTTTATTACGAAAATACGAGACATGTTTGAGATTGAATTTTCCAATCCCGAGTACCCGAACCGCCTATCTCCTTTTAGTATTACTTATATATTAATTAGCTAATTATAAGAACAATTTAGTTAAATTTATTTAATCAAGAATTTAATAGGCTCAATGACGGAGGAACGTACGGGTTCGGGGACAGGTACAAGAATCTTGGAAAGTGATTTAAAAACAACTTAGTTCGTGGGGTTGCCATTGCTACCTTTTCTCATAATTGGCATAGTACCAGAGGTTTTTCAAGGAAAAATCAACCATGAATCTTGCAAGGTAAATACTTTAATTGGAAAAATTGCATTTTTAGTCCCACACGATCTGACCATCGACACTCTTAAAAGAATGCCACAAAAGAGGCTCATAATTAGTCAGTAAATAAATTTGCTTAAACTTGAAAATCATACCAAGATATTCATCTATCGTTAATAATTTTTGATACTCAATTCGAGCTAGACTTGATAAACTAAGAATCAACAAAAGTTATGAAAAACATCATGAAACTACTTTAGATCAGTTTGTGTTACTTTGTGTTAAAGATAGTTTGAGTATCGTTCATTGACATTCCAATCGAGCTAGATAAAAGAATCAAATTTGAGCAAATATTCTACTACTTGTTTATATTTTCAATTATGTAGTCGTCAAGTATATGAGCCGGCCTTACCCACAGGATGCGACCAAATGTAAAAAAAGAGAATTTGAAATAATTTTGTAAAGTACGAGATCAAAAGTGTTATGATTCAGTCACGTGGGATTAAATATTTTGCATTTTTGATTTCATATATGTATATAATATTTTCTAATTAGCATTTTGATCCCATATATGATTGTCTTATTTTGTACTTTTGGTCCAACAAGATGTGATGGGACTAAAATTTATAGGATCGATAGTGCAAAATATTATAAAAAATTAGGACGAAAAGTGTCATTTCATAAAATGCGAGATCAAAAATGTTGGTGTCCAATCCAGTGGAACTAAAATTGCTAATTTTCCTGCTTTGAACGATGCCAATAAAAAATTCTCCAATATAAATTTGTTTATCTAACAAGAAATCCCTCAATTCTTTCTGCTATTTGTGTAGGTTGATCTAAAATTCAGAGCCAAATTCTGCTTTTCTGTGGGGAGTATTTATGAAGCTCTACTACTACTTGTGGAGACAGTTTTGACATCAGAAGAATCAAATGAAGATGGAATTTAAGTATGTAGATTCAATTAATGATTTTATCAATTGTAGTACTATTTAGCTCACTCTTTCAAAAGTGTGTGAAAAAGAGGGGAAATGCATAATACTATGTGAATTACCCCTCATAAAATACACAATTCGTCTCCTTCCATCAATTTTTAACGTGCGTGTGTTTAACGCGAACAATATGCGATTTTTGTTGTTTTTTGCTTAGTTGTACTTTTAAATATAGATGGTAGAATATCTTTTATCCCATTTTGATACAATTATTACAATAACTATACTATATAATGTTTATGGTACTTGAAAGTATAGTACAGGGCAGTTTTGACGTTCTACACCCACACTTGTTATTGTACAGGGCAAGAATGATCAGACTTTAATCTCTTGTACAATGAAAATACACAAAAAGGAACATAATTACTGCGGACCCTTTAACACAAACATCCCAGAAATCGAAACCTTTACCAATTCTGTTCAATCGTTGTCTTCTTCATCTTACTTGACTCCTCCTTATATTGATCATGAAATTGAAAACAAATTCATCCAATGAAGAAGTAAAAGAAGTATCTTCGTCGATAAGTGAAATTGTGACGAGGTTGAGGAGTGGGGTTTTGTCCCCTGTTAAGTGCAATGACACCGGAAGTCAGTCATCGTGTTTTCATGGGCAGTTTCAGTTCTGTGATGTGAAAGAAGAAAGGTAAGTGTAGAGGAATGGAGACAATCTGTTCGACAAAATGCTCAAGAGACGAAGTTTTCCGTTAAGGATGGCCAATTGGGTTGTGATTAAGTGTTCTTCTTTTGAGGAAAAGAGCAATCTCCCTCACGGAATAAAGAAGGTACCTTTTTCTTACTTATGATGTTTCATGATTGTTGATACATATTCAATTTTAATGTTTATTTGATTGACAATGACGACATTGTGACAGGAGTACGAGTGCATGGCTTTGAAGGATACTGCAAGATATAAGAGGCAATGTGTGTGTGTGTTACTACGGCACGGTGTCGCTGTGGAGGAGTTTCAGCGAGACTCTACGTAAGATTATTTGACCTTAAGTTGTTATATGTAGAATCTATGTGAAATTATTTTTATTCCGTTGTAGTATGTTGTTAGTTTACCTCTGTAGAGTTTGACTCTGCTATATTTGTACAGTGTAGTAGTGTATTTACAAAATAGTATCAGTATCTCTAATGAAAGAATGTTGTATTTCATACATGTTGATGGGGTAATTCAGATTTCATTCAAGATAAATCAGGTTTTATGCCACTCCTAGCTTTAACCGTATTTAACGACAATACTTGTAGTTAACTGGTCAAAACTCATTACATTTCTGCAGTTTATTTTCGTTGCAATAGCATATTTTCAAGTATGTGCTAGTAACATTGTATGCCAACTTGATACCCAAAAATAGATAAATAGAAGAATCAAAGAGAATAAAAATATTTCCCAGTTAATATAAAGACATCATGGGATGTAAATTATGATTCAATAAAATATTAGAACAAAAACACAAGGACGTTACACAATTTGTGCACCCAAATATGTTAAGAATTGAAAGCAGCCTCTGCGTGAAATTCACAGTGAAAATGGTTTTGCGTAGACATCAAATTGTTCATTAGCACAAAGCTGTGGTACCTGCAAACAAGATAAATCAGTATAATTTCGTTAGTTTTTTTTTGTGCTGTTTTTCTCCTACATTGAATATTAAAAAACCCAGAGTAGTATGGATTAGTTTAACGTGGAAACCAGAGCTTTAAAGAGGCAAAACATAAAATCTAAAGACTCCAAGGTATGTTAGCTGAAAAAGTATTGAAAATCTGATATAAACATGGTCACTGTGAGTCAATACCTGAGTTAGTCCACCACTAGCACCTGCACTTCCTCCTGATAAAAGCATCGTGAGAAGTGTCGTCATAGAATCCCCTCCCCCTCCCCCTCCTCCTAGTTCACTGTTAGTCTTGCGTATGGTGGACCTCATTGCACTTAATATACTTCCATATGTAGCTCCTTGTCCTTGTTCTATTGCTTGGATAAAAGCAAATGTCATTACCCCAGTCGAAGTCACCTTAGACATAGCCTGCTCATTGTTTCAATTGTGTCAAATTGTGCTTTGATAACATGTTTCATTAAATAGAGGTCAAAATAGGCCCAGATCGAGTTTGACCACACCTGAATCATTTACATGGCAAGTGCAATACACTTGCTTTGTGATTGGACAACACTATCAGAAAAATAGAGAGTGACCAATTACAAAACATGTATTAATCAAGTCTATCTAGGCTAGAATTTTGGGGTAAATGCAAGATACTCCCCTGTGTTATGCTAAACCTCCACAAACTACCATGTGAATTCTTTATTGCTTAGTACCCCCTTTACTTTTAAAAACTTAGCACAAAACCCCCAATTTGTAAAAAATAGGTTGTTTGGGATTGGTATATTTTATGAAACCGTTTTTAAAATACTTCATGTTGGTCCCTACAACTTCACGTGAAATATTTTAAAATTAGTTTCTTGAAATAAGCCGATCTGAAACGACTTATTTTGAACATGTTGGGGGTTTCCTGCTGAGTTTTTAAAAGTACAAGGGGATTCTATGCAATACAAATTCTACAGGGTAGTTTCCGTGCAGGTTTCGCATAACATAGGGACTCATCTTGCATTTTCCCCAGAATTTTCCGTAAACAAAGTTACTAAATCATACAGCTGTATCAGCAGAGGTTTGATCATCATCACAACCGCTAAAGGATATGGCTTCTCCTCCGCTAGTACCTTTCCATGTACCTGTTTTAGGACGTTGGTCTTCCCATGTATAACGCCCAGTTCTGCATCCACAGGTAATTAAATTCATAACATATTTTCTAGAATTATTATTTTGTTATATATGTATAGTAGAAAGTCACAAACCTGTCCATTCTACAAAGATACGACAAATCTAGGACAGTGCCACTGTGACATGCATCTATGATTGCGTGAAGCTTGACACCAGGGGGAAGGGGCCTAACAATAGTTGCATTAATTTCATTATCAACAATCATTCCTTGTGTCTCGTAATCCAAAGGACAGAGTGTTTCATCGTATCCGTCAATTTCATCTCCCGTGTAGTTTCTTTGTTGTGAACCATGACCGGAGTAATGAAACACTAGTGAGTCACCTGGCTGACAACCTTGTACTAGCCAAAACATCGCCAATCTAATGTTGCTTTTTGTTGGGATTCTGTATGGATCAGTTTCCTCCTCTGAAATATACTTATATATGAGGATTTAGATAAGTTTTTGATTGATACAAGTTGCGAAAAATTGTAATAAATTAATTAGGGATGTGATTCAGCTTTGAAAATTTGACAATTATGCATAACCTTGAAATGCGAAAATACCCCCTATGCTTTGCCTAATTGGCAAAATCCACTGTGTTATTTTTATTAGTTAAAACTTCTCTTGTGTTATTCTTTTATTAACAAAAACATTTTGTAGGAAAAATAACAATTTTACCCCCACCATAAAATGCGAAACACCTGTATTCACCTATAAAAATGACAATAACCCCCCTGTTAACTTTGGAAATTGGCAAATTGACAATAACCTCCTTACTGAGGAATTTCAAGTGGGGGGTTCTTTGCTAATAAAAATAAGAACACATGGGGTTTTTTTTCTAATAAAAATAATAGAGAGGGATTTTTGCCAATAAGGCAAAGCACAGGAGGTATTTTTGCATGTAACTAAAAAACAAGGGGAGACAGGGGAGGGAATTGTGAGAATAATTAGTACAAGTAAAATATAAAAAGCTGGCATTCTTGGAATTTAAAAGATTCAACTTGCCAAGTTGGCATCAAAAGTCAATCTTTTACTGAGTCATAATATTCAACTAAATCCCACATTGATCCAAAAAGAGAAAGAAGAAACTCAGAAATATAATTAGACAAGTAAAGAAAAATAGAGTTTGTTACCAGTAAGCATGAGAATGGAAGATTCAGGGAACATAAACCGGCTAACGAGCATATGCTTCATGCACTTAGCATCATTAATGCACCCTTTCAGTTCACTTTTCGTATTCTTATATGATATCCCCACAATCACCGCCTTCTTCCGCCCGTAAGCCGATGGTGGCGCGTGGTTGTAAGGTGACGGTGCTACTGGCTGTGGAGGAGGGTAGTAGTTATTGTTATAGCCGTTGAAAGACGAGGAGGGGGTGGGTGGATAAAGTGAGGGCGGTGCAGGTGGGGCACTGCGGGGGTCGACAATGTTGGTGATTGCTCGGCAGATGACGCAGCTGATGGAGGTTGCCCCTGGCGGCATCTGGAGGGGCGTATGGCAGTTGGAACAGTTTACTAGCATCAACATTTTCTTGATTGATCAAGAACTGAAGAGAGGGATTGATGAATGGAGAGTTGACTATTGAGAGAGGGAGTAATAAGTGTATGTATTTTGCATGTATATATATATATATATATATATATATATATGTATAAAAGGGGAAGACTTGAGGGAGAAGAGGTCAAGTCTACTGTTGAGGAATTGGAGTTAATGAAAGATAGAGGGCAATTTGTTCTAAATAAAATGCACATATAAATATGGAAAATACTGGTTCAAATTTGGCTCTACTAAATTTAACTTATTAACATGTCAAATGTAAAGTTACATATATATATATAGGACTGGTTCAAATTTGGCTCTACCAAATTTAACTTAATAACATGTCAAATATAAAGTTAAATATATATGTATATGAAAATACTGGTCTAAATTTGGCTCTACCAAATTTAACTTATTAACATGTCAAATGTGAAGTGTAATATACTTTACATTTGTTATGTGATTGAATAATCTATATTCTTATCTTCTTAATGAGTTGGTTCGAGCAGCCGAACCTGAATTAGTTTTTTCCCAGTTAAGATAATGTCCAAAAACTGAATCTTTTCTTTCTGGTAGCACAACAATTTAAATGAAAAAAATCGAGTTTATATCCGGTATTGTGGAACTTGTCTCAATCACAAAGTAGGTGTATTTACTCATGTCTTGTGATTGTTTAGTTTCCTACAAAAGTGTTTTGATTTGTGTGTTTTTTGTTTAGTCTTATAGGGTCAGATCCTCAGCATTTATGGTCCCCTACTTTATAAAATTGCACTTTTGTTCCTATTTTTTAAAAATTATTTTGCACCGTTGGTCCTGTATTTTGTAAAATTGCACTTTTAGTCTCGGTTGCTTAGAACATTTTACGTTTTGGGTCTCATAGAATAGTCTCTTTTCCACAGGAAATTCTCACTTTTTTTCTATTTGTCACAAAGAGATCAATAGGACCAAAAGTCAAATATTTCAATAAACTAGGACTAAAAGTGCTGACAGTTCAGTTCAGGCCTATAGGGATCAAAAATACAATTTTCCTGTTCATTTGCATAATAATGTTTTACATGAGTAAATATGTTCGGTCCACTAATATTGGACTAAATTTTCTGATTTGTCCATTCGATTTTTGTTGTTCTTCAAATTATTCATAGAGGTTACAAAATTATTCATAGATGCGATCAAGCCAAACTTGAACTAAAATTTAGTACATAACTATATAGTTCTTTAACACTTATGTATATTGCTAATTTTCTTAATTAATACTAATCAAACAGTATAATAATTAAGCATGCACGTTGTCACAACTCTACAGCTAAATTACATGTTCATAACTACCAGAAAATGGAGTATTAAATTAGGCTTACCAGATCACACAACAAAAGACTTCCCCTTCACTTTATATAAATTTGAACTTTAGGAAAAAAATCTTATTCCAATTATCGTACGTAGATTACAAGATCTTAAACTTCATTTCTCTGTTTTCTTTATCAGGGATCCAAGAAGGGCGGAAGAAGAGAAAAGAAGAACACAATTCAAATATATTTGACAGAAGAAATAAGTCATTGAATCATCATTAATATACATATGGGTGTCACAAAAAACGGTGTCGTACACCTTCTTTTGATCTTTTGCATAATCTACATTTTCACCATAAATATTATCAGAATCAAGCCTCTGGTGAAGCTGGAAAGGCCACATAACCTTCCTCTACTTTCAATAACAGTAAGTTAATTAATTTTATTTATCTATATAACTTGATGGTGTCACATTTATGTTCTAAATTCGTTCATTTAATTGTAGTATTTGGATGAGCTTGAAGAGAAATTAGGAGGAGCTTCAACATCGGATAAAACTCTAATAATCGCGATCGTGAATAAAGCATATGTAGAAGGCGATAAATCAATGTTGGATCTCTTCTTAGATGGTTTTTGGTTAGGGGAAGGGACTAGGGACTTAATCAATAACCTCTTGATTGTGGCCATGGATCAAACTTCGTACGAAAGGTGCGAATTTCTTAGGCTGCATTGCTATAAACTTGAGACAGAAGGGGTCGATTATATGGGCGAAAAGCTTTATATGTCGGATGATTTCATCAAGATGATGTGGAGAAGAACGATTTTCTTAAGAGATGTTCTCAAACGCGGTTACAACTTCATTTTTACGGTAACTTTAAGTTTTATGTTAATCGTGTCTTTAATTCGACTTGATTGTGTCTAAATAAAATTTAAAATACAACTTATACCATGTTTCATATCCATTACTTGTTCATGTATAAAAATGATTGTAGGTGTAATTGTGTGAATTTACAGGCAAAATGACACTAAACTTATTTTATTTATAGCAATAATTATACCACTCATATTTTAATCAAATCATGTTTCCCTGTTTGAGAATTCTGATTCATCATGAAGACATGAACTTAAAATTTAATTAAAGTCAGAATTTAGCCCGATCTAATCGTACCAATTAAATAATGAGGTAACTACATATACATAATACATGTATTTTTATTAATAAATCTATACAATGGAATCGAGTTGGATTTGACTTAGAATAGATGTGTACGAGTCAGATTTGATCAGAATTGATTCGACTTAAAATAGATGTAGATGAGAGAAATTTGATCTAGCAAAATTGCGATCAAGTTGACCTAAAACATATGGAATTTAAGTTAGAGTTAACAATTCACTGGAAATTAAATGCAATTACTATATATATTATGTACATCACATGGAAAGGGAAATGAAATGGCAACTACATCCTAATTAATTATATGTTCATTTGCTCATAGATCTGTTTACTGACATGTTTTCTTTTTTCCTTCTTTTTCTTTGTTAAAGGACATTGATGTATTATGGTTGAGAAATCCATTCCAACATTTAAATCTACAACAAACTCTAGACATGCAAATCAGCACAGATAAATTCAGAGGCAATCCATGGTCCGAATCACACCGGATCAACACCGGATTCTACATGATCCGATCCAACAATAAAACCATCGCGCTATTCGATAGATGGTATGCTTTAAAGGACCGAGCCACGGGGTTGAAGGAGCAAGATGTTCTACAAATATTGATACAAAAAGGTTTTTTAAGAAAGTTAGGGATGAGAGTTAAATTTTTGGACACTATTTATTTCAGTGGATTTTGTCAGGACAGTCGTGATGTGAGGGCAGTCGCCACCGTGCACGCCAACTGTTGCCGTGGCATAGCCGCCAAATTGGTGGATTTGACGGCGGTGGTTCATGATTGGAAAAGGTACAAGAGTTCTTCTGCCAATGAGACGTCGATTTTTAGGTGGTCGAAGCACGACGCATGTAGGCGTTCATGGAAAAATTAAGCATTAATTAGTTTTATTTTGATTTTGATCAGAAATTCAGAATGTTTTCTTATCTTTTTCAGCTGCAAGTTTTAGCTGATCAATCTAAACTTAAATTTTCCATGGGGTACTGTTGATCACAATTAACTTAATTGACAACCTTCATTATACAACAAAAGTTTAATAACATTTGTACCTGAATCATTTTTCACTTTTTATTCTAAAAATATATTTTATTGGCCACGTTGAAATTCGTGAGACTGGACCTAAACCCATTCACATATATTATTTTGGCCAATTCGCGGGACTTTAAAAAATTGTTTTTGGAAATCTATGATAATCCTGAAGAAACTTGATAACCTAAATGGAAATTCATATCAAATCAATTCTTTTTCCTTCAACTATTTTTATTCGAATATTCCTACATCATTTATTTTTTAATTATTGTAGTTAATTATTAGTAAAATTAATTTTTACAAGCTACATGTAGAGTTACTGTTTCAATCACTAGGCCAAATTTTAGCTACCTAAGCCTTTATGATAATGATACATAAATGAAACCCACACGTAATATTAATCCCATAATTAGGTATTATTCAATTTAATTTGTCAAATTGGTGTCAATATAATTTCGTAACTTAATTATCCATAAACTTGAAAGTGGACAAAGAAAAGCAACTTAGAGTAATGCTATGACGTATGATATAATAACCAATAATTCTTCATCTGTGACCCTTAAAAGAGAACAGAAAAAAAATTAATAATAAAGAAGCACGATTTTTATCAGGTACTGGATGTTGATTTTATTTTAACAAAGAGGTGCAATGGGAAAGGATTTAGCTGAATCCTTTTTTTCAAAAGAATTGCTTGGTTATATATTTGAATAAATTAAATTATTATTAACTCTATAATTTTAAAGTAGTACTAACTTCAACGGATCTAAATAATTTATTTTAAGACGGAAATAAAATTGAGTGAAAGAAATTCAATCTGAACTGTAAATACACAGTCTAATAAATAAATAAAAAAAAGAAAACAATAGGATATAAATAGAATGATAGTACTAGTCTACGTTAATAATTCAAATTTTATTTCTTTTAGCTTGCCTGGCCTATATGCTAGAGTTTCCTCTAATTAAAATTCAAGTTCTATAACCAAGCAATTATATATAGTTATCGGGTAATTCTTTCCCAATTCGAATTTAGCAAAACTCATAAAATTTACAGTACACTTATTTTATTGTGATTAAATGAATTTAATCAATTCAAAATTATTGTACAAGAATTCTATTTGTCAACCAATAACTTCATAAAATTCAACATACTTATACAGAGATAATGACTTTACCCATGTGATATTCATAATGTTCAATTTATCTTTAAGTGATTTGAAAAAGAGCAATTTATCCCCCTATAATTTCATAAAAGTTTCGTATCGTCTCCCTGATATTTTTATAAGTGGCACTTTACCTCCTATATTATGATAATATAGCAGTTCCCCCCAAATATATATTACCTACAGACGACACGACACCACAAATAGAACGATAGTACTAGTAAGCATACAAGCATGGGCAAAAACTGACCCCCAAACATACTACCACAAATTTCAAAAAACCATCAATTTCCCACAAAAGCTTCGCTCCACCCATCCTTCCAAATTTCTTCACGTTTTCTACTTTCCATTTTCGGTAGGTAAACATTCTTCAACCATCACTATATATATATATATATATAGTATAACCCCTCATAACTTATCCCATCACAAATCAAGAAACAACAAAACAATACTTCCACTTAATTTCACAATCAAAAAATGGCCGGAAAAATACGTTACATGGTCCTCGCGACGATGACCATTCTTCTTTTCCTCCCCATAGTACGTCCAGACGACACCACACCCATTCCTGCCGACAAGTCCCAACTCGACACGTGGTTTAACCAAAATGTGGGCCCGTTTTCGTCACGTAAAGAGTCATTGGACCCGGCTCTAGCCGCGGCCGAGGCCAACGTTACCGTGATCAGAATCACCGCTGACGGGAAAGGTGATTTCAAAACTATTAGTGATGCGGTAAATAGGATTCCTGTAGGAAACACGAGACGTGTAATTGTATCGATTGGACCCGGAAATTACACGGAGAAAATCAAGATTGGTATGTACAAGCCCTTTATTACATTATATGGGGACCCGACTAACTTGCCCAATTTGGTGTTTGGTGGTACGGCGGCTCAGTACGGAACTGTGGAAAGTGCCACGTTGATTGTTGAATCGGATTATTTCAGTGCTGTTAATTTGAATATTGTGGTTTGTATCATAATTTTTTATCTTTATATTAATTTTTTAAGCATTTTCTTGATTTTCTTGATATATGTCAATTTTCTTGATTTTTTTTTTTAAAAAAAAAATTAGAACTCTGCACCAAGGCCTGATGGAAAGAGGGTAGGAGCTCAGGCGGCTGCATTGAGAATAGGAGGAGATATGGCTTCGTTCTATAATTGCAAAATTTATGGATTTCAAGATACACTTTGTGATGACAAGGGCAAACATTTCTTCAAAGATTGTTACATTGAAGGGACCGTTGATTTCATCTTTGGAAGTGGAAGATCCCTTTATTTGGTACGAGTACAAACTATAAATCTGCATGAAATCAAATCAAATAAATATCTTGAATATTGTACTACTTTCGTTCCATAATTATTCATCTTGGTAAAGTTGATCAGTCAACTTGACCATTTAAAAAGATTATATTATATAATTTAATTAGTTTATTTCAATAATAATTTGATAATATTATATAAAACGCAATATATGTAAAAAAAAATCAATTTGATATGTCACTTAAAATATTAAAAAGTTTGATTTCAATGGAGTAAAAATTATGGGACGAGTGGGAGTATTTTATTAGTCCTACAACGACCGGATTCTCAGCACTTAGTTTGACACTTCATAAAATTATATCTTTTGTATCACTTTTTGAAAAAAATTGCACACTTAGTCACATCATATCTTGTAGGCACAAAAGTGCAAAATATTTTAAAATATAGTGACCAACTTTGCATATTTGTTAATTGTGGGACCAAATTTGTCGAATGTTTTTTAAAAATTGGATCAAAGTGCAATTTATAAAGCGTGGGACCAAACGTACTTAATTAAGGTCCAATCTTGTCGAACATTTTTTCAAATATATCCGTAAGCGGGTAAGCTATCAAATTCGATTTATTACCTATACATGTCAAATAAGAATGAAATTTTTTTTTAGCTTGCTTGACCAAATTCATGTAAACTGTCAAACTATTCAAGTACAACTCGTGTTATGCTTAATTAATCAAATGTTCATTAATTGTGATTCATTCAAACTCAAATCAAAATAATTTGATAAGAAAATCAAATTCAACTTGAACAATGTATTAATTGAATTCCTTAAACTCGTTTCCACATTATAATTCTTATTTAAAATATTATATTGTTTGTTTAATTAGATATAGTAATTTAATTATAAGCAAAGTACATTTTTGGTTGTAGAATACGGAGACACATGTTATTCCTGGCGATCCGATGGCGATGATCACGGCACAGGCGAGGACAAAAGTCGACGAGCCAAACGGGTACTCGTTCGTGCATTGCACCGTGACAGGGACAGGCGGAGTTGCTTACCTTGGCCGATCATGGATGGCCTATGCCAGGGTAGTGTATGCCTATTCTGAATTCAGTGATGTTGTTAATCCTCAAGGATGGTCCAATAACAATGATGCCAAAGCTAACAGGTAATTAATTAATTAATTAATTAATTAATTTAACTATTTTGAGATTTATATATTGTGATGTTAATTAAGTTTAGATAACTAATTGTGATTTTATTGTATGCAGTACGGTATATTTTGGAGAATATAACAATAAAGGGCCAGGATCAGATCTTGGTAAGAGGGTGACGTTTGCAAAGAAGCTAAGTGATGCAGATGCTAAGCCATTTATCAGACTTGCTTTTATAGAGGGCTCTAAGTGGCTGCTTCCTCCTGCTAAAGTTTGATTACAATGTTTATAGCAATATAAATTGTGAATAATTGTAAATAAATTGTTTTTTACGAAATAGGTCTTTTTGGTGATTATATATTAATCAACGTATGTGGCTTTTCTTTAAATTGTTGTTATTGGTATATGATTTTCTTTTGAAAGGAATTAATTAGTCCTCACAACGAAAGAATCCAAGTTCAAATCCCCGTTGACGAGGTTCTCACGTAATGTGTCTTTCGTACCACGAATGAAATTAATTTTGCTCTAAAACTTGAATACTAATTACTCCATCCCAATCTAAATTCACCTCTAGGTGAAAAGAAAATAGTCATTGTCATCTGATCCTTGCTTCTAATATATTTTTTTAGATAGTAAATACATCATTACATCAATCATTATATCATATAATCTATTCAAATCTATTTTATTGGTATAAAATACAAAGATAAACTAATTACAAATACTAATATTAAACTAGATAAATACTCACACTAGTGAGAGCGCATTAAACCCATGACCTCTTGCCTCTGCTTTAGCCAGCAAACTCCTGTCTTATCGGCGATCCTTGCTTTAATTACATAAGAATGTTCAAAAAATTAAACAATGATCAAACCATGTAACGGCAAAATCGCATTTTATTCCCACATAACCGCGCTCTCTAGCATTTACGGTGTCGTATTTTATAAAGATTGCATTAAGGTCCTAAAAATTGTGTCATTTTTTAAAATATTTTACACTTTTTATCCCGTAGAAATACTAATATATGTATAACATTTCTTGTCTCTCATAGAAGTACTCTCTTAACTTTTCACATTAATTTGGTATAAAATATTTTAGAAAATTGAAACTATACATTTTAATAACCTGGAGGATACTTCAAAAAAAAAAAAAAAAAATAATAACCTGGAGGATAAAAAATGTTGAAACTCCAATGAGCTAATTGCAAAATATTCCTTGTGCTTTGTCTAATTATCAAAAATTCATTTGTATTATTTTTTTTTTTTATAAAGCCCCTTGCGTTATTTTTTATTAGCGAAAAACCCATTTAAAATTCCTTCATAAATCATAGGAAGGTCCCAAAAAATAACCATCTTTATCATCACGACTCGTAATGCACACAATTGCTCATATACAATAACAATATATTTAGCAAAATTAACATATATAGTTTGTATTTAAATTTTTTCCAAGATAAACCAATACACACTAGCTTGTCTTGTAGTCGAAAAACACAATATATAGGGAAGACAACAATGCACACTTCATCATATTCATAAGCATATAATATATTGAATAATATATTGAATAGTATTAATTTGAGTGAAATACAAAAACACCCATTTTAACTGTGCTATTTCAACTAACAAAAATTTTCCTATATTTTTTTTTATTAATAAAAAAATTCTCCCAAGTCGAAATGATATTTTATACCTCACCAAAGGAATAAAAACACCCCTCTTAACCTAAAAAAATATCAGTAACCCCCTATTAACTTTGAAATTAACAATAACCCCCATGTTCACTTAAACAATTAACAAAAACATCACTATAATTAATGAAACAATCTCGAATGATTTTTTTTTGCTAATAGAAAAAGAACACGAGAGGGGGGTTGTTAGTTAAAATAACAAAGGGGGGTTTTGTAAGTTAGACAGTTAAAGCACAAGGGGTATTCATTTGTTCAATAGCGCCTTAAGTTCATCATCATGACTCACATAACAGTGATCCCAAACTTCAATTTCTCTCTTCTGAAGCCCCTTCTTAGCTTCATTAACAAATTGCGGCACCGAAAGGCAACCCCTCAGAATCTCCCTACTACATCGCCTTCCCGTGTGCACCAGTTTCTCACAGCAATTTGGGCTGATCTCACTGCTGTTTTTGTCAAATATCAGCCCTAAACGAGTGACGTCCACACGTCCAAAGACTTCTGTCTGGCAGTTACCCGTCAGCTCCCCTAAACATGTGGCCACGTGTTCACTGTATCCCGGGTACGGCTCTTTCCACGTGTCCACGGAGGAGGATGGCTCGGAGGCGGTCTTTTGTTCTTCGGCTTGTGCCAAGAGTGTGGCTAGAGCAAAGATTGTTGTTGCCAGAACATAATTGAGATTTGACATTTTTTTGTTTTTGCTTTTTTGGTTTGGAGAGGATTTAATTGTTAATTTGATGATGAAAATGAATGGGAGTGGGATTTGTATGGGACATTCTTGACTAGACCTTTTGGTTGTAAATGCACCACACTATTTACTTTAAGAGCATGACATCATCATAAGTAATGGTGGGATGCATTTTCATCTACAAGGTCGAGAAATAATTTCCTAGACCTGGTCTAGTTAATTTCAGATTAGTATTTATGGGGACCTTTGTTTGGAAACGTTTCATTTTTTTTCATTTTTTTTTTGATAATCTTGGAAACGTTTCATTTTGCATAATTGACTTTCATTAAATTGGTGGAAGATTAATTAATATGCTAGCTAGTGATAAGTAACATTTTATTGATTGTAATTGAATGAGAGAATGTTTTAGTATACACATGATTTGTCTGCACCAAGTAATTACACTGTAAATTTATTTGAGAGAATTTCACTTTTTGTACGGGATAATTTCACTTTTGATACCACAAGTAACCCTACTTTAAGGTTACGGTACCATAACTTAAAAAACATACTCATTTGGTACCACATGTTAACTTTCCTCAACACATTTGATACTTCCGTCAATTTTTTGAAGGAAAATTCAATTTCGGACGGAAAGTTGATGGAAAATTTGCATAATTAGTCCTATAGCTATAGATTGCAGTCAAAGTTTGTCCCCACATATTTTCTGGCCGATAAATTTACACTAAAGTTCACAAGTTTTTTATATTATTATTATTAAATTTCTTAAACTAATTAGATTATATATATTATATATAACCTAAATAATATTTTATATAATCTAATAAAATATAAATTAAATTTATTAGAATTTTTTAATTTTGAAAAATAATCTTTTAAACTAATTAGAGTATATATATAATATATATAAATTAAATAACATATTATATAAAATCTGAAAAATAAATATACTTATTAAATTTTTCAGATTTTATAATAAATATTATTTAATTTGTATATATTATTATCTAATTAGTTTAAAAGATTTTTTTTTCAATTTAAAAAATTTAATAAGTTTAATTGATATTTATTTTTCGAATTTTATATAAAATATTATTTAACTCCCAAAAAAGATAAAAATACCCCCTATGCTTTGTCTAACTCCCAAAAAAGCCCCCGTGTGTCATTTAAAATCCCCAAAACCCCCCTGTGTTTGGTTTTAAATACCACACTCAACCCAAGTAATATATAATTAATTTTTCAAAAAGAATAAATAATTTTTTAAAAAGACAAACACCTAGGGGTAATCTTGTCATTCCATCAACAATCAAAAGTAAAATTATACTTGGGTTGAGTGTGATATTTAAAACCAAATACAAAGGGGTATTTGGGAGTTAAAATAACATAATTTTTTTTTTAGAGTTAGACAAAGCATAGGGGGTGTTTTTATCCTTTGCTATTACTTTTTTGTGATTTGCATTGTTAAAATACTCAATTATTTTCACACATTCGTTGCACGAAATCAGCAGAAATAGAAATATTTTACTGTTATTTCATTCGGGTCCTACTACAAATATTCCAGTCTCGATAAATAGGGATAAATGCAAAATACTCCCTTGTGTTATGCTAAACTTAATTGCAAGAAACTACCCTGTGAAATTTTTATTGCGCCAAACTTTCTTGTATTTTCAAAAACCCTGTAAAAAATACCCAATTTATAAAAAATAGGTCGTTTTGGATTGACATATTTCAAGAAACCATTTTTAAAATACTTCAAGTTGGTCCCTACAACTTCACGTGATATATTTTTTGAAATTATTTCTTGAAATATGTCGATAAAAAACGACCCTTTTTTTTACAAATTTGGTGTTTTTTGCAGGGTTTTTAAAAACACAAGAAAGTTTGGCGCAATAAAATTTTTCAGGGTAGTTTCTTACAGATTTAACATAACGCAGTGGAGTATCTTAGCATTTTCCCCCAATAAATAAATAGAGAAGTAAAAATTATCAAACTTGCCCAAAATCAACCAAACAAGAAAATGAAAAGTAAACGCGTTTACATTCCCACTTCCTCACGCAATGGTTAAAGCACGTTTACCTTTTTATCAATTTTTGTATGCAATAATGTATTATTACGTGTCTTAATTATCAAAAATGAAAAAACATATATTATTATGTGTCTTTTTTTTGTCTCTTTAACTTTTGGAATGAAATGCAAAAATATTCTTTATATTTTGCCTAATCAACAAAAATTTCATTGTGCTGTTTTAATTAGCAAAATTGTCTTTTTTTTAATAGTCAAAAAAATATCTCCCATTCCCGATTACATATTTTATAGAAAAAATGACAATTATATCCCAAAAAAAAAAGTTAAATCACCTCTTAATAATTCATTTGTTAACTTTGAACATTGATAATAACTTCCATATCAATTTGTGAAAGAATTTCAAATGAATTTTTTTGCTTATTAATTAAACACGGGGGAGATTTTACAAATCAGGCAGAGTACATGGATATTTTTGCATCTAGCTCTCAACTTTTCTTACTACAACTGAAGAAAATGTTATACTATACTCTTATTACATATTTTCTCACTCGAGTTACTTAATTTTGTTGTTATATATGTATAATAAGTAATATTGTGTGAATTAATTAATCTATGGGATTTATTTAATCTTTTATCGAATTTGATAAATTTCTAAATGTAGCAATCTAAAAGGTCTTATTTCTTCTTTCTAGGTTGCAGATGTGTGTGTGGTGCAGGGGGAGGGTGGTGTAGGATTTTTATTTATTTTCTTATTCTGATTTCGCTCTTTTTTTTTTCTTAATTTTTTAATCCATTGATTCACTCAATTTAGTCAATCTTAATATAGTCAACTCATCTAATATTCGAAGATACTTTTGTCTTCACACATTTTTTATACATTAGACGAGAATCGTCAAAGAAGAAATCAAGCTTTCTATTCAAAAATAAATTAAGTTGGTTTGCCTTTTAAACGACATATAGCTAAGGTGTTAAATACTGTCAAACTCTTTGGACCATAACATTGAAATGCCTTGATCAATAAGGTGAGGAAAATTAATTTCAGTACGGAAATTTAAACATGTGCCATGTATATTGGGAAAAACTATTTATTGCAATGTTGTATATGACAGTTTAATTAGTTTAACTCTTTGCCTATCATGAAATAGTACTTCTGAATTCTTTTAGAAAATAGCCATTTCATTGGTATGCTTCACTACAAAAGTGTACAATCTAGATTGATTTGACATTATAAAGAGCACCAAAAACAAATACTAATAATATTTGCACTTACTAGTATCATTTTGGGTAAACAGAATTAACTAATGATTAAGAATATATTATATGCATAATTTGATTTTCAACATTCATTTTAAGTAAATTTCTAATTTCTTAAGAAAATTTCCCAAAGAAGTTAAGCTAGCTAGAGAAATAAGAATTCTCGATCGAGTCAGATTCTTGAACAGTTAAATAGTATAAATTTTCGGGAAATTCATAATAGTTATTATGTGTTCCGAACTATAAAAATAACAAGCTCTATGACCATGAGATGGAACAATACTACTCCAATAATTCAGAAATTTATGAAAAAAAGATTAAATATCTAAAAATATAAAACTATTCGAACTAGAATGGTGTTTCAGTAAATTAAGGTTTATTCAAGTTTAGATGATTTATTAATCGGACTAAACTTAAACACAATTTCAAATTCAATAAAATAATACATCTTTCAACTTATACAAATAACAAACATTACGACATTTACTTCTCTGCTAAACTCCCATAAAATGTTGCGAGAGCAATCATAGACAACACAATTCAACATTGAATCCATATGAAAAATCTTCTCTGGCCTTTATCTATCCACTTCAATATTTCACAAACTCGGAAATGGATATCGACTGAATAAAAAGAATGAATACCAGAACTGACCAGAAATATGACTACGAATAGCAGCTCACATGACGAACAATTGGCCTGCATAGATGATGGAACACACTTGTGCATGAAGTTGTTTCAAACAGTTGGCCTGCATTAAGAAAAGGGAAAAGGGAAATTATGAGGACCATAAAGACATAAACTGAAAATAAATCAACTGTAATTGATAATATTACTTAAATCTACCTATTAAAACGACAATAATCTACATAGAATTCTGGGATATGAGAGATCTTGGGCCACTCAGAATCTGTTAATTGTGGATTGCACCTCTCACTTAACAAAGGACAGAAGTTAATTTGTAAAGTTTTTAACTTAATGAGGTGTAGCTGCATGACTTGTTTAGAGGGAAAATGCTTTAACTTTTTACAGAACCAAAGCCTTAATTCTTGTAGAGAAGATAGGTTCCCCAACCATTCAGGCAAAGCTTCAATTCCGAAACTATACAACTCCAATCGTTTAAGACAAGTGAGATGCTGAATTTGATACGGCAGAGGAGAGTTCGACCCATACAATGTCAATTTTTGAAGAGAGTGTTGCAGTCCATCTAGAGGCTCCTCCACGAATTCTTCTTCAGTAATGGGGCCAAGTCTTAATTCCGTCAATCGACCGAATCCGATCCCCTTTGGCAAAACCTTCAAGTTGGGACAATGAGTAATTGTCAAGGAGGTGAGGCACACCATTCTTTCTACTGAAAAGGGGGACAATTCTCTACAATTTCTCAAAAATATTTCCTCGAGTGATATACAATTATCTAACATTTCACAGGGCAAGCTGGTAAGACTTCCACACTCTCTAATATCCATACTTTTAAGAGAAGTGAGGTCGTTTGAAAATGAAATTGAACTAAGGATTTCACATCCCCATAATTCTAATGTCTTTAGGCATTTACTGTGTGGAAATTTCAAGGAGATCAGCCCAGCACAATTGTCTAGCTTCAGATATGTGAGGACAGGGAAAGCAATTGCATTTATCTCATCTGGTCCAACCCACCCTACCAGAGAAGGCAAGTCCACCAGCCTCAATGATTTAAGTGCTGGAAAAAAGACTGTTGGAGATGATGATCTTTGGTTGTTGTTGCTGCTGCTACCATTACGAGGAATATTATGATGATAGAATGAAGGTTCTATCGATCGTAAGCTTCGTATTTTCTCCAAATGTAGGATCTCAAGTAGTGGTAAGGTACTGAGCGTTGGGATTTCTTTGCATCTGTTACAGTTTATCAATTTAATCTCGGTCAAATTGTCGAGTCTTACCTGATCACAGTTAACAGTCATCTTCATTGTCCATGTAGGAAAGTGATCTCCCATAAAGTTGTTTATGATTAAGGATTTTATGTATTGATGAGGTTGAAGACCGTCCAAGACTTGCTCATGATTGTTTTCTCCATCACTTGAATCACCCCATATAAGCTCTAACCTTTTTAGATTTGGCTTTTCAATCAAGCTTGCTCTTTCAGCTTCTTCTCTATCATTCACGAGATCAAGATTGCTTATTCTGAGTTCTCCCATTAAATTTTTTAAGCCTCCCAATTCTTCAATTCTTAAGCCCTTCTCGACCCCCACTTTAAAGAATCTTAATGTTCGAAGAGAAGTTAGTTTTCCAATATTAACTGGCATTCTTTGTATCTTCTCTTCCTCTGCATGTAAATGTCTCAGATTAATTAACTGTTCGAGTTTGTCCGGAAATGCATGTAGATACAAGCAACGTTTTGCCCTTAAAGTCTGCAAATGGAATAGTTTACAAACAGAAACTGGTAAAGCTTTGGTATTGGTGTCAGACACATCAAGAAGTCTCAGATGTATAAGCTTGCCAATTGAAGTATTCAACTCTTCTATATATGTTCCTTGTAAAACTAGAATATGCAAGTCTTGGAAATTTTGGAACATTTGGTCTAGCACATTGCTATTCAGAAATAGTGTCCGCAAATAAATTGCTTCATCTTGAATAACATTGTATGCTTCTTCACCAAGTGCATCAATCACCAAATTTCTACATCGAGAACTTTTACGTTCAATATGATTTCCAACTTTCAAACTTTTCGTGTTTGAAACCAAATATGCTAGATCATGAACTAGATCGTGCATTTTACAACACATAGTTCCACTTTCGTATTGTATTACCTCTTGAAAGAACGAGTGTTGCAATAAAATTTCAAAAACTTTCATACCTTGGCTTTCCATATCGTTTTCATTGTCTCTAAGAAACCCTTCTGCCATCCAAAGTTGGATCAATAGCTCTGTGTCGATTTCCTCACCCTTGGAGAAAATTGAACAATATGCAAAACATTTTTGAAGTAACAAAGATGGCAAACGATTGAAGCTTACCTTCAATACTCGCATCACGCTACTTTCTTTCTCATTGGAATATGAAATCTCATTGGAATTTGAAAACGCACCCTCCAATATCGAAATCCAATCATCTCTTCCCTTGCCTTGTAAATTTCCTCCAATCATGTTTGCAGCTAATGGATGACCTCGACATCGTTGAGCAATTTTATTTCCAATGATCTTCAATTCTTCAGGCACTTCTCCTCCAGAGAAAGCTTTTCTTTCTATTATGGACCAACAAGAATCATCTGACAAATCTTCCAATTCAAAATGCATGCATGGTCGACTCACAATCGATGCCACATCTTTATTTCGAGTAGTCACAAGAATAAAGTTTCCTGTATTAGAGTTGACTCCACTAAGAGAATTTTGAAAAGCATCCCAGTGATCTCTATCATCATTCCACAAATCATCAAGAACCAGTAAATATTTTTTATCCTTGAGTATTTCTTGAAGCGACTTTAAAATTACCTGTCTACTCTCTACCCGATGAACTCCCTGTAATGATTCTAGGATAGATCCAAAAATCTTAGTGGAGTCAAATTTTTCCGAGACACAAACCCAAATCGTTTTATCGAAATAATTCACAATTTGCTGGTCGTTAAAGATTTTTCGAGTCAAAGTAGTCTTTCCCAGTCCACCCATACCAACAATAGGAATGACTGAAATGACTTCATTGCTCGGAGTCATAAGCATGTCTATTATTTTTGACTTGTCACTTTCTCTACCAACAAAAATTGGATCTTGACTTATGGAGTCGGTTTGTTCAACCGATGGCAATACAGAAGGAGAACTTGCATTAATTACGCTAGCGAGGCCGTAGCTATTTGCCTCGTGCTGGATTTTTTTCAACTTGTCATTCACCTCATTGATTTTATGAGCCATTTTCCAACGAAATGCTAAAGGATTGGAGAAGGAAAAGTAGAAGCATACCTTTCGCTTCATTTGATTATTGATCTCTACCCTTCGACGAATATTTTCATATTCAAGCTCATCAAACAAGTTTTCTGCCTCATAAGCAACATCTTCAAGTTTCTTTAGCCACAACCTAATTGTTTCTTCTTCCACTTGCCGTCTTGCCGCATCTTGTAAAAAAGCTTTAATCATGCCCAATGATTCTTTCAGGTTATTGAGTTCACTTTTGAAACCAATTACAAGATTCAACTCTTGAGTAACAATTTCAATTAGCTTGTCCACCGCAAATTGCACTGTGGTATCAATCACAATTTCTGCCATTTTTTTTTTGAGAGTTTGTGTTTACAAGAGAGTTTCTACAAATCAAATAGTGAAAGTCTATTTCCTTCTGTTTATTAGTGTGTGTGTCTGTGTGTTTAGATTGAGCAATTATTGAGTTCGACTGACTAATCCAAATTATTGTCATTTTAATTCTTTAATTTAATTAATTAATCATGTAGTAGGCAGTGGTCATTGTCGAAGATTATTGAAAGAACATGCTCCCACTATAACACCAGCAATATTCTAATGAGTAGGACTAATCTTTAAACATCTGTACGACAGACTACCTTGGTAAATAATACTTCACCCGTACCTTTATATTTTATCCTTTTACTTTTTGGACGAAATTTTAGATAAAAGTTAAAAAAGGAATCTTGTAGAAGCTAAACTCCCACAAAATGTTGTGAGAGCAATCAAGACGACATAATTCAATATTGAATCCACATATGAAAAATCTTCTCTGGCCTTTATCTATCCCACTTCAATATTTCACAAACTCGGAAATGGATATCGACTGAATAAAAAGAATGAATATCGAAATTGACCAAAAATATGACTCCAGATAGCAGCTCAGGGCATCTCCAATGCTTAAGGGGAGGGGGAATAGGTGAGAGGGGAAAAATAGAGTGATCTCCATTGATGAGGGGGGAAGGGGAGAGAGGTGGATGGAGAGGTCTTCTCCCATCTCCTGGAGGGGTGGGGAGGTGGGTGGCTAGACCTCGCCACCCACCTCGGGGGTGGGCAGGTGGACGACACATGCCTTCTTTATTTTTTTTATTTTGATTTTATTTTGTTATTAAATTTATTTATTTTACAATAAAAATTATTATTAAATTTTTTTTTTAAATCTTAACATTAACTTAATTTTATTACTTTTATAATTGTAACTTTTAATTAATAAACTTAACATTAATGTTTGAAATATAATAACATTGTAAGAAAATTTAATTTGTCTATTATTTTAAATTTTGCTAATTTAACTTTAATTTGTGTTAATTTAGAATAACGTAATTAAAAACGATTTATGAAAATTAAATACATTAATAAAACTTATCTTTTACTTTTCTTTTGGATCAAGTCCCAAAAAAATCCTTATTTTATGTATTTAAAAGATATGTTCGAGGATGACTAGTTTTATTTATATCATTCTATGTGATGTAGACAAAGCGAATTGGCTAGCTAGCTCCGGTTTGTTCAATCCATAACTATAAAATGTACGGGCTTGAAATGACCTACTATCGGCTAAATTTCTTTTTTGATATCATAGAATAGGGTTGTTATTATTTTTTATATCATACTCGTCAACTTAATATCAACACTGGACGACCGTTACACATTTAATATTGTCGTTAGTTTTTTTAACAATGTACCCATCGTCTCAACAATTAAAAAAAAAAATAACAATAACAGCGATATATGATATTTGATCCTACCGAATTTAGTTCTTTAATAGTAGTACATCATAATTCAAGTACATATCATTGATAACTTCTACCGATTTCCTTTCCTAGTGACTCTCGAGCACTCTCGTGTGCATAATATTTTATAATGCAACTTATTACAGTGGTTTGATCCAAAAAAAAATATAGAAAATAATATAGAAGAAAGTTTTGCTTGAAGTTGAGAATTGGCATATTAAGTTGATGTGTTCAAGACGAAAATGGGCGAAACGAGAAAGTTAAAAAATTAGTGCTGTTTATTTGGTCCACCAATTTGGACCTTTAAGGCCCTGTTTGGATGTATTTTGGTTCAGTTTCACCCACTTTGGATGAAAATTATTTTGGTAGGGAGTTTTGAAGATTCTTTTTGAAAGTTGTGAGAAACAACTGAAAATAGACTTGGATGTATTTTGGTTGGAATCTTTTGTATGTAAGATAATATTATTAAAGGAGTAGTTGGGTTGAAAATTGTGAGTTATGGTTTGGATGTATTTTGGATGTTGGAGTTTGAAGGTAATAATTAGTTGGTAGATGTCATGTCATGTCATGTTAAATTAAAATAATTAATATTATATTGTGTAATACTTAAAGTAATGATTAAAAATATATTATTTTATGGTAAAATGATTAGAAGATAATTGAATGGATATAAAATAATAATTATGTAGTCTTGAGAATTGGGCCCAAAAGTTTGGGCTGCTGAAAATTGAATCAAACAGGCTGAAAAATGAACCAAACAATGTTTGGTCCAATGAAAAAATGAAAGGCATGACCCAAAATACATCCAAACACAGCCTTTATATCTGATGAATTTTGGCTTACTTTATTATGAATTAGAAATTCTTTTAAATTAAGAGGTCATGTGATGCATCAATCCACAATTTCCACAGTATATTAAAAACAAAATTCAACTAAGAGGTCATGCAGAATGCCTACATCCACATTATATTATCCTTTACTAGATATTCAATTTTTTGAGCATGGCACAACTAATCTATCTCTCTCAAAAAAAAAAAAAAAAAGGCATAATTTATCTTTCTAAATATCATAAAATAAACTACTTAGAAAAGATTCTTGCAAGACATGTTTCCTTGGCCTATTTCTGATTGGATTGCTTCCTGGAAAAACAATATAATCCTTCAATTTTTAAACCTATGTTTGCTTTATGAATTTATAAATTTAGGTACATTTCTAAGCCTTGGGGCAAAATTGATCTCAAAACATGTAGAACATAAAAGTCTTACAATGATTTAAGTTTGTTCTTATAATGCAAGTCTTTTGGGAAGGGTAAAACACTGCTTTTCTGGTATTCTTGAATTACACGCATACTCTAATGGCCACAAAACATTACCATTTTTCATCCAATGTTAAATATACATTATTTTTTTTCTAGCAAAATCTTCATGGCGAGCAGATTCGCAGGCCATCACTAAACAAAACCATAACTTGAATCAAAAACTTGATTTTCTAATATCCAACAATATCCGAGTATAAATTAGAGACACAAACTACGGAGACTTTGATCGTAGAAAATTATCACAAAAAAATCCAAGTAATTAAACTTATTTCTTCTTCCCAGCCTTGGCAGCATCTCCAGCCTTAGACTGCAATAATATAGTAAACATGATTAGCACAAGATTGGAATCTACGAGATAGAACCGCTAAACCAGATGGGTTATATATTATACCTTCTTAACACCACGAATCTTAAGGGCCCTGTTCTTCCTCTCCTTCATCTGCTTCCTAGATTTCTCTACCTTAGTATCAAGACCATTCTAAACAGAAAATAACACATCATTAGACATACAAAATTTAATTACAGCGTAATATTTATAATCATCACAAATCATTATAAATGGTTGCAGGTTCCTTCATCACAACAATTTAAGCATAATTATGAATGCTGAATATGAAAAGGGTAAACATGTTAAGATAAAACATACTTCATATTTAACACAAAGACATCGGCAGCATATACCAACTCCGTTCCTAAATACATGTCGTTTAAGGTTGTTGCGCAAGGATTAAGGAAACTATTAATTACCTAACTTTAGGTGAATAAAAGTCTTATGGTACAAAATTACCCTTGAAAAAAAATAAAAAAATCTCCAACTTCGCATATCAATCATTAATGAGAAAGGGTAAACTTGTAGTCTCTCTTGGATTTCTACAAGGACATGTACTTAGGAATATTTTTTTACTAAAACGACATTTATTTAGCAATGGAGGTAGTGCATTTTAACAATGAAGAACAAAAGATGAAGGAGCATGTCTTCGAATGAAAATAGGTGGTCTCCTAGTATAATATTAGTCTTGATGACAACTGATCATCCAAAGAGCATATGGTGTAAGAAACAGTGGAATGAAATCAATTCAAGATTGTCTAAATGTAGATAGTGATATAAGTACTGAAATGAGAGCAGGATGGTATACCACCATCTTGTTAAGAACTGGAGCAATTAAGATACTTATTAACATATGACCCTATACAGAGCAAGCATGCCAAGAGGTTATCAAAAGTCAGGCACCAACTCAACATTCAACTAGCCAGAAGAGTAATAAAATACAAAACAAAATTAGAAGAGCAAAACATAACATAGCTATAATATGAAATGCTTATATATAAACATGCAATACTAAAAAGGTAGACTATTACCCTGATGAGCCTGTATTTTGGCTCGAATTTCTTCGCATTCTCAACAGAGTCGTAAATCAAACCAAACCCAGTAGATTTGCCTCCACCAAAGTGTGTCCTGAACTTGAACACAAAAATGGCATTTGGGTCTTTAACCTCGTACATTCTTGAAAGTTTTTCCTTCAACTCAGCCTTTAATTACAACAGAAGAAACCAAATTGTTTAATTCCTAGAGAATACAAATATCACTCTAATATCATCTAATAATATAAAAACGTTTCTAATATATTTTCTGAACTCCTTTGGTTCAAATATACTAAGTCCTAACAACTCTTAGATGCGAAAAGGTGTAATCTTTATTCAAACAAGTAACATACTACATAAAAACTTTGTAAAACTACATAAACCCCAAGAATATATAACTAGAAACCAATATAAAAATAAAACTATGATAGTACAGGGAATTCCTACCTTGGAAACATTAGGCCTTCCTGGATGCAAAACATCAATGATCTACCAAACAAAATCTTAAATTAGAACAGAATTAAATAAAATTAAAAGTAACAGAGTTATAATAATATATATATAAAAAAAATACATATTAGAAGACGTACAAACTGCTTCCTGGAGAGGAGACGGTTTGTCATAAACTTCCTTGTTCTGATAGTTACTGCCTTGTCCGCCATTTCCTGCAAAAACATAAAATAGATGCCCTATTTAAATTCAATCTTAGCCTAAAATACAAATCACTAGTAATTTAACATGCTCGTAATTGAGGAGAAGTAGATTGAATGCATGTTATTACGATGTCGTTTAAGCAGATTCAAGCCGTGCGCCGCCGCTCTTCGGAAGCTGAGTAGTGTTCTTACTGCTGGAGAGGCGTTTTGCGTTGAAAGGAAATGTGTATCTTTTTTCTTTTTTTCTTTTTTTTTTTATTAAAGAAAATAAGACCTTAACCCTAGGGTTTTTTTATTAGGAGCCCTCCACGTGGGCTGAATGGGCCCAATTAAAATAGTAATCGTTGGCTGAATATTATATTGATCTGATAAAAGTGATGGGCTATAACTCAATGGGCCAAATGCGTTGTGTTTTTAATAGCCCAAATATTCAACACCAACCTAACTACCTAAGGTTAATTGCGAAACACACCCGGGTTCAATTTAGTAGATACCCATGTGTTCATAACAATATAGTATAACTCAGTCGATGCATATTAATATTTATTTAATTAATAATATGTAAAACAAATATCCTGTTAAGCTATTGTTATCAATGTACTTCTATTAATTATTGTTATTGGTATATGTTTTTATTTTTGAATTTTTTTCCATAAGTACGTGTATGTATATATTGATATATCACAGGGTGTTTGTTTCGATAGGAAGAGACTAATCCCCACAACATGATGAATTTAAGTCCGAATCTTCGCTAGCTAAAATGTCCACATAATGTATGCGAATTAGATCAAGACTGAAACATGAATATCAATTTCTCCATCCCAATTTAAATCTGCCACTACGTGGAAGAAATTAATCACTTTCACCGTCATCCGATCCTTGCTTTTAATTACATAAGATGAAAAGTTTAAAAATTAAACAATGGTTAAGACAAGCAACGGCAAAATTGCATTGAGATTATTGCATTTTTTAAGCCACAACTAATGCTCGTTGATATATCTACCCCACATTTATCGGGCTGGTGGTGCCACAAAATCAATTTTGGTTGCAATATTGATCCACATTGATTCCCAATTTAAAAAATTAGCCTGAATTATCCCACATGCAGGTCACGTGATATGTAATTTTGGGATTTTGACCCAGTTCAAGGAAATTTTGACAAAAATAATATAGTTTTCTAGAGAAAGATGTTGGCGGAGGGATGATGGGGATGGGGCGGTGGAGAGTTCCATTTTTTTTTTAAAAAAACAGTTTCGTTGAATTGGGTCAGTATCCCCAAATTACAAGTCACAACTCACGTGGGTTAATTCGGGCCAATTTTAAAATTGGACCTCAATGTGGGCCAAAATTGCGATCAAAATTGCGATCAAATTAAAGTTGTGGCACCAAATGTGTCAACCCGCTAAGTCGTGGGGTAAAAATATCTACGAACATTAGTTGTGTCACCAAAAATGCAATAATCGCTAATTACATTTTGTTCCCACATAATTTCGCTCCAACATTAGTGGTGCCGTACTTTGATCAAATTGCATTATAGCCTTACATTTTATAAAATTACACTTTTTGTCCTGACTTTTAAAAAATTTGCACTTTTAATCCCGGATAATATAATTGTGTAACATTTCTTGTCTCATACGACTGCCTCAATTTTGAATTCCACATTTTATCGCAATGAAGGTGGTGAGATTGAAAATACATAATATTTTTAAAAATTGAAACTAAAATTACATTTGCATGAATAAAAAATGTTTGAGACTCCATTAATCTTATGTAACTAAATGCAATTTTCCCATCAATTAATTACCATATCTTTATCATCACGACTAATAATGCACACAATCGCTCATATAATAAAACAACAATATATATGTAATGTAGTAATTGTTAGTTGAAATAAACTTATCAAGTGATCGAGAAACACAACATAGACATATTTTTTTTTTCACAAGTATATATATATATTGCATGAGCCATTTTTAAATGATATCATCAACTCTTTTAATTTCCTCATGATCGACGCACTTGACAGTGATCCCAAATCTCAATTTCTCTCTTCTGAAGTTTATTCTTAAGTTCATCACTAAAGTACGGAATCACAACGTTATTCCTCAGTATCGCCTTACTGCATTGCCGTCCAATGTGCACCAATTTCTCACAACACTTTGGGCTGATATCTTTGCTATTTTCTTTATCAAAACGGAGCAGTGCCTTACGCATCACCCCGCGATCATCGGGGACCACTTCATCAGGGACGTCCAGACGGCCAAAGATTTCTGATTCGCAGTCATCCGTCAGGTCCGCAATACATTTGTACACGTCCACGGTGGTTTGGAATCCATATGATGATGACTTATTATTGTTTTTGGCCAAGGATGGGGTTGCCCTGGTGTGGTGTTCTCGAGCTTGTGTCGAGAATGAGGCTAGAGCGAGGACTGTTGCTGCCAGAGCCAAGTAGATATTGAAGTTTGACATTTTGTCTTTCTTTGGAATTGGAAACGTACGCTAATTTGTAGTAAATGACTTTCATTAAATTTGTGGAAGATTAAGGATATTTTGCACTTTGCACCCCCGAAACATGAAAAATAGGCACTTTGCACCCTCAAAACATAGATTTATCACTTTGCACCTTCGAAATATGAACAATTTAGCACTTTGCACCCTCTTTTATTTTCCTCAAAAAACCTAGGGACAAAATAGGTAATTCATTTTTTGATCTTTGGCACTTTACACCCCGAAAACACGAGAAATGGGCATTTTGCACCCCCGAAATAGAATTAGCACTTAGCACCCTCGAATTAAGAACAACTCATCAACTTGCACCCCCAAAACACGAGAAATGGACACTTTGAACCCCCTAAACACAAAATTAGCACTTAGCACCTCAAATTAAGAAAACTCAACAACTAGCACCCCTCATTTTTTTCAGCAAAGTTGACCACTGGGGGCAAAAATCCTAGGGTCAAAATAGGTAATTCATTTTTCTCCTTAAATTTGAAAATACTATTATGAATACTAGAATACTTATTTCTCTCCCCATCTTAAAATTTGTTTTTGTGATATGATTCAGTCAATTTTATGTACTAACTTTCTAGAAACTTTTCGAATTCTTATGGATATTTTGAGGACATTTGAAAGATTGGTAATTAAATAAAGGGTTAATTACAGGGACCTCCCCTGTGGTTTGGTGAATTTCGCGTCCAATCCCCTCGGAGAATCATAATTACAGAGACCTCCCTTCAGGTTTGCAAAACCTTACAAAGCCCTAACGGAGACTAACGGAGGTGGACAGAATACGTGAAATTACCCTCTTGTCCTCATCCATTTTAATTACTTCGACATCCCCTGAGGTTTGCAAAACCTTACAAAAATTTATATTTGCATATTAGTCCCTAAACTTTAATAAAAATTCAATTTATACATAAAAAAGAAAAAAAATATAGTTTATTAATTATGCAAAATAAGAAATATTTTTATAAAGTGTTATATAACATTTTCATATAATTTATTAATAGTAAAAAAACAATTTAATAAATACGTAATTAAGATTTTATTTTCGTATTTTATAATAAAATATTAATTAATTCTTTTGTATTTAAGTAAGACATAAATTTATGATTTTATTGTTGAAAATATTAAATACTTATATATATATATTTAAGTCTAAAACTGAAATAATTGCGTATCATTTTTTTTAGAAAAACCCATCAATTTAATTAATTAAAAATACTACATAGATAATTATTTTATTAAAATTAAGGGTATTTGAATGAGTATTTTTAAATTTTGTGAAAAAAATATTTATTGATTTTTTTTATAAAATGCATATTTAAATAGTATATAATTTATCAATAGCATAAAAAATAATATATTAAATATGTAAACAAGATTTATTTTAGTATTTTATAGTAAATATTATTTAATAGTATTGGATATAATTAAGAAATAAATAAATTAATAATTCTTATTTTATTAAATGGGTATTTGAATGAGTGTTATTTAATTTTGTTAAAAAATAATTGATTTTCTTAATTAAAAGTTTATGGGTTTTTTAGTACAGCATTATTAATATTTTAGCATTTTTATAATGCTTTTTGCTGTCCAATTTTTTTCCCTATTAATCTTAATTTTTATTTATTATCCTTGTAGTTAATTTTTTTTATAATTATGAAAACAAATTGAAATTATTAAAATTACGGTTTAGATATGGATAATTATTAATATTTTTGCATTTCCATAATGATCCTTTTTATTTATCTTCAATTTTTCTTATGATTAACAATAATTTATTCACTTTTCTTTGTGATTTAATTTAAAAACATTATGAAAAAAATTGAAATTAATATCTACACAGTAATAAGTAAATTTAAGTTTTACTTTTTCGTTGATATTTATAACATTTACACCCAAAACAAACCACATCATTTCATTGAAACCCTTCACATGTAACAAACATAACAAGGGTATAATAGTCCATGAAAATAGCTAAAGTAATCTCAAGGGTAAAATGGGATTTTCAATAAAATTCGGGTGATTACATCAGCAAAACTAACGGTGGACCGACGGATGTAAGGTTTTGCAAACGTTAGGGGAGGTCTTTGTAATTATGATTCTTCGAGGGGATTGGACGCGAAATACACCAAACCACAGGGGAGGTCCCTGTAATTAACCCTTAAATAAATATGTTAAAATAGATTTTACAGATGAATATTCTAGATTCATAATCGTATTTTGCAAATTTTAAGAGAAAAGAAAATGAATTACCTATGTTGCCCCTAGATTTTTTTGACCTCGGTGGTGAACTTTGCCCAAAAAAACAAGGGGTGCCAGTTGTTGAGTTTTTCTTAATTTGAGGTGCTAAATGCTAATTTTGTGTTTAGGGGGTTCAAAGTGTCCATTTCTCGTTTTTTGGGGGTGCAAGTTGCCGAGTTGTTCTTAATTCGAGGGTCCTAAGTGCTAATTCTATTTTGGGGTGCAAAATGCACATTCTCGTGTTTCGGGTGTGCAAAGTGCCAAAGATCCAAAAATGAATTATCTATTTTGTTCCTAGGTTTTTTATAGGAAAATAAAAAAGGGTGGAAAGTGCTGAATTGTTCATATTTTGAGGGTGCAAAATACTAAATTTATGTTTCGAGAATATAAAGTGCCTATTTTCCATGTTTTGAGGGTGCAAAGTGAAAAAAACTCAAAGATTAATTGATAAGTAACAGTATATTGATTGTAATTGAATGAGAGAATGTTTTAGTTTACACATGATTTGACTGTATGCACAAATTAATTGAGATAATTACCTTTCTAATACCATATTTGTCATCTCTAGTGATCCCCTCCACCTCTCCATCCTTCACCTCAGACTTCCCTTAGATTCCAATTCCCCTCTCCAGTCCTCTTTTCATAGTCATCTCCAGTGAGTCTTCTCATTTCAATTAATTTCAATTTTCATATTTCTTAATAATAATAATAATAATAATAATAATAATAATAATAATAATAATAATAATAAAATTTCAATGTATTTAATTTTCATAAATCGTTTTTAATTACGTTATTCTAAATTAACACAAATTAAATTTAACAAAATTTAAAATAATAGACAAATTAAATTTTCTTACAATGTTATTAAATTTCAAACATATATGTTAAGTTTATTAATTAAAAGTTACAATTATAAAAGTAATAAAATTAAATTAATGTTAAGATTTAAAAAAAAATTAACAATAATTTTTATTATAAAATAAATTAATTAAATAACAAAGAAAAATCAAAATAAAGAAGGCATGTGTCGTCCAACTGCCCATCCCCGAGGTGGGTGGCGAGCCCGCCTCCCCACCCCTCCAGGAGGTGGGAGAAGACCTCCCTATCCACCTCTCTCCCCTTCCCCATCATCAATGGAGATCACTCCATTTTTCCCCTCTCTCACGCATTCCCCCTCCCCCTTAAGCATTGGAGATGCCCTACATTTTTTATATTAGACCTTCGGCATAGTCTTGCTTTGCACCTAGGAAATTGGGTCATTTTGCACTTTACTCTCCAAAAACAAATTACTAGCAGATTACACCCTTAAAATCATCTTTTTACTTCACTTTGCACCCTGCTTATTTTTTCGGCCGTTTGACTCGCCGTTGGGAGGGTATTTCCCTCCAAAATTTTCCCAAAAAAAAATATTGTTCCCTCCAAAGTTTTTCATAAAAAATCAAAAATAACCCACTTACACAACTTCTATATATGTCCTGTAAACATCACACACCCCAACCATTTTCTTCACAATAGCACAGATTAGGGGATTCTCTTACTTCGTCTCACATTTTCAGTCAAAAACAACTTCAATCTTGCTTCAAATTTGAAGTTCGCCGAGTGAAAAATGATATTCTATAAATCCCAACTCATATATTTTGGAGATTTCGAATATAACTATTTTTTTGGGTTATTTTTGGGTAACATGTCAATTTTACTCTTATTCAGACATCTCACCTACATGATGTTATTTTTTAATGCAACAAGGGGTGATATTGAACGAGAATGGACTAAAATACTCTCCCAAAGACAAGTCACATGGCCAACAATATAAGCATTGTGCAAAGTGAAGCAAAAACATTAGATTCTTGTGTGCAATCTACTATTAGAAGAATTTAAGGGTGCAAAGTGCAGAATGAGCCTATTTTCAGGCTGCAAAGTGGAATAAGCCTTAAACCTTCTGAGAAAACACATTTGACATCCCAATTTGACGCCCTTGAAAAATTTAATTTTGTCGTCAAAGATTTGAACCATTAAAATATATTTGGCCCTTAAATATTGGAAGATGCACTTTCTACAATAGCTAGAGCTACATTTACTCATGAATTTGACATTAAGTGAATTGTTAGAGCTTGATTATAATTTACTCGAATAGTTTAAATATTTAAAAACAAAACTAAATCTGTCAAGGACTGTCAATTTTATTATTAAATGTAATTTTTCAAAAAGCTTAGTACTAAATATGTAAAGTAAGGTAAAATGTGATATGGAAAGTATAGATTCTTACAAACTAATTATATTGTAGTTTTCTTTATATCATTATATGTGATGTAGACAAAACGAATTTGGACGTCTCCGTTTTGCTTTACCCACAATTACCAAATATACGGACATAGAAGGACTAGTTTCCCTAAAAGATAGAAGCCTTGTTAGAGAACAACAAGAAGTTTTCGGCAAATTCCCTCCAATGTTTTAGTAAATATAATTGTATTCTTGAACTTGACGAAAGCAAGAAGGAGAGAGAGTTTTTTGGAATATTCGAAGTGCGTGCAGTAGATTGTACTTGAATGGCAAAAATATATCCGACATTGATTTTAGGGGTATAAACGAGTCGAGTAATATTCATCGATACTTGTTCAAGTGTGGTTTTAATTATGTCTCGAACTGGAAATTTTGTTTAAGTTTGCAGTTTGGTTACGTAACTAATCAAGCTCGAGCCAAGTATAGAGTAGTTTGGTTTAATTTTCGGGCCTAATCGTTATGAGTGTGCTCATACGATAATACTATTATACGTTTTTGTCGCCTAATTAGCAAAATTGTCCAATATCTTACATTCGCATTTAGAGTCCTAATATGATAGAGGTCGTAGTCTCCTAGACAATATTCTTGACGACCACTGTGTCTAGCTACCTAAGCTACTATTCAACGATCTGCTCACACGGACTAGGAGGTTGATAATGATTATTCAGGCTAATAACATCGAAAACAATAGCTTTAAGAGGCCATAGCCAAATAAAGATACCACAAACTATTACTTGGAATAAGGGGTAAATGCAAAATACTCCTTGTATTATGCTAAATCTACAAGAAACTACCATGTGAAATTTATATTGCGCCAAACTTTATTGTGTTTTGAAAAACTCTGCAAAAAACACCCAATTTATTAAAAATAAGTCGTTTTAGATCGAACAAATTTTAAGAAACCATTTTTAAAATACTTTAAGTTGGTCCCTACAACTTCACGTGATATACTTTAAGTTGAATTTTTTTGCAATATTTTTAAAAATACAAGAAAGTTTGGTGCAATAAAAATTTCACAGGATAATTTCTTACAGATTTAGCATAACACGGGGGAGTATCTTGCATTTTCTCCATTTGGTTTGTAAACATCAGCTCCTTATAAAAACTCAACATTTTTTAATCCAAAAGCAAAAAGAAAATTATATAATAAAAGGCAAAGGATGCTTGGCACTTTATATAGATGTACATAAACAAACAAATAAATAAAAAGATGGTACTCTTATTTGATGAAAGGGAAGTTTACATAGACACCCCTGCATTTATCATATTTTTTAAAATTTACAAAGACACCCCTTATAACATAAAATATGTTATCAATATACCCCTGCATAAGGGTTGTCCTTGTAATATAGTTTTTGGTCGAGGGAATGATTTTGTAAGTTTTGAAAATTATGGTAAATTTCTATAAATAAAAATTAGTTAATCGATCTCTTATATTCCAAGTATTGATTCCTTTATTGTAATCTCAACACATTGATCCCAAACCTCAATTTCCCTCTTCTTAATCTCTGCCTTATCTCTACTACTAAACGGCGGCTGCAAAAGTGTCGCCTTCAATATCTCCTCGTGGCAGCGCAGCCCCATATTCACCACTTCCTCGCAGCACTTTGGGCTTATCTCAGTCCTATTCTCAAAGATCCTACCAAATATTTCCTTCCCGCAGTCATCGGTCAGTTGTCCCAAACACTTGTCCACGTAAGCAAAGAATTCTTGGTACGGCTCTTGTACCGCAGTGGCCATGAGGTGCTTTCGGGCATGTGCGGAAAATGTGGATACAACAAGGATTGTTGCTACCAGAGTTAAAAAGATATTGAGGTTTGGCATTTTTTATTTATAGTTTGGTTTAAAAAAATTGTTTGGTTATGAAATAGAATTGGATTGGATTGGGATGGGGTGGGTATTTAATTATTAATGGAATACCTTTACGTTACATTTATGTAGTAAAGGAATTCACCATTAATTCACTAAATTAATGGTGAATTTAATAAATTTGCTAAACTTGTGATAGATAGCAGTGTTTCCATTGAATGCATGAGAGAATGTTATAGGCTTATAACAGGAATTGAACTTTTCATACCAAATTTTCATATACTTTATACATTTGATATTATGTTTTCTGAAAAAATATATTTAATATTATGATTTTACCTTTTTAACACATTTTCTTTCTCCATCAATATTTTGGACGAAAACCGCCACAGCTCTTTCGTTACAAGGTCAAATTTCATGTTCTAATAATTAAATCTACTATATCTCTAAAATCTTTGCAATTATTTTTCAATTGGTAAATATAATTTGAAAAGGAAAAAGTACAGCCCGAGGTAACGTTTGCGTCCAATCATATAGCTGGATGTTTATCCAAGTTCATTCTTTTTAAAGCCAAAAGCACAATTTATTCAGTAAAGTTAATTAAATCAATTCCTATTCTTCAAAAAAAAAAAAAAAAAAAAATCCACTTATTTCACACCCACGGCCCCTCATATGGGTAGGACTGTCAATGGGTCAGATTCGGGTCTCTCCAATATTAGAAGTTGAAAGCCCGTTACTGTCCGATTTGTGGGCTAAGTACAGTACTATATTTAGGTTTTCTCAAAAAAAAAAAAAAAAGAATTTTTCTTTGGGCCAAAACTAATAAGCCTAAAACCTTCATTATGTATTTATGTTTTACCGGAACAACGTGCACATTAGGGCTACTAAACATATAGGTTTCAAATTTGATAAGGTTAGATTTATATTCGGGTTCATCTATACTGGTTCAGAATTAAAACTAATTTTGATCTTGTGAAATCCTATTATCTTTGAGTCCAGCGGATCTATACAGATTTCGTCCAACTTCGAATTCAATAAAATCTAAATTTTCAAAATTTTCATCAATATTGTATTGTATAATAAGGTTTATTAACATATACTATTACATTCTCATTATCTTATAAAAAAAAAAAAAAAAAACTATTACATTCTCATTCAAGTTAGCTTACACATATGTTCAAACTTTATTCATAGTTCACTGAATTTCAACATAGAAAAAATACACATTTAACCACTTGTTTCAAATGATTTAACATATCATGTACGTGTTGGAAAATAAATGTATTGATGTTAATGTATCAAAATTAATTCATGTTGTTACATTATAATATGCATAAAATGAGACAATGTTAAAACACGTCTTTTAAAATGATGATAAAACATTATTGATGTGTAAGGACTAAAGATTATGTATGTACATGTGTCATGTGTGTATATATATATATATTAAGACTTATAAAGGTGTAGAGCTCATTTGAACAGTACTATGTTATTCATTTCCGTTTTTTTTCCTCCCAAAAAAAAAGAAACGACGTCGTTTCGCTTGTGATTGTGCTTAGGATTGTTGTACTCTGCGCTCTACTAATTTTCATTTCCCTTTTTATTCCCCATTTCTATTTATGGTCGCCTTTCTTATGTGGCCCCGTACACCATCTCAATTTGTTTTCCATCGTCGAGCAGCTTCCTCCTCCTCTTTAATAATTTTCTCCTATTTTCTCCACATGCTTGCCGCAATTTCCACCGCCCCAAAACTTTTGTCTTATTCCATTATAATCTCTCTCCCATTTCTCCAAAACGCCGCCTGTCTCCTTCACCTATACGTTTCATCCTCTCTACCATCTCTTCTCCAACAAAACGACGTGTCTGGCAGTCACGGTTTTTGGCAAATTTCTGCTCTGTTTTGGTCTGGTAGCTCTGGTTGTTAGTTTAATTTCAGTTTCCAGCTGCTAATTGGTTGATTCTGCGATTCGGGCTTCTTCTCCAAGTTTCAGGCCGTTGATTTCTGAAGGTTTGTGCTTGTTTCTTCTTGGAATCATTAGGAGGTGAGTTTATTCCTTAGTAGGGGTTGCAAGCTCTTGCTCTTGTTCTCTTTGTAGGGGTTGCCTTCTGGTGCGCCAGTCGTTTTTCCATGACGATTTTAGATAGTTAGTGGATATAGGGGGCGGTGTTGTTGGATGCCGGGGTTTTCATTCAAGTTTCAGGGCCACACAAGGTGGTCTTTCCTTAAACATGGGTAAGTTTTGTATGTAACTCACTTGTGTATGAATGAACTGAATAAGTCTCCTCTTTTGCTTTTTCTTTTTCCTTCTCATTTATTTTTCTAATTAGATTTTGTGAGAAGTGGGAATAGCATACAATTAGATGGTGGGTTTTCAGTTATCTTAATTTATATTTAGTTCTTTGTGTTTTAAGGAGATCTTAAGACTTTTAGATTTACAGGTAGAGAAGAGCTGAGAAGCTTGATGTTCGTGGTGCTGCACGCAGCTTTACGGTATATATTTATTTAAGAAAACTAAGGATGAGAAGAAAGCTTCATGCATAAGACTTGTTATGATGGTACTGTATTCATTTTTCATTTTTCATTTTGGGGTGGGTTCCTTCATTGTTCTTCAAGGCATGATTTTTTGGGTTTTGCTTAGTTTGCTGCTTTTCCCCGTATTTCTAAAATTTTCCTTTACAATGTTTTCTTCAGTTTTCTTTTAACTTAGGTATTAAATGAAATTGTATGGAATTGTTTGTATCACTGTGCTGAGGCTCTGTTTTTGTATTTCTCAAACTTTTGCAGCAAGTAACAAGTGGAGGAATTTCCGAAAGTCCTACCATTTATGGTGGAATGGGGATACGAATGATACAGGAGAAATGATTGTTAAGCATTGACCTGTAGTAGACTTTCTCCTTATGAATCAAAGAGTTGATAATCCTTCTCAGATTGACTAGATGAAGGTAATCAAGTCTTGTATTATCAGGCGAAATTGATTATTCAATTAATCTGGTCATTCTGTTTAATGATAAACAGGCTAAAAGGATATTCAAGAATCTCAGGGTCAAGGCTACCAATACTAATAGGGAATATAAGATCTTTGGCTTGAGTGACCAAATATTCAGGACGCAAATGTAAGCTCTAGCAGTTGTTAAAATTCCTTTTCTCTCTTATCTTATTATATATAAGATTCCTTCATGTTAAAACTTTGAATTGCTATCTATGGTTTAACATCTATTCTCTGTTCCAAAAAATTAATATGCCATTTAAGTTCTCTGGAGATTATCCATGTGTCAATGTTGGGAAATCCAATCGTCCTACTTACATTCCCATTGAGGTTTGTACATGTTAGTCTAAGGCTTAATTTATAATATATTTTTTCATATCATTGTAATGATAACTGTTTCTTTTCTTATAGCTATGCTCATTAATTTCATTACAACGTTATACCAAAGCCTTGCCCAATGTCCAAAGAGCTTCGTTGGTACAGAAGCCCGAGAAAAATCTCAGGAGAGGATGAGTGCTTTGAAGCAAGTGAGTCTTTACTAATTAATTATTTCATAGTGATGATTTCTTTTGAAAATTCTCATAATTGAAGAGTTCCAATTCCGGCGCTAAATGGTAGTGATTATGACAAGGACCTTGTTCTTCAATCTTCTGGAATTTCTATAACTAGAGAGTTCACTCCTATTCACGGCCGTATTCTTGCAGCCCCTAAGGCATTCATATTTTACTTTATGTCTTTAGAATATTTATTTGCAAAAAATGCAAGTTTCTGATCAAAACTTTTACTATTAATTACAGTTGAGAGTTGGTGGACATGACTTTTTTCCTCGCAACGGAAGGTGGAATTTCAATCAAAAGGTATTACAACTTTCAATCTCTTCAATTTACATTTATTTGTAGAAGCTCTTATTCTGAAAAGTTTTTTGCTTTCTCAAAGACTAATTGAGCCTATTAAACTTGAATGCTGGACCATTGTGAACTTCTCTGCTCCACGTGACATGAGACGTTTGTGCAATGATCTCATGAGATGTGCACACATGAAATGAATAGTAAGTCTAACCAATATCCATAATTTTTTAGTTGTACTTCCAAATTTTATTTTTTTTATTAATTAGTATAACTATCTTGTTCTTGTTGTAGCCTATGAAACAACCCCATGCAATGGTGGATGAGAATCCGCAATCTAAACGTACACTTAATAATGTAAGGGTACATGATATGTTCAGGTCAAAACTTCCCAGTGCACCTCAATTTATCCTCTGCATACTGCCAGAAAGGAAAAAATCTGATATATATGGTTTGTGATTTTGATTTGGAGTTGTACCTTTTTAGTCCTTTTCTTTTCTGCTATAGAGCATAATCAAGATTATTTTCTTAATCTTAATCTAGGTCCATGGAAGTGCAAGATTCTAGCCGAATGTTGGATAGTTACTCAGTGCATTGCACCACCTCCGTTCGTCAAAGATCATTACCTTACGAACTTGATTTTGAAGATAAACGCCAATGTATATATGTTGTAGTGTTTCAAGCTAAATCAATTTATACTCTTGGAATTGCTTTATTACTAATTCTAATACTTACCATCTTTTTTTAATTTCATTTTTTCAGAATACCTTTGGTTTCTAGAGTTCCAACTCTTCTTGTTGGAATGGATGTATCTCATGGCTCTGTTGGTTGCTCAGATCTTCCATCTACCGCCGCTGTAATTTATTTTATAAAATTCCATGATCACTTAACTCCTATAAGTATAATATTTGATGTATTTCTTCTTTACATATTGGAAAAACTAGGTGGTTAGTTCAAGAAGGTGGCCATATTGTCTCAGTATCGAGCTGCAGTTCGTACTCAGTCACCAAAATTGGAAATAATAGATTCTTTGTATAAGATAGTATCAGATACTGAAGATGAAGGCATTTCCAGGTTTTTTGAACTCTTGATTTTAGTTGTTTCCAAATTTTAACTTATGTTCTTAAAACTCAGGAAACAAATGCATTGTGAAGAACATGGGGTTAGTGTGTTAGCCGAGGAAAAAATACCTTGCAGGTGATGCATGGGATTAGTGTGTTAGCCGAGGAAAAAATACCCAACAGTAATGCCCAAGAAAATTTACCAGATAATGGAAGCAATGAGTAATTTCCTGAATTCTTATATTTCATAAAATCTATGTGAAACTTATTTTATTTTATTTAATGAGGGGGGATTTCTAGCCCAGAACATACTTCCCATGTGATTGGTCTCTGGTGTCTGGACCAACTGGTGCTTCACATTTATATGAAAAGAGGCCTTTTGATCGGACACTTGCAAGTAGAACAGAATTTTGCAACCATTTCAGTTGGAGGTGGAAAAGATAAAAGATCTGAAATTGCTGCACTACTAAATATTGAGCTAGATCTAGCATATGTAGAAAGAAAATAAGCATAACTTTGAAATTTCATAAATTCGATACTTTTACAATTCAAAGAAAAGGTTACATTCATATTGGTTTCGATTGTGGCTCAATGTTGAACTATATCTAATTTTATGGATGTCTATTGTAGAGGACATGTGGTGGACAACAGATTAAGTCCATTGTTGAGATGCCCAAATCTAGGAACGAGGACCGCCACATCACCTCTACGCTCACGACTTAGTGGTGTTAGTTTGGATTCTTCAACCAGAGATGGAAGGAGTGAGTGCCATAGGCTTCCACTTCCACCCGGTTCTCCTTCTACCTCTTCTTCAGTACCCACTCCAAGAAGTCCGAGTAGTACAGATGAAGGTTCAAGTTGTAATTCATCGAAATTGAGGAAATGGAGGTTTCTAGGAAGAGGCACTTTTGGTCACGTTTACCTCGGTTTTAACTCGTGAGTTCTTTACCTCTTTTTTGCTTTTTATTTATATTAATTAGTTATTGGTCTCATATTTTAATGTATCAATTGGTAGTGAGAATGGACAAATGTGCGCGATTAAAAAAGTTAAAGTCGTTTCAGATGATCAATCATCGAAAGAAAGTCTCAAGCAATTTTTTACGATAGTTTTATTGGTTTAGTTATTACCTTGGAGTGTCTTTGTGACTCATTTGGTTGTTTTAACAGGGGAAAATTTTGCTAAGTCAGCTTTCACATGCTGATATTGTTCAATACTATGAAAGTGATCTGGTACGAGTTTATTATGTTTCACTTTAATACTTTAGTATGATATTTTGTTCCAATTTGTAACTTTCATTTTACCTACTTTTCAGAGTGAAGAAAGGTTATCGGTATTTTTGGAGTATGTATCTGGAGGTTCGATTCACAAGTTACTTCAAGAATATGGAGCCTTTGGAGAACCGGTTATAGAAAATTACACTTGACATATATTCTCGGGACTCGCTTACTTACATGGATGGAATACAGTTCACAGGTGCCTCTTGTCTTTTTTTTATGATGATTGTACATGTTTATGTAAAATTATGGAGTGTTTATTATTTCGTACTTAATATTTGCAGAGATATCAAAGGTGCAAACAATTTAGTAGATTCCAATGGTGAAATAAAACTTGCTGATCTCGCAATTATTAAAAAAGTAGAACTGTAGTAATTCAGAAAATGAAATCGGTAGTTGATCCACTGCCCAAATATGTGTTCACCTATGTTTGTCGAATTACGTGTATAGAAGTCAAATATGAGATACTAATCTTTGTGTGGATCGAATTACGTATATAGCATGTCTTGGCTCATATTTTAAAGGCTTCTTTGATCAAGTTTGTGCTTCACCAAACTTTGTTTTTCAGTTTTGGGGTAAATTCGATATCAATATAAATATTATTTGGTTAATATTGAGTTAAATAATTGCATAAAAGTCTATTCAACTACGGGGTGATATTATATATTGATTAACATGTTTAAGTAGCATAAGCTGATGAGTTTCTGAAGGCCTGGAATTCCAAGTTCTGCCAATACTCGTTAAGAGAAATGCATGTAAAACTCAATGATATTGGTAGCATTTGGCTTTGCTTTACCATCCCATATGTTATACTGCTAATATTTAGATTTAAGTTTGAAAAATTTAATATAATAATAACAATACTCTTCTTCATTGATTTGTTTTTTTCTACCCTCAGTTTTGTCATTGTATTTTGCTGGTACATTTCCCCATCAATCTCTGTTAATTTGCTGCTACACCCCCGATGAACTGATGCTTGGAGTTTGTTAAATTATTGGAAAAAAATTGATCTCAAAATCTATGAATTGAAGATTATTTTTTTAAAGTACAAAAGAATTTGACGCGATTAAAATTTTACAAGAGAGTTTTGTTACAAATATGTATCAAGTATGATCTCATCCAAAATAAACAGAAAATATTATCAATAACAATTACACATTAAAACTGGGCAACAATCTCCACGCAATTGCGTGGAGCAGCATACTAGTATATATATATATATATATATATATTATTTCTATTATGGATCTGGATCTTTAACCATTAAATTAATTTAGATTTATTTTTTAAATTTTTATTTGCTCCGATTATTTCAAATTATAAATTTTGTCAATCAAATCATATACATCTAACATATCAGTGCGCCATTTACAAGGTCACCAAGCTAAGGTCTTGGTCCTCTAGGATATAAAATAAATTTCAAACAATTTGGACTAAGTTCTTGGCTTGCATATGTGGTTGCATCTATTTATTTAATTGTCATAAATATTCACGCAATTTCATGGAAGGATGGATACATCTTTCTGCTTTTAGTTTGGTTTAATTCCACCAAACAACAACTTATAGGTCAATCTGGAAAAAGACTTCTTATTTTTAGTAGCAGAAGGGTTCACGTAATTACTAATGTGAAAGTACGAAGAAAACAATCGAATTGAACACCAACAAATGGCAAAATTACATATTAGAATTTTTTTTTTAAACAAATTTTCTTCTATAAGAATCATAATATCAAGAATTAATGATTAATACTTTTGTTCAATGAAAACAAAAAACATAAAATTTTTTAGTATATTGTTTTCAATTTCGTCTAGGCTCCTGAAAATCTAACACCGATATTGAAGAAATGCTAATTTCTGCCATGGAAAGTTTGGTCCACGGGGTCAACCTACGTCAAGTCTACATTGGAGGCCATCTGAATTTTTCATAGAATTAACATATAATGGGCCTCTTTGTTTGGTGAGAAGATCTAGTAGTGGAGTTTTGTGAAATAATTTTAATTTGTGTTTAAGACTTTATAACAAATTATGTTAATTTGTTATATGCATGAGATAAATTGCATAAGAGATGAGTTATTTTATGTCAAATCAAACTAGATTTTTTTCAGAGATAAGAAAAATATTATTTGTTTGACTATTAGGAAAGTAGTTTGAGAAAATTAACGAATAATAAATTTAATTCTAAAAATAAAAAAGCATGTCTGTTACATTAACTCTTGGAGAAGTCAAACATACAGGCCCAATGTTTTCCTTTCCTCTATATATATATATGGATCAATGTTGTTAAGTTATTTACTCCAAGCTTGAGAAGTAAACTAATTAAATTAAAGCTAGAAAATGAAAGTGTCATTTACAATTGTCATGACACTTTTGGCGGTGGTGGCGAGCATCGGTGTGGTGCACGGCCAGAGCCCAACTCCGAGTGAGTGTACACAAGAGAAAAATCAACTGAAAAACACATGCAGGGCTGTAATTTTCGGACAAAACCCTTCGGCCCCATGTTGTCAGCTCGTGAGAGCGGCCCATGCAGAATGTGTTTGTCCTTTCTTGTCGGGGAAGTTGGTTGTGGCCTTGGGAGGTGCTAATCGTATTATCAGAATGGTTGGAGGTTGTGGTCGAGAAGTCCCACATAACTTCAAGTGTGGAAGTAAGTCCCCGTTAACTATTTTTCTTTTTTTTTTTTTCCGCGAAATTTTAGTTAAAAGTTAAAACGGTGGAATTTTTAGGTGTTTTTATATATTTGTCCTTAATAGTAGTGGTTGAGAGTTAGTGATGTCAAATCATTATTTTGTGTAAGAGAGTATATTTGAGGAAAATATATAATTCAATTTATAGAAATATAGGGCAAAATTTCATTGTTTGTCCTCAAAAGTGACTACGTTTCAAAATTAACCATTTATTATGTCATCATCATCAATTTCAGTCTTTATCACCGAAAATCATCAATTTATGTCTTATTTGATCGAAAAATTAATATTTTTTGCCGAAAATCATCAATTTATGTCCAATCTGACCGAAAAATTTAATTTCAACCATAAATATCATTTGTCGAGTGACAATTAAAAATTAAGAATTTCATATTCTGTTTCCAAATTAAATTTGCAAGTCCAAGTAATGTGGTAGGTCCATAACTTCAAACTTTGATGAAAAACGATTACGTTCCCCCATAAATCGAAGATACCTATTTTTGTTTATAAAGAAATAAATAGGTCAAATTCACATCACATTAGCCTCAAATTTATACAAATTTCATTGTACAATTCTAATATAAAAAAATGAAATTATAGACCTATCACGTGATTTGGACTTGCAAATTTTGGAGTCAAAATATGAAATTCTCAATTTTTAAGTGTGACTCGACAAATGATATTTTTGTCTAAAATTAAAATTTTCGGTCATATTGGACATAAGATGATGATTTTTGCAAAAAATATTACTTTTTCGGTCAAATATGACATAAATTGATGATTTCCGAAATAATTTAAAAAATTAAGTGATAAGGACTGAAATTGATGATGACGACACAATAAATGATGTATATTGTCGAGGTACCACAATAAAGGATCAATTTTGAAACGCAATTTAGAGGGCCAAAAATAAAATTTTGCCAGAAAAATAATGTTATTTTGGAAGATCTCAAAAAGAAAATAGTAGTGAAAATTTAAAGACAAAGAAAACTAGTAATAATTTTAAGAAAACAAATTCATTAATTCATTCAGACCTGATTAGACCTAACTCGTCCAACTATTGGTCACTCTCATGAAAATTACATTTAATCTCAAAACAAGTGTAGCGTATTTGCCATATAATTATACTGAGTTCGACCAAACTCGATATGTGATAGAATTTCCCGTAATATTTTCATCGAGGTTGTGTATTTCATAAAAGGTGTATGGCTTAATTATATAGCTAATCTTAACATAAGAGTTGAATGTAGTTGACTAATTATAGTTTATTATTACTCAACAATTTACGTTTTCAACTATACAATAAGATATTGGTTGGAATTAATTTCTGGAATTTGAATTTATAGAAACAATAATAAAAATATGAACTACAAATCAAAATAAAAGCATAGTTTTATTATTTGAAGCAGGATTTCTTTTTTTCTTCTTCTCATTTTCTGAATAAACTTCCATAATCCAAATTAACATGAAACATATATAACCATAAAGGCTTGCTCCAACGGCATGGGTGGGGGTTCGAATCCCATTTGGAACTTGAATGGAAGCATTTTCATGAGTCTGTCTAAGGGTCATTTGTGGTCAAGACCCCTTTGTGCGCAGAGTGTACAGTAGTATGGTGGGATCCCGAGGCTTGGTGGAGGCACATCCCGCGATTTACATCCTTCAGGGTTCTAGGGCAAGGGTTCTGAGGGTCCAGAACTAGTCTAGTGTAAGCTTGGACACCTGGGTTATAAAAAAAAAAAAAAAAAAAAACATTGTAGCGATATGCTGGTTTTCTTTCACGTTGGAAGATTAACGTAAATATTATCTATTTATTTCTTGCAGGTGTCACCACTCCACCTTAATTATCATCTGTACTCGCGGGTTGACCAACGATAATTATATTTTGTTCAGTAGAATAAATATTTATAATAAGCTACCTCTTCTGCTAGGCGCTGCTCTCTTTGGTTCAACCCCAATATATGTACTCTTTTAATGTGGTATTTTCCATATAATAAATATATATTACTAATCCCCCTAATCTACAGTAAATTTTCAACATGCTTGGTTCTTTTTTTTTTTTTTTTTTTTTTTTTTTTTTTTTTTTTTCACCCGTTGTCTAAACGACGTCGTTTGCTAAATCTTTATTTTTTTTTTAAATACAGCCTGCTCTTTAGTTTGTACTCTTTGCTGTAGCTGTTGTACTTTTTCTTCCTTCCTTAGTTTCATATCTCAGTCATTCAAAATTCCCAATTTCTTCTTCAGCTGCTCCCTTAATTTCCAGCTCCTGCTTGCCGCATTTTTTGATTTCTTCGATTTTTGTTCCCTCTTTCACATGGGATGTTCCTCACTTCTTCCGAATTATTTGATTTTGCCCAATTGAATAATTTTCCAGGTTTTTATCAAAGAATTTGATCGTCCATTTTTTTCCACCATCTTCAACCACCGGTCGGATTACTTCCACGCTTGCTTTCTTTTCTTCTCTCTTCCCACGTGGGTTGTAGCCATGTTACTTCTCTGTTGTATCAGTAAAAAAAGGGGACTAATTTGCCCTTCCACAGATTTTTCACCTGCTTTGGAAATTGTTGCTTTTACGATCGAGATGAAGACATTATTCCCACCTTCCAATATCACCTTCAGTTTCGTGTGCTTCTATTCTTGTCACTTTTCTATTCCCTTGTCCAGTTTTATTTTCAAATTTACCGGGTGATTGTTCCTCTGTTTAATCAAGGTTTGTTTAGCTCTCCTGTATCCTGGTCTTATCTATCTTCCGGTCTCAATTTCATGCACTGTTTTACATAAATATTGTGAAGTTTGCAGCTTCCTGTGGCTTTGATTATTCAATTTTTGTAAGTTCAGTTTTGTTATCAAAGTTAGCAAGATGTTTTAGATATGTTGGCTATAGTTTTTACCAACTGTTGGTTTTCATGTTTTTTTAGGTTCTGCGCTGCGGTTCTTCTAAGCGAACTTTACGCAGGTAAATATTTGCTTCTTGTTTTGTTTGTTCTACTTTACGTTCTTATATATGCTGTCTTTTTAACTGTGTTAGACAAAACAAACTGTACATATTCTGTAAGATTTGTGCATGTTGTACCGATTTTTAGGCTTTTGTTAGAAGGTTTATTGTGTTCGAATAATGACTTGCTATAGGTATACAATAAAAAATTTTTACCTTGGAATAATGGTTCTTCGTGAACATCTTATATTCTGTTAAGCAGCTGAAATTAATTCCAACTGTATAGAAATCCAAGCAACCAGCACAGATTCAAACTTCCATTATTTAACAGCAACCACCTCTATGGAATTATTGAATTAAATCAAACAAGCAAGCATCTGAAGTAATTAAATGGTCTCCACCAACAAAGTCAAATCAAGCAGCTCAATTACTTAAAGCGTTGCTATTCTTTTAACCGAAGATTGAACAAATGTTTGCTTGGTTTTCCTGTTCATTGCTTTATTCTATGGTGTTATATATATGCCGTCTTCCTCATTAGTTGTACCAATTAACTGCGTATTTGGAATATGCGTTACTTAGAAGTTTTTTTTCTCTTAAGTTGTTTATTCCTTTTCATGTTCCCTTGACGTGTATTTATTGTAGTTTTCGTTTCGCTCTCCTGTTTTCCTAGGTACTAATATAGTCCTGTTTTGAGTTGTTTAGTTATTGTATATATTGATTGTTGTCTATTTGGATTTCTTTTTTAGCTTCTTCGTTTCGAGTTTGTCGAACTGGTGTGTGTACGTATTTTTTTATGGTTGACTACCTAACTTAGCCAATGTATTAATTTATAATGTGTTCTTCACGTTAGCCAATTTTTATTTTGGTTCGTACTTTTCTTGATAATTTTTTCTTGCTTATTTTAGGGTTGGATATTTTCCTATTTCCGACGAACTGTTTCCAAGGTATTTAGAAGCTTTTGTAATTTACCTACTTGTCGTTCTGTCGCCGATGTTATTTTCATTTAATATGTGATTTTTTTTTAAAACTGTTCTCTGTAGTGGTGTCCTCTACTTCCTTTATTGTACCCCACTTTAGCTCATTTTAAGTACGCAATTGGGGTGGGTAGTACGTGCCTATTTGTGCTTCTTAATTTGTTTTAGCTTATACCCAGAAATTTTTTTACCTTCGCATGTATTAGTTTGCATATATTTGTTCTTCTTGCTTGCACCGGGGTTGTAGCTGGAACTTTTCGTTCATAGGAGTGTATTGTTTGCCCTGCTCTTGCCTTTCCCATGGATCATGAACCGAGCAAAAATGACTTAGCTAAAGCTAAAGCTCGTCAGCGGCATGCTTCTCGTTCGCTTGAACAAAAAGAGGATTTGGCTCGAAGGCGTAGGTCTGCGTATGCTCATCGAGTTTGTGACGGCCCGCGCCCCCGGGTCGGGTCCTACGTGGTCCCACCCCCGAGTCCGGGTCCGTATTCGATGAACACAACCAAATTTTGACCAGAATTTTTTTTTTGAAAACAACAACACATTCATTCGAATCATAGTTCATACATAACAACAAAAATCCCGGTATGCTGCGATATGCAGGAGCGGGCACAAAATTCAACACAAGCGCAAACTGCGCAATATCCACAAGAATCCAAACAAAGTATAGTCTTTAAGTACTTAATCATGCCAAATACACACTAACACATAACATAGCATAATACAACGAGAATCAAAAGATAACATGATGACCCACGACGAACGACAAACAGGATCTCGGAGACGGACGACACCAACTCTAGACATCAGACCCTGTGATACCTGTATCTGAAAAGAAGTAAACGGGAATGCGTAAGTTGATCGTCCAACTTAGTGAGGCTGTAGTGCACATGTGTGTGATGCACGAATGCATCATAATGTATGTATACATATTAAACGCATGTAACATATATAACAGTACAGTAATTAAACGCATGTACATATATAACAGTACAGTAATTAAACGCATGTAACAGCAATTTAACAGTTAAACAAATAACCAATGGTTGTTGATGCCGTCCTCCTCTTACCCTCCAATCCATATTCGAGAAAACCACCACCGAACACTCCAAGTAAGGTGCGACCTTACATAACAGTGCGCATTGACGTCAAATGCCAGGAGTTTGACATTCACTCCCCAAGTGTAACCTCCACACTTGGCTCGTGAAGCGGGTCTACGGTGGATCGAGGTAACCCTCTGGCCCTAACCTTCCAGGTTACCCACGATTCCGCACACCAAGTATAGGGCCCACATAGTAATAACAAACAGTACAGTACAGTAACAGTAACTCAATAGCAGTTCAAGGACTCATAAGCACATAGGCATTAGCATAATAATTCAACGTGTAGCTTGTCCTAGCAGTCGAGTTCTTCAACACATGCTTGTTCGTTTAGGGACTAAGTTATAGTTCTGACTCGACCTACTAGCACATTCAGACTTACACACAAGTAACACACAGCACTCACCTTTGCTGCTTAAATTTCCTGAAGAAAATGTGACAACTCCGGTTCCACCTGTACACGTTTATGTAACGATCTTAGAATCCAATTATAGTACAAGGGTTCAGTCAGTGACTAAGCAATGCTTTAGTCAACACATACATTTGAATCATGGTTGATCGATATCGAAACTACGATCGAAAGTTGGACTTTTAAGTCCGGTCTAAAGGTTCTAAGGTTCATTTATGAAGCGTGGTAAACATAGCCACGAAAGAGTTAACTAGAACATAACCGTTCTAACTGAGCTTTAAAATGTTTAATTAAAGGTTTTAAGTTAAGTTATTACTTTCAAGTAACTTTATGTTTCTCATGTATCCAAACCAAAAACTTGTTTTTAAATTTAGAATTTAGGTTTATTGAAAAAATATTTTATTTTCGAAATTAAACTTTGTTTATATTTATTTATTTATTTTTTTGAAAACTTTTTTTTTTTTTTTTTTTTTTTGGAAAATAATTTCATTGTTTAATCTTTTATTTAAATAAATATTAAAATTCCTTCTCTAATTATGTATTATTTTTAAAGCCTTTTTATCTTTATTTTCAAACTTATTAAATTCAGAAAATTATTATTAGCAATTATTATATTTATTTTCGAAATTATTTAATGATTATCCAAAATCATTTTAGTTTACTTTTGAAATTATTTATTTCCAGAAATAATTATTCAAAATTATTTATTAATTTTCTTTTTTCAAAATTACTGTTCAAGAATAATTAAAATGTATTTAATATTTTAAAATTTATTTTCGAATTTATTAAATCCAGAAAAATATTTAATCAAAATATTTTATTTTATTTTCAAATTATATAAGTAAAATTTTTTTTTTTTTTTTTTTTTTGGAAAATATTTTATTATTCAGAAAAATGGTTTATTATTTTATTTTTCAGAAAGTAATTATTTAAATTTATATAATAATTTTTTTTTATTTAAGTAATATATTTATTTTCAGAAAATATTTTATTATTCATAAAATTGGGTTTATTATTTATTTTTCAGAAATTATTTATTTATTTTCAAAAGTTTATCCAAAATTATTTTAATTATTTTTCAGAAAATAATTAACACGATTTATTATAAATTTTATTTTCAAAAGTTTATTTATTTTCAGAAAAATAATTATTTAAAATTATTAAAAATTATTCTTTAAATTATTTATTTCCAGAAAATAATTACCCCAAATTATAAAAAATTTTATTTAAAAGAATTCTCTTTTTTTTATTTTTTTTTTATTTTTATAATTATTGTTATTTTAGAACTAATGTTCAAGAATAGTTATGTTCAATATTTGCAAACTTTATTTTCAAAATTTAAATTTCAAATTTATTATTTTCATATTTATTATTTTTAGATTTTATTTATTATTTATTTAATTTCGAATTTCATTTTGAATTTTGAGTTTAGTAATTAAAGATAACTTGTAAATTAATTTTTTTTTTTTTTTTTTTTTTTTTTTTTAAGGGCTGGCCATCAGCCCTTATGGCCAGCCCACTTACAAGGTAACAACAGGCCCATTTTCTCAATGGGCCTGTTGGTCTGTTGCACTTGCAACAGGCCCAAAAATGGGTCTGTTGCAATTGCAACCGACCACGAGCAGTCCCCGACCACTGCTCTTGCAGTGGCCGGTGGCTGCTTGCCGGCGGTGGGGTGGCTCCGGCAGCCACCCACTGGAAATGCAATGATACCCCTTTCTTTTTCCAGATTTACATAAATGGCCCAATAAAAATAATTTAAGCCAAAGTTTACACAAAATTCAATCTTTTCATAAATTTTTTTTTTTATAGATCTACAACAATCCAAACATACATGCTTTCATAATCAAATCTTTAAATATTTTAAGAACAAAACATAGTTGTTTCAACAACCACAAAAAGTCCTTATTATTTTTCTTTTCCATATGAACATGCATTTACTAAAAATGAAAAATAAAACTCTTTCAAACATTGAATATCCTAAAATTATTGAAACCCATTATTTAAGACTTCAAGATGTTTCAAGATTTTTTTAGGACATACCTACATATAGCTTTCTTGGTCATTTCATTCAAAAAAAAAATATCCAAATAGAAGAGGGGTTCACAAGACACTTACAAAACTTCCAAGGTGGTCTTAAGTTTACTACGGTGGTGGTCCGGCGACTTCACGGCAGTGGTCCGGTAGCTTCACGGCAGCGGTCCGGCGGCTTCACGGCAGCGGTCCGGCGGCTTCACGGCGACGGTGTGGTGGTGGTGATAGTGGCCTCCCCTTCCACTTCAAGATTTTTCTTATCTCTATTATATTATTTACTCACTAGCTAGTTTAAGTACTTGGTAAAAATGGGAGAGTGTGAGGGAGTGACTATATATATATATATATATATATATATATATATATAAGCTTAATTTCAGATTATAGATGTATATACATCTATACATACTATACATACTATACATGGGGAAGGGAAATATAATCATTTCCTTCTTCCACCAATGTTTGGTTTCTTGTTTGGTGAAGTTTCCTTCACCCAAGAGAGGAAATGGCAGCCCTTAGATTTTCAAGGAGGAACCATCATTACTTGCTGCAGAATTTGAAAAGATTTGGGCGATTTTGCACTTTGCCCCCTGAAGTTTTGGGAAAGTGCAATTTTGCCCCAAAATAATTTTTTTTTGTACAATTAAGTCCAAAAATTATAAAACGACCCCCTTTACTTTTTAAAAGGAAATTACCACTTTATAAACTATTTCTAAGTTCAATATGCTTTAAGAAATAATTAATGCACACAAAGCACAAAAGAGAGTTCAATTTAACGTTAAAATATAGTAGCATACAAAATTGGATAATAATCCAATTAAATTACAATTAAAGGACCCAAAAATTCTCGGGTATTACAGAGTTGCTCTACGTAGTTTACTGCCTGATGCTGTTCCTGCAGAATCTGTTCAGCTAGATCAAAATGTGAACTCTTTAGTTCATGCACCTACTGTGATGGGTCATGGGGTGGATTGTGAATCTGATTTGCATATTTCTTCAGTCTTACCTACCGCTGTTGGTTCCGTTTGTGCTGCACAACCATCCAATGTAACTGTGCCGGAAGTCCGTACTGGTGAGAGCCTTGCACATTATGCAACTGCCGCCGTTGGTATGTGCTGAATTTCATTAATTAATTCGCAATCCGCATTTAGTTTGTTATTTCCGTAGCTTTTTCTTAACTTTGCTGCATTATATTGGGACTTGATTTTGTCTATCTCTGTATGTGTGCTAGAGTCTCTTCCCGTGAATGCTTTGCATTCTTTATCATCGGTGCCTCCCGATTACCATCCACGTATGTCTGTTGCTTCTCGGCCCATTGATCCTTCCTGTTTGTCTTTTGTATTTGAGGCTGGTCAAACTTCGGGTAGCTCCCTTGAAGTGCAAAATGGTGATATTTTTTTGGCTTTTTAGAAAATAAAACTTTGCTTACACTGAACATTATATTATGTGGGTCTTGTTGATGTAGTATGTAAACTGAGTTCACTTGAACGTACTTACCTTATTGTAATTTTTCCTTTTATAGGGTTACTTGGGACAGGTGGTGCATGCACCAGTAATGTATGCAGCACGCTTCAGGAATCTTCGCCCTTTGTACCTGGTATTTTTTCTTTCGTTCGCTTACTTAGTATGAGCAATATATCGTGTCCCTTCATTTTGTATTTCTCTTCATTATGTTATATTTTTCCTTTAACTATGTTACAAATGTTTTTTCATTTGTATCGCGTTGTTGTTATACCTGGTTATAAAAAAATTACCTCGTGCCTATTTTTAGATTTGTCGGCCCCGCTCATTCAACCACGTCAAAGCGGACGTCCACGTCGTGTTGTTGATCGGTTTGCTAGACTCAGGGACGTGCCCACTGTCCCATGGATCCTCCCTGCTGTTGGTCCGTGTATACATTTTGGTGCTCACCGTTTTTTCCGTGAGGGGTCGGCTTTCTGTTGTTCGAATGGCCAAGTTTGCCTCCTAAAGTCAGCTGTCTGCGCAATTTTGCATTTCCTATTTACTGATTCGTCAGAGGTTGCTTGTGAGTTTAGGCGCCGAGCGCGTACTTATAATAATGCATTCGCTTTCACGTCTATTGGTATGGCTACTGATTCTGAATCTTGGTGGGCAAAGGAAGGAAAATACGCGTTGAAGGTTTTTGGTCAGGTGTTCCACTATATGAATCCTATTACTGGTTCGCCGAATTCTGATGATCTGCTTCAGCTGTTTTTCATAGATAGTGTTGCCGAATTGGATTCTCAGCTGATTGCTTCAAGTGGTTTACGTGCTGATGTCATGGATCTTATAGTCCAAGCATTGTCGGTTAATCCTTACACTAAGTTTTTTAAACGCTTGCGTTCGTGGGAAAATTTGCATGAGGCTCATGTTGTCCTCAGAAGTGACCCTTGTCTTGATCCTAGGACATATAATTTGCCCACAGTAGACGAAGTAGCTGCAGTGTGGAATGACACGGGCGAAGGGGATCTTGCTCGGCACCGTGACATACGTGTTTATACTACTGGTTCTCGAGGACATCAAATAAAGTACTTCTACAGTTGTTATGATCCTCTTCAATATCCAATTTTATTTCCGCATGGTGAGCCGGGATGGCACTCTGGAATTAAGAAGCGAAAATTTGCTGCCTCATCTTCCTCTGTGGTGCAGCCGCAGGCTTGTAGTGGTTTGAATTCTATAAACCCATCAACCTTTGCTTCTGCTGAAGAAGTCTTGCTACGTGAGGCCCAAGGTATTTGCTCCTCAAGTTTCCTTTGTAATTTTTTTTTCTTTTACAAATTTTGATTTTATTTTTTAATTTGGTGTATTATTTTAAATATATTTGCGTATGATGTTCTGTAATTTTTTTTTCCTCGGCTCATATTTTCTGTTTTTTTTTAACCTTTACTTCTTTCTTCCTCCGTTTCAGTCTTACAGGAGAACAGGCAAACTCGATCCAATGTATCATGTAGAGAATTCACTTGTTACAGAGCTCAAATTCGGGACAACGATGATTCTTATCTGTTGCACTCAGGTAGATTGGGCCACCAGTTTTGGATAGACTCTTACATAAAACTAGAGACTTCCAGGTTTGATTACTACAGGTCTGACCAGACGCAACAACAATATCGTGTCGAATCTTTACAGGGTATTGTTGATTCGCTTTGTATTGATGGAGAGACCAACCCTGCTAATGTGGGGAAGCGGGTGTTGCTTCCGTCGTCATTTATTGGTGGGCCTCGAGATATGCGGAAAAGGTATGTCAACGCCATGGCTCTGGTTCAAAAATTTGGTAAACCAGATTTGTTTTTGACGATGACCTGTAATCCTTCGTGGAAGGAAATAGTCGACAACTTGCTTCCGTGTCAGGTCCCGCACGACAGGCCAGACTTGATTGCCAGAGTTTTTAAGGCTAAATTAGAAGAACTTAAAGATGAGATTGTCAAGAAAAAATTGTTTGGTGAAGTTGCTGGATATGTATATACCGTAGAGTATCAAAAAAGAGGCCTTCCACATGTTCATTGGGTCATTATTTTAGTTGGTCACCACAAGATTGTTTCCGCTGATGTGTACGATAATATTATTTCGGCTGAGATACCAGATAATGCACATCCTTTTCTGAGATCGTATGTGCTTCGTCATATGATGCATGGTCCTTGTGGCGACGCAAATCCAAAGAATGTTTGTATGCGGGATGGCCAATGCAGGAATTATTACCCGAAATAATTTTCTGACGTTACTACGCATGGGCATGGGTCATACCCTTGTTACAGATGCCGCAATGATGGTCGTACAATCTCCATTCGAAATGTCCCTTTGGATAACACATGGGTTATTCCTCATTGCCCACGTTTGCTTGCCAAATTCGATTGTCATATAAATGTGGAGATATGCTCGGATATTAGGTTGGTTAAATACTTGTATAAATATATTTATAAGGGCCACGACAAAGCTGCCTATCATGTGGTCTCCAATAACAGTGATGATTCGTACGATGAAATCCATGCTTATTAGGCTGCTCGCTACATATGTGCTCCAGAAGCTTTCTGGCGAATATTTGCTTTCCCTATGTCCGAGATTTATCCGCCGGTCATAGTTTTGCCTGTTCATATTCCAGGACACCAACCGCTCCGCTTTGGTCTAACTCAATCGTTGGAAAAACTGGCCGCGAATCCACAATCGGCTAAAACTATGTTAACCGAATTCTTCTGGATGAATTCTAACAATTCTGATGCTCGTCGTCTTAATTTGTTGTACAAGGATTTCCCTGAATACTTTGTATGGGATGGTACTCGGAAAAAATGGAATTTGCGACAAAAGCAAACTGTAGTAGGAAGGCTTTCTACGGTAAGCCCTTTTGAAGGTGAGCGTTACTTTGAAAGATTACTACTTATGCATGTAAGATGTCCCACTTCGTTTGATCAGCTTAAAACTGTGGCGTCAGGAGTTATTGGTACATTTAGGGAGGGGGCAGTATTTAAAGGATTGCTTGCATCCGACAATTATGCAGATAGTTTCTTAGAGGAGGCTGCTTTTTACCAGATGCCGAGTAGCCTCAGGAAACTGTTTGCGCTACTTCTTGTTTATGGAGTTTGTGGAAATCCACAAAATTTATGGGATAGGTATTACAAAAGCATGTCTGAGGATTTTGGCCAATCGAAGACTGACACGCCTTTGGTGGTTCAGCAAAAAACCATTGCGGCAATCGATAATTTTTTATCATTTATGAACAAGTCTATTTCTGAGTTCTCGTTATGCTTTCCTGCTCCGTATGTACCTATACACGATAGGAATAGTCGGGAATATGAGTTTGAAAAAAATTTGCAGGTTTCTAAGGAGGATCGTTTATCAGTTGGCCTCCTTAATACTCATCAAAAAATTGCCTACAACAGAATTGTATCGCGCATTATTTCAGGCCGAGGGGGTGCATTTTTTGTTGATGGTCCTGGTGGTACTGGAAAAACATTTTTATATCGTGCTCTTTTAGCCTTTGTTCGATTACGGAATAAGATAGCGCTGGCTGTTGCGACTTCCGGTGTTGCTGCTTCCTTATTGCCGGGGGGGAGGACAGCTCATTCCAGATTCAAGCTTCCTTTGAATACTGACGACAAATCTGTGGGTAGCATTAGTAAACAGACCAGCTTAGGAAAGATGATAGTTGCTGCTGAATTAATAGTTTGGGATGAGGCTACTATGGCTAACCGTTGCTCAATTGAGGCATTAGATACCATGCTGCAAGATTTGTGCAATTGTCAATCTTTATTTGGAGGTAAAGTCGTGTTATTTGGTGGCGATTTCAGGCAAACATTACCAATTGTCGTTCGCGGGGGCCGAGATGCCATGATAGCGGCAAGCATTGTTAGTTGGTCAAAATGGCCCTTGGTGGTCAAACTTAGATTACATGAAAATATGAGAGCCAAGGAAGATCCTGACTTTGTTGCGTACTTGATGCGGATTGGAAATGGTTCAGAACCTTTTGTTTTTGATGATTTTATTTCTATATCTCCACGTCTATATATACCGTTTGTTAGTGTAGAGGAGTCTCTGGATAGGTTAGTGGATTGCGTGTTCCCCTCATTAGAAGCTTTCCAAATAGATCCTCATTCTTTCATTAACAGAGCCATACTTACTCCTAAAAATGATAGCGTTGAAGAGATTAACGATATGTTGATAAAAAAGTTTCCTGGTGCAGTTAAGGAATATGTTAGCTATAATAATGCTATGGATTCAATGCAACAGGGTGAATATGAAGATTATTTAAATGGGGTATCAGTTAGTGGGCTCCCACCTCATTTATTAAAGCTTAAGGTTAACAGTCCTATTATGCTATTACGTAACCTAAATCCAGTTGAGGGGCTTTGTAACGGTACTAGATTAATATGTAAAGAGTTGGGAGATAATTTTATTGGTGCAGAGATAGCTGTTGGAGAATTCAAGGGGAACCATGTTTTCATTCCTCGAATTCCGTTAGAATGTACTGATAAAATAAAGTGTCCTATTGCTTTTAAAAGGACGCAATTTCCAGTGAGACCATGCTTTGCTATGACTATAAATAAAGCACAGGGTCAAACATTAGATCATGTTGGTGTTTATCTTCGACAACCTGTATTTTCACACGGCCAACTTTATGTTGCTTTATCAAGAGCCAGGAATGGTGCTTCTGTTAAAGTACTTATTCATCCAGTTACTGGGAAAGGTTCAGAGCAGGGGTTTACGAAAAATGTAGTCTTCCCAGAAATTTTTGTGCTATCCCAAGGTTCCTTTAAATTTTTTTATTTCTTAGCTGTTACTGAATGTGGTTGTGTTAATATATGGTTGATTTATTTGTTTTTCTTTCTTGTGTTTATCTGTAATATTACACACTTATGCTTATACAAAAAAAAAATTTTCCTTGATTTGTAACAGGATGACATCCAAAGATTATGTTTATATAACCGATGTTATTCCTGGAAAAACAAATTGGCAGGTAAAAGTGGTATTGTGTGAGAAAACAGAGCCCCGTACAGCCTACTCTGGCGGGACAAAATATATGCGCACTGTGTTAATGGATGAGAAGGTTAGCCATCTAACAATTTTTTCCTTTTGTTACTGTTTCAAAAAAAAATTTTAGCGATACCAGATATATGCCTTTACATATTTATGTTTATTTTTCTTTGCCATTTTTTCATTTGTTTACTTACTCTGGTGATAAAATTTCCATGTATTGTAAATATTTGGTTTTGAAACAATTTCCTCAATATATATAGTAGGGGTTAAATGTTTTTTCAACTTGTCTCTTCTCTAATATGTAGGGCCAAAAGGTTGTTGCTACTGTTTTTGATGGCAATATTGAGGCTCTAAAGAAAAAGTTGATTTTATATCATACTTATTTTATCAAGAATGCTAGAGTACGTCCATTGGATCAAAGATATAACAAGCACGGGTATCCCTATCAGTGGACTCTTACTACACAAACGAATATAACTCCAGCTCTTGAACAACCAATCCCACGCGCTGCAGTTAAACAACATTTTGTTTCCCTTGGTCAGCTGCAGAAACCTAGCCTCCCAGGAGACTTGATAGGTTTTTAAAATTTTTTATCCATCGACTCGGTACATGTGTTTTTATTATTCGTGGTGTAAATAAACTAACGTAATTCTTTGTTTTCTTACAGATGTATTGGTCATCGTAATAGATAAGGGAGTTAAGCGTAATGTGGGTCCCCCAGGAAAGGAAAATTTAATTCGTGATATTGGTGTCATTAATGAAGAGTTAGTGATAAATTACTTCCTACTTGTCCCCTTTTTTTTAATAGAACATAATTAATTGAGTGTTTCCGCTTACTTAATTTATTATACAGCAATAGGCCAATGGCGTTAACTTTGTGGAATAATATAGCTGCTTCTGAGGGGCAACTGCTTGATGAAACTGCCAAGAGCATGCCAGTAATTAAAGTTACTGGTTTATGTGTCTCTTCTTTTTATGGTAATGTCTATTTCATTTACTTCTAAACAACTCCTTTCGTTCTGTTGAGTCTAATAAATTTTGCCAAAACTAGGTTTGTCCTTGCGTTCAACTTCAGATACATCTATACTTGTAGATCCTCAAATTCCAGAGGCACAAGGCTTAAAGACCTGGTAACCACATTTTTTTTCACTGGAGTTATTATTATTTACTGGAGAAAATGATTTGCTACAGCCGTATTTCTAATTTGAATGTAGGAGAGCAAATAATCTAAAACTAATCAGCGATGCTATATCTGCAAAGAGGTATACAACTTATGATGATTCCATCACCATGCCCTCTGACAAAGATATAACTTCTCTAGCCGATGTCGTCTCCATTAATACGGTATGAAATCTTAGTATTTTTTTTTTTCAAAATTTATAGCTGATATTAAGGTTTTATTAGGTATTCAAATTTTTGGTGCGGGTTAAGGTGATGATTGTTGATTCCTCTCAAAAAATGTACTAAATGGCTTGCAATGAGTGCATGGGAGGTGTTGATGCAGAGATGGGTGACACTTATGTCTGTACTAATTGTTGCAAATCTGCCGTCGCAATGCCTAGGTATTATTTAAGCTTTCATAAACTACGAAGTTGATAAGTCTGTACATAATTAGTGCTGGTTTTTAACTTTTTGTAGACACAAACTATCTATCAATATTTCCGACGAAAGTGGTGCATTGGATGTTACTGCCTTTGGTGATTCGGCAGAAAAGATTATCAAACATACTGCTAAGGAAATCATGGAAGCATACGAGAAGGTCTGCTTGTAAACTTAGTAACTTCAATATCCTTAGAATTTATACTTAAAGTAAACCTAAATACATTTACAAATTTCCTGGAATTTTAGTGTGGATAAAAGTACGCCTATTTTTTTCGCTTTAGGTAGGTCTAGGATGTTGGGGAATTCATTAATTTCTAATTTATGTAATGTTATGTTTATGCAGTTTCCAATGTTTGATAATTAACATTATAGTGTTATTTCGGTTGCTGTCGTAATTGCAATGTACAAGGTTCTTTGAACAATATTCGCTTTATTTGCTATAATAAGTCCACGCCTAATTAAATGTACTACTTTTATTTTTAAACTGGGTAAATAAATGGATATGCATTAAAAAATGCCTGGCTATTTTGTTCACTAATGCGTTCTAGATACAGTATGCTTAAGTTATTGTCTCAATTGGTCATATGTTAGTAATAACTTTTTAGGTTTATGCAAAACGTTGTTGTGTGTCTTTTAGAGATTTGTGTAATTTTTGTGCTGTTGATTTTATATAAATATTTAGGCGCATTAATGTCGTTTAGGGAAACGTGATTACCTGCTTTTATTATAGGGTCAGCCTGTCGATACCGCTCATCTGAATGCACAAATAACCGACACGATATTCCTAGCAAGGATAAGGAAGCGAGAAAGGGGTACAAGAAATGGTGTTGAGGTTCAATATACGGTCATGAGTATAATCCCAGAGGTAGATGCTCAAAATAACACTCCCCCAGCATCTGTTATTCTCCCAAATGTTAATACAGGTGGATCCGTCCAGTCGTTAGGCAAAACTGTATCAAAGAAACTCTTTGACGAAGGTATGCATTGTCATACTCTTACAGGAAGGCAGTTACGAATTGATTTTCTACTTTCTTATGATGCTATTTGCGTGCAGATTTAGCTACAACATCCGAACTTCAGCAGGACGATGAGACCTCTTCTTCAAAGAGTACACAGTCGATTTGAAACACGACCTAATTCTGCGTAAACTTATACTGTTTTACACAATCTTCAACATCCAAATGGTCGGAAACATAAGACTTTTATCCTAAATATTTTACCACTCAGCTTTAGATGAGGTGTGGACTTTAGCATCCTACATTTCACCATATTTTGTTCTATGTTGAGTTTATGAACTGTTTGTTTTAATACACTATGACAACCTATGTGTACTAGATAACATATACTTTTATAAGTAGTTTTCTAATACAGTATTTCATTTCGTTATATTTACTTAGTCTATTTGATTTGCATGATTAAAAACACTGTTTTTAAAATTGTCAATTCTTCATTTCAGTATTCAAGTCGTAATTTCATTAGATACCTCTATCGTGATTCTGATTGTGTTTGTCTCGATAATCAAAATTACTTTTGTTCAAGAATGAATTTTGGGCATTCAAGATAGTACTCTACATTTATCATGTTATAAAATTCATTTACGATTGAATCAATATCAAAGCTTTAAGCAATTTTTTAATATAATTATTAAAGAATCATATGGCAATTCTAACAAGAAATTAAGTAAATATTTACTTTTACAAGTAGAAATATTTTTTCTTAATCAATATCTACTTAAATAGGCAAGTGAAATTATTGTAAGACATAAGTATCAATCCATTAAATTTGAAGTTCCTGAAAAGTGTGAAACGCAGTAAGGACATTGATGAAGTGCAAGCCCTGGCAAAAGATGAAGGCGGTAAGCGAAGCGAGCTATACCGGTCCTCTGAAGGGGAAGTCGAAACATGTGTTCAAGTAAATGATACGGATACATTCAACCATGTCGCCGTGAGTAGGGTGAAACTTGAAACTTGTAGTGAACAATTTGAGCTTGTATCTCAATTTTTGTCTTCATTTTCTGTAATGTTGGAGTTATATTAGTCGTCATCATTACTCGGTTTTCATATTACATAAAAATAGATACAAAATCGTGAAGGGCAACAGCACCGCAGAACCCCTAGTATATATATATGAATATAAGTAAAAGTCTATTTTCCCATGTACAATGGGTCAGCATTAAAACCCAGTCGAACTGCAGGATTCAAATCCAACTTTGATTATTAAAAAATTACTCTCGCATGAAAATCCAAAAATAAATTAAAGGGTTGGTTCATTATTTTTCAAAATCCTAATGTTAAAAGTCAAGACACCAAGACAAATAGATATTGAAAGAATTGCATTTTTGGTACCAATTTTTATATCGATTTTTACATATGGTATCACAAGAAAAGCAGGTCAACACATTTGGAACCATAATTTAACAAGTCGTCCCTAAATATCATTATTAAGTGGGTGACGTGACCGTTAACTCAATTTGAATTATTTTAAAATTGATGTCATTACTTATGTTGAATGACAATTCTATCCCATAACATTTCGGACTGGCAAAATAACCCACATCTTCAAATTTGTTGGCGATTTTAGTCCACATTGTTGTCATATTTCAACATTGATTCGAATTAGACCACATGCGTACCAATTTGGAGATTTTACATATCTATTTGACTAATATGATTAATTTTATAAACAATATCAATAAATTAAATAATATTTTAATATAAATCTGAAGAAAAAAAATGTTTTGAAAATTATGTGATTACGAGGGGTGGGGGTCGATGGGGCTTAGGGTTTAGTTTTTCTTTTATTACATTATAATACTTTATTAATAAGATAAACTTTATTATTTTAATAAATAGGTGTATTAATTACATTGACCCTTTTCACGTTTTGCATAGGCCAGCCCAACTGCAACTTCAGTCTCCAGCCCTATCTGCAAATACTAAGGGCAATTATGAAGAAAAAAAAAAAAAACACTAAGCCCTATATGTAAATTTTATTTTGGTTTGACCTCAAAAAATTAGCTTGCAAGTTCTCATTAAAATCTTTGAAACTTGTTTGTGAATTATTTTAATTGAATATTGAGATGCTAATAGTTAGTGTTGAGAAATTTGAGATATAATTTGGATTGTTGAGGTTTGTGGTAAATAATAGGTGTTAGGTGTCAAATCAATAATTTTTATAGATACACAAAGTAGTAGACATGCGTAAAATCAATAAATTTATATGTCAAGCAAGGTTTTGTAGGATCCAAACGGGGCAAAAACTTGGGGCTTGGACCAAGACTTACCCAAACCATTTGTCAAATGAGGTTTGGCCCAGTTTGAATGAGTCGTGACTGGGCCATATTCTTTCCAAAAGACCCTAAAATATTGTTGCTATGGGACGAATTTCGATCTGCATTCGAGGCTCGATTTATTATGATGTTTATCCGATTAGAGATTCGATGGTTGAGAATAAATCTTTTCCATGTTGGAGCTTACTAGACTATGAAAGAAGTTTGAGTAATGAAAAAGTAACACTAACAAACTATAAGTGAGAAGTTTGAAAGAGGAAGTTTTAATTAAGGGGACGAAAAAAGATTAGAAATTCGACAGAATTTGAACATGATTCGATGAGACTCTATACATTCAAATCCAAGCAAGATTTGAATCGAGGATACATATAGAGTCGGATATGAGTCATGTGTGATTCAACCCGAATCAAACCCATTGATAGCCCTATCTTTACCTGTTCACGATGTAGGGTGGCTAATTCGACCTATCTAATAAAAAAAATGTTTTATATGAATATATATTTGTTGGATTCGAATGCATGTCAGATTAAGTTAAATTTAGTATGATTAGTAAACGCCTTTAATAGTGAACCCATGTTTGAATCCCTGTTGGGAGAGGTTCACACTTATTGTGTCCGACGCGCCTCCAAAGGAATTAAACCCTTGGAGAAAGAAAAAAAGTAAACGCCTTTAAAACTTTCGACAGGGATTAAAATGAATCAAGTAAATAAAAATCTCCGTCACCAAAAACTAAATAAAAACTCTTTGTACATTAAACTAGCTCAACATTTTCTTTTTCCAACAATCACATGCTGCAATATGCAAATTTCCGGGTAACCACAATACTATAAAGGCTTATAATTATCTCTACCATGGACCAGAGATAATATTGTAAATTTTGTCATATATGCTAAATTAACATAAAATTCTCTCCCGATTTTTCTTATATTATATTTACTAATACTAATTAACACATACAATGTATCTTAACTATTATAGCCTATTCAAATCTGAAACTATTAAATGCACACTTAATATATTTAAACTTTAAAATAAAACATAAAACAAAATCTAAAGTTAATAGAAAGGTATTCTCCCAGTTAGGTTAGTTTGTCAAAGGGTCGGATTTGGGTTCTTATAGTTTGGAATTTTTTTTTTGTGGGATAATTCTTGTTTAAATTCGGCTTGATCATATTCAGTTAATCACAGGACAAGTGCATTGTTATTGTATGACACTCTTCAATCACAAGACATATACAATAACAATATGTTTATTTCTTGTTGGTTGAATGTGACCAAATAAGGTTCATAAAGAATTTCTTGTTGGTTGAATGTGACCAAATAAGGTTCATAAAGAATTTCCCATTTCTCCGGTCATATTTATAATTTTGTTTGCTTTGATTGATACAAGCAACATAGTGCTATTTCTAAACTAATAGTCCAACACTCCAACTAGAGTTAAGGCTAAAAAAAGAAAAAAGTTAGAGTTAACTAAAATACTCCCTCTGTCCCAATTATTTGTCGTTTTAGAGAAAAAAAATTGTCCCAAATTATTTGTCGCTTTAGAATTTCAATACAATATTAATTACATATTTTCCTATTTTGTCCTTAAGAGAGAGCGTGTAAAACTTGAATAACGTGTAAATAGTTAATGCTGAGATTAACAGAAATAAGGGTATTTTAGGTATATAATTTGTTTTTTTTTTCTTCTAAAATTGAGACTATTTATTAAGTATCTTAATATGTGTGAAAACATGTAAAACGATAAATAATTTGGAACATAGGGAGTAGTTTTTTCTTTTATTGTTTTGTTTTACTCGATTAATTTAAGACACGCATTTTGGAAAAAAAATCCAAAATTTAATTATTGGTATCAAATTCCAACTTTCCCTAAAAGACCAAAGAAGAAACAGAACATTCTCATAAATAGCCCAATAAGAGAAGTCCTACAGGCCCATTAAAAGGGGTAAAGTAAAATTAAATATAGAGAGGTAACCATAAAAAACAAGGTAACCCAACATGTGATTGGTCTAGTGGAATAGACTAGTCACTACAAAGTAGAACTCAAGTTCGAATCTCTGTTGGGAGAGGTACCCACTTAATGTGCCCAACCCGCCTCGAAAGGGATTAAACCCTTGAGAAACAAAAAAAAAAATAAGGTAACACCAGTACGAAATGGTTATAAATCGAAAAAACAAAAGAAATTGGCCAAAAATGAGAAATATAATGAAAGTAGGTCAAACCGATAAAAAAATGGGTAAATAAAAAAAATATTAAATCGATGCAATGAAGGAAATCGGTAAAAAGACGGGTTAAACCCGTGAAAAAATGGATTTATAACCATATATATAGAGGAAAGTAAAACACTGGGCCTAATTGTTTGACTTTTTCTTAAATTATTTCGTGTTTGCGAAAAATGTAACAAACATGCTCAATTTTCTCAAAATATTTTCTTAAAAGTCAAACAAACAACAATTTTCTTATCTCTGAAAGAAAACTCTATTTGATTCGACATAAAATAACTCATCTCTTACACAATTTATCCCATATATAGAACAAACATAATTTGGCATAAAGTTTTACACATCTTACGCATACAACCTAATTCTTCCAAAATAATCTTTACCTACTTTACTTCTCAAATCATTCTCTCAAAATTCAAACAAATAACATTAAGCAAATTGAAATTATTTTATAAAGCTCCACTACTAATCTCCAAACCAAACAAAGAGGCCGTTAAATGTAAATTCAAGGAAAAATTCAGATGGACTTCAATGTAGACTTGACGTAGGTTGACACCGTGGACCCATGCAACTTTCTATGGCAAAAAATAGCATTTCTGCAGTGTCGGTATTAGATTTTCAGGAGCCTAGACGAAATTGAAAACAATATATTATACAAATTTTATGTTTTTTGTTTTCATTGAACAAAAGTATCAATCATTAATTCTTGATATTATGATTCTTATAGAAGAAAATCTGTAAATAAAAAAAAAATTAGGATTCTTGATATTATGATTCTTACTAAGTTGTATATATATCTCCCGATTTCATTTTGCTTTATTTTATCGAGTGTGTGTGAGTGTGTATCTTTGTATCTCGAGTACTTCATTTAATTTCATATGCAACATTGGGCTTTTGAGGTATTTATCATAAACTTTTGGGACCTTATACACTTGAAAAAACTTTTTCATTCTTAGGTGCTTATGGTTTTATGAGGAAAAAGTTATGTGTAACTTCTAATACTTCTAGCAGCAGAAACTAGAAGCAGCAACTCTTAATTGCTTCTGACTTTTATCTTCTTCTATTCACTTAGTCCAAATATATATATATGTAAAAAGAAAAACCAGATTTATAGTATTTAAAACTTAAAAGTAAAATAATTTGCAAAAGTTTTTGCAAACAAGCTAAATTTTCGAGTCAATCTTCGTTCATGCATCACGATATTACCATGTGTTAAGCGAAAATTGCACCAAACTATCCTATGAATTCTTTTTTGCATCAAACTCCCTTGTAAACACCCAACCCGTCTCCTTATGTCCATTTTTTAACGTGTGTACAAATTTCACATAACAAGGATAATGACGTGCATTTTCCACTGGATTTTACAGAGGTAGATACAAATATTATTGATATTATGATTCTTGAACAAAAGTATTAACCATTTTTAAAATACTTCAAGTTGGTCCCTACAACTTCACGTGATATATTTTTAAATTTATTTCTTGAAATATGTCGATCCAAAATGACCTGTTTTTTATACATTGGGTATTTTTTGCAGGGTTTTTGAAAGCACAAGGAAGTTTGGCATAACATAGGGGAGTATCTTGCATAACACATTGGGTATTTCACATGGTATTTTCTTGCAGGTCTAGCATAACACAGGGGAGTATCTTGCATTTTCCCCCTTATGTTAAGATTAGCTTTATACTTAAGCCATACAACTTTTATGAAATACACAACCTCGATGACTTGGCACTTCGTCAGTTGATTTGGCACTTTCGTAAAGTCAACTGACGGAAGTGCCAAAACTGAAAACACCAGTCAGAATTGGTACCAAAATTGATACAATGGTACCAAAATTGAAAAACGCCTAGTTCTATGGTGCCAAAATTGAAAAACGCCTAGTTCTATGGTGCCAAAATTAAATGAATGTTTGCCTTTAAAGGACTGAAAATAATTTTTAAAACTAATATTTATTTCGATGTCAAATAACTCAAAAGAACTCTGATTTCATAAGATTTTAAAGTGGTGTTACTTTGCTGAACTAAGAACAGCTAAGTGTTTGAAGAACATTCGAGTGAATTGCTACACTTAAGTTAATTTTAGTGATTTAAGAAAACTTTTAAAATGTCTATTCACCCTCCCTCTCTAGACCCTTTTGACAACTTAGGACCCAACATCACTTTTATCCCAAAAATTTCATAATTTATTAGTTTTCAATACTTTTCATATCTTTTTATACTATTAATCATTTCTATTTCTATTTTAATAAATTAATAATAAGTGGTAAATTTAGTATAAAAAATGAGTTTCTAATATAATTATAGATTAATGTAATTGTATTTAGTTTTAATATAATTTTGTTGTTTTTGATGTAGTTCTCTTATCTCCGGTTAAGTTTGTATTCAGTAAATTATTTGAATAAATTATGTTTAGAACAAAAAAGTTATATGATATAAAATAATATTTAATTATATTAAACAAATTATTTGAACTTGAAAATATTATTTAATAAATAATACAAATTTTAATTTTGATGCTATGTACATAAAATTATTTCTTAATGAATGAATAGTATTTTACAAGTTGTGGAATAATGTTTTGGAGATGTTGGGTGAGGCCTGAGGGATGAAATATGAAAAAGTGAGATCCAAAACCTCCAAATTTGTAGAAAATGTCAATTTGATGTTAAAAAGTTTAGGGTGGGAGATTTTTAGCTAGGAATTAGTACAATCTAATTATTATTATTATTAAAATCAATAAAGTATAAAAGAAAATAAATTATTACCAGCATACAAATTTAACCAAATTCATTTCAATATATAAAACACGTCTGGTAATAGAGATTAAATTTTTGAAAAGTCCTATCCTTTTTCATTCATGATTGAACCTCAGGCATTATAAGTACCCCTTTCCTATCCCATTCCATATTCACATAAATTACTAACAAAAACCTTCTCAAGTTTCTGAAAGAATATGGGCCGCTTTTCAACTGTTTTCTTGGTGTTGTTGCTTCTTATGGTAACTGGTTAGTACTATACGTATATCACTCGCATGTCATTTTATTTCAATTATAATATGTTACAATCATATTTTGCTTCGTGCAAACCTTATTTTCATCCCATTGTAACTTTTTAATCAAATCTTGACCCCTTAGATGCTGAGCTGATTCAGTTTGGTTGGATCGATGAAGCTGTATTCCTTTTTTGTCGGTTCCTGTTAACGAAGAGACTTAACAATTTTCGGAAAAATTAACCAATTGATGAATTGTTAACAGAGATAGGCCCAATGGTGGGAGAGGCACAGACCTGTCCGGCACTGAGCAACAATTTCAAGGGAGCGTGCTTTAGCAGCGACAACTGCGCCCAAGTTTGCTACGGTGAGAACTTCCCGAACGGCGGCTACTGCAATGGGTTTCAATGCTACTGCAACAACCCTTGTTAAGTTTGTTCCGGGTTTTCATGGCTGGTGCCTGGTGGTTTGTTATGGATTTTATGGTTAATATTTCCGTTGTAAGAAGACTGTGTTTTATCTTTTATGTTTGGGGGTGTTTAATTATCTATGTCCAAATTAAAAGTCTCTGGATGTAAGACACTTTTAGTTGTGGTGTGTAATGGCAATAAAAATGATCATTCTGTGTGTTGACATTATTAATTATCTGTGCTAGTGTTTTTTAATTAGTGCTTAACCAGTATGTAGTGTTTTGAATGAAATGTTAAGATCTTCTAGGCCAATTATGTCTTTACGCAGGAATTCCCAAGAGATGGCCTTTCTAGTAGTGTGGAAGATCAATCTTATTTCCCTTCTCTATTTCCAGATTTTTTTTCTTCTAAGAGAGTAAAAAAGAAAAGGGGGAGAATGGCTTAGTAACTCCTCAAGGAATTTGAATTGACCCAGGGACCTAAGCGCAATTAATGAGAAGTTACAACTTCTCTGTAATTACCAAACAGCCCAGCAATGTTTGGTAATTACACTACATGCTATCTACACATTTACATTATTACTAAATCGACCCCTCACTTTTACTAAATTGATATTTCTTATGTACTCATAAATTAATTTAATTTGATCACTTTAATTGTGCATACAAAATCAAAACAGCCCTTCTAAAACGACCAACTAAACTTATTAAAAACCTATTTCATTGGAATTGTTATTGAATCAACAATAAAATTCCAACATGGGTAGGATTGTCAATGGGTCAGATTCGGGTCTCTCCAATAGAAGTTGAAGGCCCGTTACTGCCCGATTTGTGGGCTAAGTACAGTACTAGATTTAAGTTTTGTCAAAAAAAAATGAATTTTTCTTTGGGGCAAAACTAATAAGCCTAAAACCTTGATTATGTAATTATGTTTGTAGCAAATAAAATTTCATGTTTAAAATTATATTAAATCAATTGTACAAATTAAAAGTTTAATGATTTAATGGGTACAATCCCTATAATTCCTCTGATTCTAATCTCCTAGCAATAATCTTGAAAAAGGTTGATTTGATCTTCTCCAGAATATTTCCAGCTTTTGGTTGATTTGATCTTCTCCAGAATATTTCCAGCTTTTGAATAACGTTAATCCAAGAGCAATTGTGCTTAATCTTGGATCAAACGTGACATGATATAGATCTTCTTGACGAATGTCTAGAACTCCGTCTTGGATACTTTGGTATTTTAAGGGATTTGATCTTCTTTGAAGCTTCGTGAATTTCCAATAACGTTAATATAGCTTAATCTTAAATTAAACGTTGGATTTTCTTCAGTTTTCGAAGAACACCTTTGAATATTACGAAGAACGCCTTGGTTTTGAAGAACGCCTTGAAGAACTGCCTTGATTTGAAGAACACCTTGAAAGAATTTGCTTATTTTCTCCTTGAATTTCTTCTTGCTTTTTGAAATATATTTTCTTCTAAGAGATGACCCCTATTTATAGGTGGGTTTTGAGAAATATTGTAATATTCTCCATATGACGTGGCGCAATTTGATTGGTTCTCCACATCTTGGATGACAAGAAATGTATATCTTTTATTCTCTTGCTCCTTTAAAAGATATGACATGCAAATATTGCATTGTGTAGAATATTGCAAGAAAATCTTGCCTTGCTTAATAATTTCCTACACAAACTTGCCTTGTGTATGGAGATTTTAATTTATTTGCAAGAAATATTGTATTCAATTAATCATTAGGATATAAAATTAAATAATCAATTAATTAATTATTATTTTAGGAATTAAATTTGATATAAACCCAAAATAAATTAATTAATAATTAATATGTCTTGGACTTAATTGACATAAAATTTAAGTGCCTACAATGTTTTACCGGAACAACGTGCACATTAGGGCTATTAAACATGTAGGTTTCAAATTTAATAAGGTTAGATTTAGATTCGGGTTCATCTATACTGGGTCGGAATTAAAACTAATGTTGATCTTGTGAAATCCTATTATCTTTGAGTCCAGCGAATCTATGCAGATTTCGTCAAATTTCGAATTCAATAAAATCTACATTTTCAAAATTTTCACCGGTATCTTATTGTATAATAAGGTTTGTTAACATATACTATTACATTCTCATTATCTTAAAAAAACAAAAAAAAAAAACAAACAAACTATTACATTTTCATTCAAGTTAGCTCACATATATATATGTTCAACTGATTAAACTGAGCTCCAACATAGAAAAGATGCACATTTAACCACTTGTTTCAAATGATTTAACATATCACGTATGTATTGGGAAACAAATATATTGATGTTAATGTATCAAAATTAATTCATGTTATTACATTATAATATGCATAAAATGAGACAATGTTAAAACACGTCTTTTTAAAATGATGATAAAACATTATTGATGTGTAAAGACTAAAGATTATGTATGTACATATGTGTGTATATATATATATATATATATATATATATATATATATATATATATATATATTATTTCTATTATGGATCTGGATCTTTAACCATTAAATTAATTTAGATTTATTTTTTAGATTTATATTTGCTCTGATTATTTCAAATTATAAATTTTGTCAATCAAATCATGTACATCTAACATATCTAAGGTCTTGGTCCTCTAGGATATAAAATAAATTTCGAACAATTTGGACTAAGTTCTTGGCTTGCATATGTGATTGCATCTATTTATTTAATTGTCATAAATATTCGCGCAATTTCATGGAAGGATGGATACATTCTTTCAGCTTTTAGTGTGGTTTATTCCACCAAACAACAACTTATAGGTCAATCTGGAAAAAGACTTCTTATTCTTAGTAGCAGAAGGGGTCACGTAATTACTAATGTGAAAGTACGAAGAAAACAATTGAATTGAACGCCAACAAATGGCAAAATTACATATTGAATCGAATAAGACTTAAATCTGCTTTTCAAACAATTGTCTATGTCAAAAAGAGTTTTTCAAACTCAAATCAAGAAAACATGCATATTTATGAATAATTATGTTAGAATATTTTTTTTACAGATTTTCTTCTATAAGAATCATAATATCAAGAATTAATGATTAATACTTTTGTTCAATGAAAACAAAAAACATAAAATTTTAGCATATTGTTTTCAATTTCGTTTAGGCTCCTGAAAATCTAAGACCGACACTGAAGAAATTCTAATTTTTGCCATGGAAAGTTGGGTCCACGGGGTCAACCTACGCCAAGTCTACATTGAAGGCCATCTGAATTTTTCATAGAATCTACATATAATGGGCCTCTTTGTTTGGTGAGAAGATTTATCAGTGGAGTTTTCTGAAATAATTTTAATTTGCGTAATCTTATTTGCTTGAGTTTTGAGAGAGTGGTTTGCATGAGAAATAAATTAGGTATATGTTATTTCGGAAGAATTAGGTTGTAGGTGTAAGATGTAAAAGACTTTATGTCAAATTATGTTAGTTATATATATGAGATAAATTGCGTAAGAGATGAGTTATTTTATGTCAAATTAAAGTAGAATTTTTTTTAGAGATAAGAAAAATATTGTTTGTTTGACTATTAGGAAAGTAGTATGAGAAAATTAAGGGATAATAAATTTAATTCTAAAAATAAAAAGCATGTTTGTTACATTTTTCTCAAACAGAAAATAACTTTTGGAAAAGTCAAATAAACAGGCCCAATGTTTTCCTTTCCTCTCTATATATATGGATCAATGTTGTTAAGTTATTTACCCCAAGCTTGAGAAGTAAACTAAATTAAATTAAAGCTAGAAAATGAAATTGTCATGGTTTGCAATTGTCATGACACTATTGGCGGTGGTGGCGAGCATCGGTGTGGTGCACGGCCAGAGCCCAACTCCGAGCGAGTGTGCACAAGAGAAAAATCAACTGAAAAACACATGCAGGGCTGTAATTTTCGGACAAAACCCTTCGGCCCCATGTTGTCAGCTCGTGAGAGCGGCCCATGCAGAATGTGTTTGTCCTTTCTTGTCGGGGAAGTTGGAGGTGGCCTTGGGAGGTGCTAATCGTATTATCAGAATGGTTGGAGGTTGTGGTCGAGAAGTCCCACGTAACTTCAAGTGTGGAAGTAAGTCCCCGTTAACTATTTTTCTTTATTCTTTTTTCCGTGAAATTTTAGTTAAAAGTTAAAACGGTGTCATCATCATCAATTCCAGTCCTTATCACCGAAAATCATCAATTTATGTCTTATTTGATCGAAAAATTAATATTTTTAGCTGAAAATCGGCAAAAATTCAATTTTCATACCATAAAATAGGCCCAAGTCCATTTTTCATACCAATCGATTGAAAATCATACCGTAGAATAAATAAACGTTTCAAAAATCATACTTCCGTTAGTTTACTTAACGGAACTGCCACGTGTCACCTGTTGAAACAAAATAGGGGGGAAATGCAAGTGTCTAAAATTGAGCAGGGTGTTTTTGCAATTATTGCCTTTTTCCTCCTATGGACGATCGTCGGCTTCCGGTGGCCGTTTGTCGAAATTGGTTGAGGGTTTTTGTTCCTCTTGTCATGGGCAACATTTTCCATGGGGTAATTGCAGCGGCCGTCGACGGCGGAGCAGGGGAGGAGTGTTTTTTCGCGAAAATTAGGGTTTAGGCCGAAAACGCGCCACCACTTGGGCGGAGCTCAACCGTCTACGGAAGCTACAATAAACCTATGGAAAATGATGCCCACGGTCAGGGGAAACTATTGCAACAAGAATCACGAAGTTTGGTTAAGAATCGAAGAAGAAATCACGATTTGAAATTTCGAAAATTTTGACCTACAATTCGAAAATTAGAACTCAAAATTCGAATAAATTACTCAACGGATTGAAAAGATCTTTATATGTACGAGTTCTCCACGACAAGGGGAACAAAAACCCTCAACCAATTTTGACCAAAAGCCACCGGAGCCGGCGGTCGTATGGGAGGAGGAAGAAGAAACGATAATTGCAAAAAACCCCTGCCTAATTTTTTATAATTGCATTTCTCACCTCTTTTTTGACTTAACGGAGGAGGCTAAACTTCAGTTAAAAAACTAACGGCAGTATGATTTTTGATATTTTGGTATGAAAAATGGACTTGGGTCTATTCTATGGTACCAAAATTGAATTTTTGCCAAATCAGAAAATCACCAATTTATGTCCAATCTGACCGAAAAATTTAATTTCAGCCATAAATATCATTTGTCGAGTGACAATTAAAAATTAAGAATTTCATATTCTGATTCCAAATTAAATTTGCAAGTCCAAGTCATGTGATATGTTCATAGCTTCAATTTTTGATGAAAAACGGTTACGTTCCCCCATAAATCGAAGATACCTATTTTTATTTATAAAGAAATAGGTCAAATTCACATCACATTAGCTTCAAATTTATATAAATTTCATTGTACAATTCTAATCTAAAAAAATGAAATTATAGACCTATCACATGATTTGGAATTGCAAATTTTGGAGTCAGAATATGAAATTCTCAATTTTTAAGTGTCACTCGACAAATGATTTTTTTTGACTAAAATTAAAATTTTCGGTCATATTGGACATAAGCTGATGATTTTTGCAAAAGATATTACTTTCTTGGTCAAATATGACATAAATTGATGATTTTCGGAATAATTAAAAAAATTAAGTGATAAGGACTTAAATTGATGATGACGACACAATAATTGACGTATATTGTCGAGGTACCACAATAAATGGTCAATTTTGAAACGTAATTTAGAGGGCCAAAAATAAAATTTTGCCAGAAAAATAATGTTATTTTGGAACATCTCAAAAAGAAAATATAGTGAAAATTTAGAGACAAAGGAAACTAGTAATAATTTTAAGAAAACAAATTCATTAATTCATTCAGACCTGATTTGACCTAACTCGCCCAACTATTGGTTACTCTCATGAAAGTTACATTTAATCTCAAAACAAGTGTAGTGTATTTGCCATATAATTATACTGAGTTCGACCAAACTCAATCCCGTCATGTTATCATCGAGGTTGTGTATTTCATAAAAGGTGTATGGCTTAATTATAAAGCTAATGTTAACATAAGAGTTGAATATAGTTGACTAATTATAGTCTATTATTACTCAACAATTTACGTTTTCAACTATACAATAAGATATTGGTTGGAATTAATTTCTGGAATTTGAATTTATAGAAACAATAATAAAAATATGAACTACAAATCAAAATAAAACATAGTTTTATTATTTGAAGCAATATTTCTTTTTTTCTTCTTCTCATTTTCTGAATAAACTTCCATAATCCAAATTAACATGAAACATATATAACCAAAAAATTGTAGCGAGATGCTGGTTTTCTTTCACGTTGGAAGATTAACGTAAATTTTATCTATTTATTTCTTGCAGGTGTCACCACTCCACCTTAATTATCATCTGTACTCGCGGGTTGACCAACGATAATTATATTTTGTTCAGTAGAATAATTATTTACAATAAGCTACCTCTTCTGCTGTTCTCTTTGGTTCAACCCCAATATATGTACTCTTTTAATGTGGTATTTTCCATATAATAAATATACATATGAATAAGTAAAAGTCTATTTCCCCATGTACAATGGGTCAGCATTAAAACCCAGTCGAACTGCAGGATTCAAATCCAACTTTGATTATTAAAAAATTATTCTCGCATGAAAATCCAAAACCAAATTAAAGGATTGGTTCATTATTTTTCAAAATCCTAATTGGTAAAAGTCAAGACACCAAGACAAATAGATATTGAAAAAATTGCATTTTTGGTACCAATTTTTATATCGATTTTTACTTATGGTATCACCAGAAAAACAGGTCAACACATTTGGTACCAATAAATCGTCCCTAAAAATCATTATTAAGTGGGTGACGTGACCGTTAACTCAATTTGAATTATTTTAAAATTGATGTTATTACTTATGCTGAATGACAATTATATCCCATATTATTTTGGACTGGCAAAATAACCCACATCTTCAAATTTGTTGGCGATTTTAGCCCACATTGTTGCCAAATTTCAAAATTGACTCGAATAAGACCACATGCGTACCAATTTGGAGATTTTCTATTTGACTAATATAATTTTATAAACAATATCAATAAATTAAATAATATCTTAATATAAATCAGAAGAAAAAAATGTTTTGAAAATTATGTGATTACGAGGGGTGGGGGTCGATGGGGCTTAGGGTTTAGTTTTTCTTTTCTTACATTATAATAATTTATTAATAAGATAAACTTTATTATTTTAATAAATAGGTGTATTAAATACATTGACCCTTTTCACGTTTTGCATAGGCCAGCCCAACTGCAACTTCAGTCTCCAGCCCTATCTGTAAATACTAAGGGCAATTATGAAGAAAAAAAACACTAAGCCCTATATGTAAATTTTATTTTGGTTTGACCTCAAAAAATTAGCTTGCAAGTTCTCATTAAAATCTTTGAAACTTGTTTGTGAATTATTTTAATTGAATATTGAGATGCTAATAGTTAGTGTTGAGAAATTTGAGATATAATTTGGATTGTTGAGGTTTGTGGTAAATAATAGGTGTTAGGTGTCAAATCAATAATTTTATAGATACAGAAAGTAGTAGACATGAGTGAAATCAATAAATTTATAGGTCTCAAGTAAGGTTCTGTAGGATCCGAATGGGGCAAAAACTTGGGGCTTGGACCAAGACTTACCCAAACCATTTGTCAAATGAGGTTTGGCCCAGTTTGGATGAGTCGTGACTGGGCCATATCTTTTCCAAAAGACCCTAAAGTATTGTTGCTATGGGACGAATTTCGATCTGCATTCGAGGCTCGATTTATTATGATGTTTATCCGATTAAAGATTCGATGGTTGAGAATTAATCTTTTCCATGTTGGAGCTTACTAGACTATGAAAGAAGTTTGAGTAATGAAAAAGTAACACTAACAAACTATAAGTGAGAAGTTTGAAAGAGGAGGTTTTAATTAAGGGACTAAAAAATATTAGAGATTCGACATAATTTGAACATGATTCGATGAGACTCTATATAGTCAAAGCCAAGCAAGATTTGAATCGATGATACATATAGAGTCGGATATGAGTCATGCGTGATTCAACCCGAATCACACCCATTGATAGCCCTACCTTTACATGTTCACGATGTAGGGTGGCTAACTCGACCTATCTAATAAAAAAAAAATTTTATATGCATATATATTTGTTGGATTCGAATGCATGTCAGATTGAGTTAAATTTAGTATGATTAATAAACGCCTTCAATAGTGGACCCATGTTTGAATCCTTGTTGGGAGATGTCCACACATAATGTGTCCGATGCGTCTCGAAAGGAATTAAACCCTTGGAGAAAGAAAAAAAAGAAAACGCCTTTAAGACTTTCGACAAGGATTAAAATGAATCAAGTAAATAAAAATCTCCGTCACCAAAAACTAAATAAAAACTCTTTGTACATTAAACTAGCTCAACATTTTCTTTTTCCAACAATCACATGCTGCAATATGCAAAATTTCCGATGACGCTAAGTGACGCCCCCTTATTGTTGCCTGGGCGGCAGACGCTTTGACGCGCCTGTCAAGGAGCTCCCCTGCTACCCCGCCCACTCACCCACCCCCCTCTCCCTCCGTCCCTCCCTCTACTACCCATACCCCTCTATGGTCTTGGTCCTCTAGGATATAATATAAATTTCGAACAATTTGGATTTAGTTCTTGGCTTGCATATATGATTGCATCTATATATTTAACTGTCATAAATATTCGCGCAATTTCTTTCTGCTTTTAGTGTTGTTTAATTACACCAAACAACGACTTACAGGTCAATCTGGAAAAAGACTTCATAGTAGTAGAAGGGGTCGTAATTACTAATGTGAAAGTACGAAGCAAAACCATTGAATTGAACGCCAACAAATGGCAAGATTACATATTGAAATAATTAATTGTTAGTTATGGACCCTCAGGACCAAATGTATAATATTTTAAGGAATAAAATCCAAAATTGCAGTTTTATAAAATATTTATGAACTAAATGTGCAAGACATTTTCAAATACTAGATCAAACATATAATTATATAAAAGAGCAAAAGACAAAAACACCCCCTATGCTTTGACTAACTCCCAAAGACCTCCATGTATTATTTTAACTCCCAATAAATCCCCCGTGATCTCAAATAAGTACAAAATATACCCCCAAAAAAGAGAGTGTGTTTCAAACGCCAAAATTGTAAGTATTTGTTCACATTTTGCTTTTGATATGACAATTTTACCCATGACATCGAAAGACAAAACACCCCATATGCTTTGTCTAACTCCCAAAAAAAACCCCATGTGTCATTTTAAATCCCCAAAACCCCCCCTTTGTTTGATTTTAAATACCATACTCGACCCAAGTAGTATATACTTAATTTTTCAAAAAGAATAAATAAATTAAAAAATAAAACAAACACGTAGGGGTAATCTTGTTATTCCACCAAAAGTCAAAAATAAAATTATAAGTATATACTACTTGGGTTGAGTGTGGTATTTAAAACCAAATACATGGGGTTTTTGGGGAGTTAGACAAATCATAGGGGGTGTTTTTATCTTTTGCTCTTGTATAAAATATGAGACTAAAAGTGCAAGACATTTTAAATATGAGATCAAATGTATAATTATATAAAACATGAGACTAAAAGTGCAATTTTACAACAAACATACTAAGCCGGTAAGCGCTAGTGCCCTATATACAAATCGAAAGAAATATCTATAGCATATATATTTCAAACACCGTTCACTATAAGATAAAAAGTCATATATATGAGTCCTTTTTTTATTTTTTATTTTTCTTTTGATGCATCATCATATATATGACATCACTCGTCCTCACTCGTCCTTTCACTACTTGAAAAACTTAAAATTGCAACTGAATTTTTGCAACCGAATTAAATCGGTTGAAAATTTATTTGTTAGACTTTACAAACTATCTCATGATTATTATTTTTTTGCACAACTTTTTAGTATCACATTAATTAGGAGAAGTTGTATATCACCAGATATTTAAACATAAATATATGCACAATTAACTGAATATCATATATTCATATATGAAAGAAATGCGGAATGAATCATCATATCTTCAGTCATTGATATTTGAAAAAAAATTGGTTGTGTATCCAGTTGCGTACTTCTACACTCTAGCAACCTCCCTTAGATGGCGTATTTTGTGAAGAATATTGAGTGTAGGGACTTTATACAATGACACAGCTATATATGGTGCTTTGTCATCAAAGACACTAAATATGTGTAAAGTCTTTTATTTTATGACTCACATAATGCTCAAGTTAATGGGGCAAGATAACGTGTTAGTGGGATTAAATTCATTTATTAGTGGGGATATCAAATGACCTTTTTAAGAAGTTTATAATAAATCTTACTAATAAACTTACATTCTCCCACTTGGTCAGAATAATGATATCCAAATTCCATAAACACTTATAGAAATAAAATACACGAATCATGGTGATAGGTCCTTTTAGGACGAGTATTATCTTCCATGTATCACAATGCATATTATTACTCCAATAGTAGCACAAAATTTCTTAGGGTGATTTACACTCAGACCCCCTCAGGTTTGGGCATATTACAAGAAACCCCCCGCTGTTTAAAAAATTACAGGGACACCCCCTCAGGTTTGGGCATATTACAAGAAACCCCTTATGGCGTTAAAAACAGACGAAATTTGATGACATCAGCAAATTTCTTTTTGATTTTCCAAATTTACCCCTAGCTAAATATACCCACAGGGGGTGTCTATGTAATAATATTATACCACAGGGGGTGTCTATGTAATAATATTATACCACAGAGGGTGTCTATGTAATAATATTATACCACAGGGGGTGTATTTGAAAGATTACAATAACTTCAGGGAATTACTTATAGCCAACGGTCATATTTTAAAAAATGACCAATGGATATTAATGTTGGCCATATATTTTGACTATAAATTTCATGGGGGTACTTATAGTCAATGATCATATTTTAAAAAATGACCAATGGATGTTACTGTTGGCCATATATTTTGACTATAAATCAAAATGTTCACGGGTAGGGATAATACAACTTTAAATCTCGGCATGCATCTGCAACCATTATGGGTGCATTCCTCACACACCCTATACATGAATATTTTGATTATCAATATTTTAAGCATCTCACACTACCTTTTGAACTTTTTGATGACATTATCAAATTTGTGGGATGAAATGCAAAAAATAAAATAAAAAACATTTGGACTGCTATTTATAACCAAAATATGTGGCCAACAGTAACATCCAACGGTCATTTTTTAAAATATGATCATTTTTTAAAATATGACAGTTGTCTACAAGTAACTCCCTGAAGTTATTATAATCTTTCAAATACACCCCCTATGGTAAAATATTATTACATAGATACCCCATGTGGTATAATATTATTACATAGACACCCCATGTGGGTATATGTAGGCAGGGGTAAATTTGGAAAATAAAAAAAATTGCTAACGTCATCAAATTCCGTCTGTTTTTAACGTCGTAAGGGGTTTCTTGTAATATGCCCAAACCTGAGGGGGTGTCCCTGTAATTTTTGAAACAAAAGGGGGTTTCTTGTAATATGCCCAAACTTGAGGGGGTCTGAGTGTAAATCACCCAATTTCTTAATGAATAAACCTTATGTTTAGTCTAGGTCCTCTACCATGGTACCAAAACTGACACCATGGTACAAAAATTGAAAAACACCTATCTCTATGGTGCCAAAAATGAATTTTTGCGCACCCGAATATAAGAAAACATCATCACTGAATAAGAGTTTCACTGAAACCATATATGTACAATTACTTAGTGGAACCAAGTCTCATTTTCTATATATGATCCTCAAATATTTGCATGCCTTTAGTCCAAAGATCAACAATCATCAATTCATTATTGTCGTGCTTAATGGCCATTTTTTTCTTAATAGGTGCAAGGTCTTTTACTTTATGACTCACATAATGCTCAAGTTAGTGGTGGCAATTAAGATAATGGGTTAGTGGAATTCAATTCATTGATTAATGGAAGATCAAATGACCACTTTAAGAAGTTTATAATAAATCTCAATAATAAACTTACATTATGAACACCGAAATTTTTTAATTCATATATTTTGTAAAAGAATAACATAATACACATAGTAATATAGTTTATTAAATCCATTATCACCATCAAACTTTATAAATGTTTATGTGGGATGAAATATTTGGATTGAAATTATGAGTTTTTTTTTAACAATATAGTAAGTACTATGATTGTTATAAAAGTCTGTTCATGCATTATGGCATTATTCAATAAAACCAAACATGATATAAACATGTTAAAAAGAGTTCCTCAAACTCAAGTCAAGAATGATTAATTATGTTAAATATGCTTTTCAAACAATTGTCTATATCAAAAAGAGTTTTTCAAACTCAAATCAAGAAAAACATATTCATGAATAATTATGTTAGAATTTTTTTACGAGTGGATTTTAAAATTGACCTTCTAGAAAGTTTAATTTTTCAAAATGACCTCCAAATGTTTAAAATGTTAGAAATGACCTCCATTTTAATTAATTAGTTAATAGGATAATTAATTAGTTTAAAATGTAATTAATCAATTTTAATTAAACTACAATTAATTATCATTACAATTTTAATTCTTGATTTTGAAATTAAAATTTTCAGTATTTATGGGGCCTGAAAATGTTCTCGTGCGACTGATCAGTCGCCCGGGCGACTGAACCAGTTGACCAAGAACAGCCCGAGAGCCTGGCCAGTCGCCCAGGCGACCGAGACAGTCGCCAGGTCGCCCATGAACATTTTCAGGCGCAAATCAGGAAAAATAAGAAGAAGAAATTCATATTCGGGCACGGTTGTTGCAGATTCATCACAATCACATATTTATGTTCATCACCATCATTAGTGTGAGAGATGTGGAAATTATGGGAGAGTTTGAAGAAGAAGAAGAAGAAGAAGAAGAAGAAGAAGAAGAAGAAGAGTTGAGAAAGTTGGGAGAAGAGAAAGAGAGTTGGGAGAATTTGAGTTGAGATAATTTGAATTTGAATTTGAGAAGAGGGGAAAAATAAGAGCGTTATTGAAAATGTTTAGGAGAAATAAGTGGGTTTAGTTTGTTGGTATTAATTAGAGAAGGTTTTGAAGATGACAAAAAGGCCATAATGGTTTGAAGATTAAAAGTGGTGTCATCAACTAAGAACAGCTTAGTGAAACCTATCACATAGTCTGGAAGTTATGTGACCGAATCAGCCGAGTGGGATATCAGATTAGTTGTTATCAGCCAAGTCAAGATAGATGTGTTCATTCTTGAATCAGCCGAGAAGCCATCAACAGAGTGTTCCCATCAGCAGAGTAAAGATGGTCAGTAAGCTTGTCAACGGCAACCAGCTAAGTGCATTAAATGCGACTGACATAAAGTAGACATCCGTACAGCAGAGTGTACAGTGCAACAGTTGCAGGGAGCCGTTCCACGTTTTAAGGACCAGTACTCGAGGACTGTAGCTTTCTGTCAACCTTCAACGGGCAGAAAATTCAAATCCGAGGAGTATAAATAGAAGACAAACTGAAGATCTTAAGAGAGCTTGCATTATTCAAGATCATATCCTAAGAGCGAGATCCATCAGTTGAGTCGTCTGATCTTGAGCGAAGTCATCTGTTGACGAAGCTTTTTGTTGAAGAACAGAGATCAAACGTTGTCTGTCTAAGTGACTTTCAACTGAGAATTGAAGGAGTGCATATCCATCTTTGTGAAGTGATATAACTTCTTAGTATAGGCTTTCTGAGTGATTTCCTATACTGAAAATAGCGTGAGGAATGTAGATCCGTCTGAGTGAGTGATCTAGCTTCGGAGAGTAGGATTTCTGTGTGATTTCTTACCACGCACTTGTGGCTTTTCATTTGTTGAATTGCGCAAGCATTGTATACTTGATTACTTTGTGTTTTCTAGTATAACCCAAGATCTGTGTGACTTGGAAGAGTGGACTAAAGGATTTTTATCCATATAACCACTATAAAAATCCTATGTGTTTGATTTACTGTTTGCTTTACTTTGCATATTTTTGAAAGAACTCAAACATACGATTTAATCAAAAGATTTTAAAAGGAGTTGTAAAAACTGGGGATAAAATCTTTTGAGTGAGAAAACTTAAAGAGGAACAGATTGGTTGAAAAACACTTTGAATATCCGCTGCCAACTAGTTTCTAAAAACTCTGATTTAACATCTGAAATCAGCTGAGTGAAAATCAGATGAGTGGTCAACTCTGCTGATAAAGCTTTGTGCGCATCAGCTTAGTAGTCTTACAAATCTCGATCAGCTTAGTCTGCTGATTTGAAAAGTTAGAGGAAAAGTTTTAAAGTTTTCAGAGATCTATTCACCCCCCCCCCCCCCCCCCCCATCTAGACCTCATTTACCACTTTTGGGACCAACAAGTGGTATCAGAGCAGGTTGCTCTGGTAATTTACCTAATACCATCAAGTAGCATCAGGGTAGGTGGTTTATCTTGAATCAGCTGTCTGATCAACGAGCTTGATCCAAAGTGTGTTTTTCAAATTTTTCAAAAAGAGAGCATATTTTGAAAATCAAAACTTTTTGAAAAATGGATGCCATAAACCATGTTCCTCAAATTGGTCTTATGAGCTTTGAAAACTGGAAAATCAGAATGGAAATCTTTCTTGCTGCTTATAATGATGACATGTTTACATGTATTACAAAATGACCATTCAGATTCCAGAAGATTGTGACGGTTGCTGGTCAACCAGATCAGATAGTTGACCAAGAGCTGGATGAGCTGACACCTAAAGAAAACAAGTTGGTAAATCTTGATAAAAAGGCGAAGTTCATCATGTTCAGAGTTGTAGACGAAGATAATTTCCAAAAGTCAAGCATCTCAAAACTGCCAAAGAGATGTGGGATAAAGTCTGCGAGCTAAGCGAAGGAAACAACGCTATCAAAGAACACAAGCTCAGTGTGGCTCTTGAGGAGTTTGAAAATTTCAAGATGAAGTATGGTGAAACAATTGATCAGATGGATACCAGGTTTACCAAAGCTCTGAATGAAGTTCTAAGGTTTGGTAAAGAATTTTCGAACAAGGAGATCACAGCAAAGGTTCTCAAGGCATTGCCACCCAAATTCAACATGAAGGTGACAGCCATGGAAGAATCAAGGGATTTAGAGAAGATTTCTCTTTCCGAATTGTTCTCATCTCTCAAAGCGTATGAGTATCATATGCCAAGATTGGGATTAGAAGTGTCAACCAGTTCAGACCCTACTGCTGCTTTAATGGCGTCAGACAAGTCAAGAAAATCAGCAGACAAGTCAAAACAGAAGACTTTGCTGAGTTCAGAAAAGGGATACACTGCTGACGACGTTACACTGCTACTAAATGATTTCAAGAAGTTCTACAAGAAGAAAATGAAATTAAAATATAAAAATGCTACTTCATCTTCTTCTGATCATTTTCAGGAAAACAGGGATTCCTACAAAGCAAAACCTAGAGACTACCATGAAGAGGAGTATGGGCTCTTGATCAAAGACCATCCAACCTCATCATCTGAGAAGTTTGCTGAAAAGGAAAAGCGTGCTAAAAAGGAGCGTAAGCTTAGTAAGAGCAAATCAAAGTTAGCTGATGCAGCAAAACTAATAAACTCCCGCACATCTTATTCAGACCGCAAGTCGTCTGATAAAGAATTTGAAGAAGTATCTGAGACCCTATGCTTAACTGCAATAGAATTTGATGATTCTGAAAATTAAGGTAACTTCTACCTATAAATGAAATGCACTATTTGAATCGATTGAATAAATGCTGAATTTCAAATTCAAATATTGTTTGTGCACTTGCCAAGCTTAATGAAGAGATGACTCTGCTGAAAAGAGCAAATCAGATCACTGAAACTTCAGGTTGAAAAAACCTCAAGAATCAGCTGACTACAAAAAGCTTGAGCATGAGAATGAAACTCTAAAAGCTGAGTATGCAATTTGTTTAGAAAATACAAATAAACTTGAAAGAAGTAATTGCATCATTCTCTAAAAAGAAATCAGAGACTTAAAAGAAGAAGTATACTGATGCTCAATAGGTTAGAAAACCTAGTAAGCTACCTAAGACTGATCAGACTACTAAAACCCATCAGCCGAGTAAGCTGAAATAGGCTGCTGATAGGAGTAAATTTAAAATGTCAAGTCTGCTGAATCTAAGGAGAGTTATTAGTTAACTCAGGTAAGAAATTGAGGCAAAAATGAATTATCTGGCAAGAAATTGAATCACTTTATGATAATTGCTATTATGACATGCACTATGCTTATTCATATTATCATGTTGATCATGTTCACTGTACTGATTGACATCCTCATTTCGATATGCATGCTTATCACATATTTCATGCATCTTACCTTGCTTATGAGCATTGTTTTAATAATGACTATCAAGTGCCAACAAGTGGTATTATCATGATAAAACATAAGTCACTAGATCATCACATGTTAAAGGTTGTACTAACCCTGCTGGACCCAATAAACAAGGGGTACCAAAAATTGTCATCTGTTTTACAGGTGAAGCACATGTGAGATGACAAAGATGAGTTGACTGCCTTGCAAATTTCACCGAGTTCAACAAGTGGTCTCACCAACAAGCATGTACCAACAAGTGTTATCAAATAAGTGGTATCATCAAGTGATATAATTCAAGTGGTAGACTCTACATTTGGAGATTTCAAGGAACGCAAGTTGGCTGAAAAGTTGAAGATTATCAAAGAATAATAAGTGGAATTAGAGACCAACTACTACTCGCAACAAGTGATACAAATGGTATCAGTCAACCATGTGACAAAGAAATTGGTTCGTTGATTTTGGATTCATAAGTTGAGGGGGAACTTATCAGAAGACTAACCCAGAACAGCTTACTGGAATTCAACGGCTGAGTGTCTTTGAAGAGAAACTCTCATCAGACTACTTGACCACGGATTCTTGAACTTAGGGGGAACGTGTACGACTAGCGGTACTCCTAAATAAAGATGAAGTTTTCAATAAGTCAAAATGAAGCTATCAGAAGACTGCTTCTCATCAGCCGACTGGAACCCAACAGCCAAGTGATATTCAAGAATGTACTACACCAAGTGGTATCAGCAAGTGTTATCACATCAACAAGTGGTATCAGCTGACTAATCTGATTTACACCCTTACAAGTGGTATCAGACTACAAGTAGCATCAGACTACAAGTGAAATCAGACCACAAGTGGTATCTAGTGGTATAAATTCTTGAAGTTAAGGGAAAATTTTCTAGCTGGAGTGGTAAAAAGCAACGAAGACTACCTCAATCAGCTAAGTACTTACCAACTATTGGTATCAGCTAAGTACTTACCTACCTGTCTTCAGCATATTAGTTTGCAATCTTATGGAAAAGAAGTTATCCCAAATCCTAAAAAGGGGGAAGAATAAAAAGGAGAAGAAAAGATGCAACTAAAGTTTTGGTGTTGATGACAAAAAGGGGGAAGATGGATGCAACTAAGAACCCTTTAAGCAGAAGATCAAAAAGGGAAAAAGAACCATCAATTGGTAATTTTTTTTGAAAGTTGTATCAGATCAATGAATTTCCATCTCAAGGCATGAAGACCAAATCTGAAGACTTAGAAGACGTTCTTGGTTGAAGGTTTTGTCATCATCAAAAAGGGGAAAATTATTGGTATTAATTAGAGAAGGTTTTGAAGATGACAAAAAGGCCATAATGGTTTGAAGATTAAAAGTGGTGTCATCAACTAAGAACAGCTTAGTGAAACCTATCTCATGGTCTGGAAGCTATGTGACCGAATCAGCCGAGTGGGATAACAGATTGGTTGTTATCAGCCAAGTCAAGATAGATGTGTTCATTCTTGAATCAGCCGAGAAGCCATCAGCAGAGTGTTCCCATCAGCAGAGTAAAGATGGTCAGTAAGCTTGTCAACGGCAACCAGCTAAGTGCATTAAATGCGTCTGACATAAAGTAGACATCCGTACAGCAGAGTGTACAGTGCAACAGTTGCAAGGAGCCGTTCCGCATTTTAAGGACCAGTACTCGAGGACTGTAGCTTTCTATCAACCTTCAACGGGCAGAAAATTCAAATCCGAGGAGTATAAATAGAAGACAAACTGAAGATCTTAAGAGAGCTTGCATTATTCAAGATCATATCCTAAGAGCGAGATCCATCAGTTGAGTCGTCTGATCTTGAGCGAAGTCATCTGTTGACGAAGCTTTTTGTTGAAGAACAGAGATCAAACGTTGTCTGTCTAAGTGACTTTCAACTGAGAATTGAAGGAGTGCATATCCATCTTTGTGAAGTGATATAACTTCTTAGTATAGGCTTTCTGAGTGATTTCCTATACTGAAAATAGCGTGAGGAATGTAGATCCGTCTGAGTGAGTGATCTAGCTTCGGAGAGTAGGATTTCTGTGTGATTTCTTACCACGCACTTGTGGCTTTTCATTTGTTGAATTGCGCAAGCATTGTATACTTGATTACTTTGTGTTTTCTAGTATAACCCAAGATCTGTGTGACTTGGAAGAGTGGACTAAAGGATTTTTATCCATATAACCACTATAAAAATCCTATGTGTTTGATTTACTGTTTGCTTTACTTTGCATATTTTTGAAAGAACTCAAACATACGATTTAATCAAAAGATTTTAAAAGGAGTTGTAAAAACTGGGGATAAAATCTTTTGAGTGAGAAAACTTAAAGAGGAACAGATTGGTTGAAAAACACTTTGAATATCCGCTGCCAACTAGTTTCTAAAAACTCTGATTTAACATCTGAAATCAGCTAAGTGAAAATCATATGAGTGGTCAACTCTGCTGATAAAGCTTTGTGCGCATCAGCTTAGTAGTCTTACAAATCTCGATCAGCTTAGTCTGCTGATTTGAAAGCGATTAGTCCATAATCAGCCAACAATTAATATATAAAATTGTTTATATTATTTAGTTTATTGACAAAACAAAATTCCATTTTCAATTAAGAAAGTTTAAAGCGGAAGCGGTTTAAAACAATATAGAATAATTTAAATTACTAAAAAAAATTATAAGAAAAATAAATTCGATTTAATATTTATAGTTTAAAGCGGAAGTATTTTAAAACAAACTTTGAAGGAAAACATGATGTGGTGAAACAACATGTGAAACCCAAAAGGGACAAAGCAAGATTACTATTAATATTGGAGAAAATTTATAATCATCTTCGGTAAAGATGATCACTTTACAAAATTAGCTGAATAACAAGATATTATAAAAATTGACTTAAACGTTATGAGAGTTTTGAAACATCAGTTCAAGAAAGGATATTAAAATCAAATAAGTACCTTAACAAATGTACAACTACTCTCCGAAACTAGGGTGGGACTGCAACCGTGATGACCTAACCGCAATATGAACTATCGTTTCCCCAAACACCTGTAGCTGAAAAGATTGAAATATGGAATGCATAAGTTGATCGTCCAACTTAGTGAGGCTGTAGTGCACATGTGTGTGTGATGCGTGGATGCAACATAATATACGTGAGCATATATAACAGTACAGTAATTAAACACATGCGATAACAATTTAAGCACGTTAAACAAGTTACCAACAGTTGCTGATGCCGTCCTTCTCTTATCCTCCAATCCATATTATGAAGCCCCCACCGAACACTCCAAGTAAGGAGCTACCTTACTAATTGTGCACATAGACGTCTAATGCCATGAGTTTGACTTTACTCCCAAAGTGTAACCTCCACACTTGGTTTGTGAAGTCGGGTCTATGGTGGATCAAGGTAACCCTCCGACCCTAAGCTTCTAGGTTACCCATGATTCCGCACACCAAAATAGGGCTCACACAATAATAGCAAACAGTACAGTACAATAACAATTAAGTACAATAACAATTAAGTGCAGTAACAATCCAGTAACGGGAAATCAGCAACAACTCAATAACAGTCATCAAAACGGTTCAATATATGATATCAAGGACTCGTAAGCACATAGGCATTATCATAATAATTCAAGGTGTATAGTTTGTCCTAACAGTCGAGTTTTCATTGTATCATACGTCTAATGCTCGTTCGTTTAGGGACTAAGTTACAGTTATGACTCGACTTACTAGCACATTCGGACTGACACACAATTAACACACTGCACTCACCTGTGTAGCTTACGATTCCGAGAATATGTGGAAAAAAATGGCGTCTCCGGTTCCTGTACACGTTTATGCAACGATCTTAGAATCTAATTAAGCTATGAAGATTCTAGAGTGACTAAAGCGATGATTTAATCGAGTACAAAATTGAATCATTATCGATGTCGAAGCCACGATTGTAACGTGGACTTTTAAGTCCACTTTAAAGGTTCTATGTTTCATTCGAGAGGCGTGGTAAACATAGCCACGAAAAGAGTTAACTTGAACCTCATCGTTCAAGATAAACTTTAAAATATGTTTAGTTAAACTTCTAAAGTTAATTTATTAAATTCCATGTACCATTTATGTTCTTTAATTATTTAGTACTAACTTCATTTTATTTTTAAAATTAGAACCGAAGTTTAGTTGAAATTATTTTCTTTTCAAAAATTATTATTAATTTTATTTTAAAAATAAAATTAATCATTTAACATTTTTATGTTATTTAAAATAATTATATAAATTTATTTTCATAAACTTATTATAATTCATTGAGTCCCTTTTTCAAAAATTAATTTTTATTTTAAATTATCATTTTCAAAATCTTTTATTTATTTATTAGTTCTATTAGGAAAAATAATTTGTTATTAAACCTTTTCATTTATCTAACTAAAACAACTACTTAAATATTTTTTTTTCACAAAATTAATTAATCTTTTATTATTTTTTTGAAAAAGATTTATTGTTATTTTATAAAAAAATTATTCAAATTTATTTCGAAATTGTTTAATTTCAGAAAATAACTATTTAAATTTATTTTATTTTATATTTGAAATTATTTATTTCCAGAAAATAATTATTCAAAATTATTTATTAAATTTTCTTTTTCAAAATTAATGTTCAAGAATAAGAATTATCAAAATTTATTTAATATTTACAAAACTTTATTTCCAGCGTTTAACTTTAAATCTCAAGTTTTAGTTATTATTTTCATAACTATTTTTAAGTTTATCATTTATTTATTTTCTCGATATTTATTTTGTTTCATAATTATTAATCTAATTTCTGAAAATATTTATCTTGAGTTATGCTCCTTAATTATTTTCAAACCTTTTTTTTTTTATAAAATTTATAAATTACATTTTCTATTTCTAAAATAATTACTATTATAATTATAAATATTAATTTTCTGAACATGTATTTTAATAAAATTATTATTAACATTTTTCAGATCTTTCAAAATCTATTAGATATTTTCATTATATATATATATATATATATATATATATATATATATATATATATATATATATATATTTTAAATGGGCTGGAAAGTGCCAGCCCACAAAGAGGCCTCAAGTGGGCCTGTTGTTTTTCAGCAACAGGCCCTGGGTCTGTTGCATTTGCAACAGGCCCAAAATAAGGTCTGTTGCAAATGCATCAGACCACCAGGGGCGGCACCAGGTCGCTGCACAGGCAGCGACCGGGGCTGACTCGCAGACGGTGGGGTGGCTCCGGCAACCCAACCGGATAAATACAAAAGTATCCCTCTTATTTTACAGTTTACAAAAATAGCCCCAAAATGAAAGATAATTTACTTTAACACCCAAAAAAAAATTCACAAAATTCAAAATATTTTCCTAAAATTTTATATATCTACAATAAAAATCTACAAACCCAAACACATATGTATTGACATGCTTTTATCCTTCAAATCAATATTTTTAAAACCTTAATAATACATATACATCATGAACAAAACATAATTTCAAACAAACATAAAAAGTAAGAATCTTTCTTCTTCTTTTTCATATGACTATGCCATCTACTCACGAACACCAAAAACTCTTTTAAATATGGCAAATCAAATAATCAAGGTAACCCATTTACTATGGTTTTATAAAAGGATGTTTAAAGAGTTTTAAGAAACAAATAGATCTAAGGTTTTTAAGTTAATTTCATTTAAAACAATTAACCAGAAGAGGTGACTTTAGAAGATTCTTACAAAACTCGAAGGTGGTCTCCTCCTTCTCTCGGCTCACGGTGGTGGCGGTGGCGGCGGTGAAGCGGCGGTAGTGGTGGCGGTGCGGCAGCAGCATGGCGTGGTGGTGACGGTCTTCCTTCCTTCTTCCCTTACCACATTCTTGCACTCATTTTTCTCTCTTTTTAAACCTCAAGTTTTTACTATGTGATGAATAATAATGTAAAAAGAATTAAAGATGGAGATGGAGTCTTTAAATAGGGAATGAAATCAGATTCAAAAATGTATACATACATGTATGCATGCATTTTCTTAGATAGAGGAGTTCATCCACCTAAAGGGCATGCTTTTGCAGGTTTTGGAGTGTGCAAGTAGGGAAAAATAATTACTCCTGCAGAAAATCTTCAACTTAGGGTGAATTTGCACTTTGTCTCCTGAAGTTTTGAAAAGTACATTTTTGCCCCTAAAATTAAAATTTTGCGCAATTTAGTCCAAACCTTTTTGCAAAAGATCCAAACACTTTTAGAAGGTTTTTCTCACCTTTATAAATAAATTTCAAGTTTAATATTTCATACGAAAAATTTATTCGCACATTTTAGCTAAAAGTAGCATTAATATAAAATAAAAAATGTGCCAAAATAAATAGTGATATAGAAAATGACTACACCATTTCAAAAGAATTTTATCATATTTAAATATATTGACCACTAAATCAAAGAAAAAATAGAATCGAACTTTATAACTCCTTCGAAAATCTATACTTTAAAAAAAAGATTTTTAAAATAGAATAATAAAAAGGGCACGAATTGTGGGGTGTTACAATTATTTTTTGTTTGATAACTTTAAAAGCTCGACTCGAGCTCGATTCGATAAGCTAAAAATTGATAAAATACATGTAAAATATCAAGCTACTCGATACTCGGTTCGAACACGTTCGATAAAAGCTCATTCGAGCTCGGTTCGTTTAACAATTAAACCAAGCTGAAACCACAAAATTTCAAGCTCGATAAAATTCAAACCAAGCTTGAACAGTGTGTCGTTTGACACTACTCTGCTTAATTACACCCCTACAGTCCAGCCCTATATGTAAATACTAAGGGCTATTATGAAGAAAAAAACACTAAGCCGTATATGTAAATTTTATTTTGGTTTGACCTCAAAAAGTTAGCTTGGAAGTTCTCATTAAAATCTTTGAAACTTGTTTGTGAATTATTTTAATTGAATATTGAGATGCTAATAGTTAGTGTTGAGAAATTTGAGATATAATTTGGATTGTTGAGGTTTGTGGTAAATAATAGGTGTTAGGTGTCAAATCAATAATTTATAGATACAGAAAGTAGTAGACATGAGTGAAATCAATAAATTTATAGGTCTCAAGTAAGGTTCTGTAGGATCCGAACGGGGCAAAAACTTGGGGCTTGGACCAAGACTTACCCAAACCATTTGTCAAATGAGGTTTGGCCCAGTTTGGATGAGTCGTGACTGGGCCATATCTTTTCCAAAAGACCCTAAAGTATTGTTGCTATGGGACGAATTTCGATCTGCATTCGAGGCTCGATTTATTATGATGTTTATCCGATTAAAGATTCGATGGTTGAGAATTAATCTTTTCCATGTTGGAGCTTACTAGACTATGAAAGAAGTTTGAGTAATGAAAAAGTAACACTAACAAACTATAAGTGAGAAGTTTGAAAGAGGAGGTTTTAATTAAGGGACTAAAAAATATTAGAGATTCGACAGAATTTGAACATGATTCGATGAGACTCTATATAGTCAAAGCCAAGCAAGATTTGAATCGATGATACATATAGAGTCGATTATGAGTCATGTGTGATTCAACCCGAATCACACCCATTGATAGCCCTACCTTTACATGTTCACGATGTAGGGTGGCTAACTCGACCTATCTAATAAAAAAAATATTTTATATGCATATATATTTGTTGGATTCGAATGCATGTCAGATTGAGTTAAATTTAGTATGATTAATAAACGCCTTCAATAGTGGACCCATGTTTGAATCCCTGTTGGGAGAGGTTCACACTTAATGTGTCCGATGCGTCTCGAAAGGAATTAAACCCTTCGAGAAAGAAAAAAAGTAAACGCCTTTAAGACTTTAAGAAAAAAAGTAAACGCCTTTAAATAAAAATCTTCGTCACCAAAAACTAAATAAAAACTCTTTGTACATTAAACTAGCTCAACATTTTCTTTTTCCAACAATCACATGCTGCAATATGCAAATTTCCAGGTAACCACAATACTATAAAGGCTTATAATTATCTCTATCATGGACCAGAGATAATATTGTAAATTTTGTGATATATGCTAAATTAACATAAAATTCTCTCCCGATTTTCCTTATATTATATTTACTAATACTAATTAACACATACAATGTATCTTAACTATTATAGCCTATTCAAATTTGAAACTATTAAATGCATACTTAATATATTTAAACTTTAAAATAAAACATAAAACAAAATCTAAAGTTAATAGAAAGGGCATTCTCCCAGTTAGGTTAGTTTGTCAAAGGGTCGGATTTGGGTTCTTATACTTTGGAATTATTTATTTTTGGGGATAATTCTTGTTTAAATTCGGCTTGATCATATTCAGTTAATCGCAAGACAAGTGCATCGTTATTGTACGACACTCTTCAATCACAAGACATGTACAATAACAATATATTTATTTCTTGCTGGTTGAATGTGACCAAATCGGGTTCAGAAAGAATTTCGCATTTCTCTGGTCATATTTATAATTTTGTTTGCTTTGATTGATACAAGCAACATAGTGCTATTTCTAAACTAATAGTCCAACTAGAGTTAAGGCTAAAAAAGGAAAAATGTTAGAGTTAACTAAAATAGTTTTTTTCTTTTATTGTTTTGTTTTACTCGATTAATTTAAGACACGCATTTTGGAAAAAAATCCGAAATTTAATTATTGGTATCGAATTCCAACTTTCCCTAAAAGTCCAAAGAAGGAACAAAACATTCTCATAAATAGCCCAATGACAGAAATCCTACAGGCCCATTAAAAGGGGTAAACTGGTAATGTAAAATAAATAACAAAAAAATAATCTTTTGTGTCTCTCTCCATTATCATCTTCTCTGCAATTCGTAATCCCTTTTCACACCATTGCAAACCCTCCAAAAAAAACCATAGAAGAGTGGTTTTTCATCCCTATCCACATATAGACGCTTTCATACTCTCACAAATTAGGTTTAGAGAGAGAGAAAAAGACATATGGAGCATCAGGAGCAACACGAGCAGGACGACGACGTTTACGGCGGTGATGTGCCTGAAGAAGCTTACATGGAATCCGATTTCGACCCGTCTGCTGATCCTGATGCCTCTTCCGACTCCAAATCTAAGGTATGAATGGATACCTCTCTATATTTATTTTTAATTGAGTGCTTGTGGAAATGTATATGGAGGTATATGTGTGTGTCTGTGTGATAATTGAAGAGTATGCATAGATGATAGATGATTATGTGTTTAATTATACTAGGGTTTTAATTTTGTAGGAGTTGGAGGATATGAAGAAGAGATTGCAGGAGACTGAGGAAGAAGCCGGTGCACTTCGGGAAATGCAGGCCAAGGTCGAGAAAAATATGAGCGGGAATCAAGGTTTTCTTTGCTAACTCTGAGAAAAGCTTTTGTGAACTTCATTTATGTTGCTTCTATTCTTTTAAATGATTTGATTTTGTGCTTGGTTTCCAATTTTGGTCTGTATATATGAATATGTGAACATCATCACGTATATGTTGTATTTTTAAAAGATTTGATTTTGCTTGCGATGGTTGAATTTCTGATGTGTATTTTGAGTTGAGTTAGTTGGGTTAATTTGGCTTGTAATGAATATCGGAACTGTATTTTCATTTTTTTGTGTTACAAGTAACTTGATTTGTTGACAGATGGATACATATGTCATTTATATAATTAAGATTTTTCCGTTTTCACTGAATGTGGTTATTTATGGTGTAGTTCAATTATTACATGTTATACCTGATAATTTTTTAGTGTTTAGTGTTTGCCCATGAAGTGATGAAGATACTTCATGCATTGAAAATCAGTATTTTATTCGCATTAAACAAATTTCTGGTGCTCCATTGTTGTGCCTATATGTGGAGCCTCTTTGGACTCTTCTCCACTTGTTGTGCGACATTACTAATGCTTCAAAGTAGAAGTATTTGAGGATTAAATTAAGTTATTAATTTATTTACAATTAAAAGGAAGATGATATAATGATCACATTGTAAAATTCATGGACTGTCTTTTTTCTTCAATAGAGTAGTCTTAATTTAAGTTTTGATGTATGCCTTAACGTTTATATACAGAGTACTAGTATAGTTAGATGAAGACTTATATACAATGGGTTTGTACTACTTATTTACATTCACCATGTAGTCATCTTCATAATTTCCTGAAATTATCTCATCAAACCTGAGAAGCATGACTGTGTACTTGAGGCATATCTATGGTGCAGACATAAATATTTACACTCTAACAAAACTTCATATAATTTGTATTAATTAATGTCCATAAGTCATGATATCCTGAATAAAATTCATGTCCTGGTCAAATATGGATAGCGTCAACATGTGACGTTATACACACTGGAGAACTGGATATGTAAGGGAATAGGGATAATCGTCCCATCTTCATTGTTAAGTTTTTAGATGTAGCCTTATATTGTACTTTCATTGTTGTTCTTCATCTTGTGATTAAACTATAATTCTAAGTTTTGGTTGTTTTCAAGCGGTTAAAACTTCTATCTCATAAACTTCTTCTATTGACACCCCTCATCTGGAATTAAGATGGTCCATTCATTATAGTTGTGGATGTGGAGTTCCATTTCTATTATACCAATTCCATTTACTTGGAATGATTATTATACCTAAACTGAGAATCAGATTCATGCTCCGAGTTGTATCCAATAATACCGAAGCAGCCCAAACAAAATATTGGGTTGGTTAACTCTTAAACTGGATGTCGAATAGATAGAATTAATTAATATATGCTGTATTTTCTTAACTATTCATGGAATTGTGGTGAATTCAGTTTGGTACTCACTGTCACTCTAGTAGGAAAAAGTATGTGGCAATTATTTTGAAATATGCAATATATACTGTAGGGTAAATGAAGTTTAGATAGAATGAGAAATATTGGGACTTATGTTAGGATTCAAATTTTAAGCATTTTTTTAAAAAAGGAGATTAATAATATGGTCTCATGTACATATTTTTTTACCCATCCTAATATGATACTGAATCAACTTCCAAAAGTTATCGAAGAAAAACCGTAGTACCAAATTGAAAGTTTCTGTTTACTTTAGTTTGGTTTTGAACCCATTTCTAAATAAAACTTTGTTCTGGAAGAGGAAACCTCCAAAGGATTTAGGATTAATATTCTCACTCATTATATTCTTAGGTGACTTCTTAACTTCCAAGCTCTCACATAAATCACCTAGAAACTTACAAGTGTATGCTATGCATAAACTACACACAAGGACACAATTGTGGAGTCGACCAGTGTGTGGATAGTATGAAACAATTGATTATATGCATATGGATAATATAGGTAATTGTATAGGTGTAACGAAAATGTTGGACCTAATAGTTGATGGATTGGAGAATAAATTATCATGCCACGTGTTCATTTTTTAAGATGTTTGGTTGAAAGCAATAAAAGCATGATTTTCATTAAGAAAGAATGATTTGAATTGCAAAAGTGAGAAGCATTTAAGTTGTAAACAACTGCAGAAAAAGGTTGAAGTGTGTGGATGAAACTGAAACTTTGGACTTTGTGTACGGTTTAGAGTTAAATTAAAGGAACTCATCAACAGACCTTCCCCCTGTGAGATCTAGTTTGTCAATGAGTAAGACAATTTAAATTTGAATTAAAGTAAAGTTGAGCTGGCTATCATAGTACAGTAGCTGATATCTTTAGATGTTGTCCTAAGATTAATGCTTATGAATGGATTTATGTTGTTGTTGGAGAAATGTGGGAAAAAAACATAATTTCTTTTTCTTAATTTAACAATATTATATTCTATTCAAGTAGATGTGATCACCTGCATGAGAAATCAAATGAACATAAAAATGTAGTACAAGATATATAAAGTGCTAGAAGTTTACAAGTATTTCCGCAATAAAAACTGTTGTTACCTGTTTGGAAGCTGTACAATATTTTCTTATGAATGTCTCTTTTGTTGGTTGTAACATCTGGAGCACATATTTACACATTTTAGGAATCCATTCCTGCCCATCTAATTTGTAATATGGTTACTTTAATCATTAATCTTAGTGTCAGTCCACTAGTGATTTACTGTCAGTGTTTTCTTTTATTTTTGCTAGAAGATTCAACTGGTGGCTCTGGTACCCAGGCTGAGAAGGAAGAGGTGGATGCTCGTTCGATATATGTTGGGAATGTGAGTTTCTCGTTCCTTTTTCTGTGTCGAGTTTATTGATTTCTTAACATGCACATAAATTGTCATTTGAAGAGTATAGTACTTGGTCAAAAGTTGTTTGAGGTCTTGTAAGAGTGAAAAGTGACTACTTTCTGCTCATACTAAGAAAATGTCCATAGAAAATAAAACCACCTATTCAACACTTTTACCATACTTGTATTGAGTCAATCTGCTGCATGAAATTGTATAATATCATATGTGGGATCAATAAGCTAAGTGCTTATTGTGCGGTTTAGTGGGTGAAACTTATATCAAGTTTTGCTGAATTTCATGAATATCTCCATTGGCAATTAACAGCTTGTTTATTTGACATATCTTTGGGAAGCCCAAATAGATAGAAAATTTGTATAGATAAAGGTGCGAATTGGTTAATGTTTTTTTTTTTTTTTTGCCATTTTGTGCTAATATAACTAATACTCTTCAATTCTCTAGAAGAATAATTATTTCATGTTTTTTCTCTCCAATTACAGGTAGACTATGCATGCACACCGGAGGAGGTGCAACAGCATTTTCAGTCTTGTGGGACCGTAAACAGAGTCACTATTTTGACAGATAAGTTTGGTCAACCCAAAGGTTTTGCATATGTAGAGTTTGTGGAAGTTGAGGCTGTTCAAAATGCTCTACTGCTGAATGAATCAGAGTTGCATGGCCGTCAGCTAAAGGTTCATATCCTTGAACTTGTTCTGATCTGAATTTAGTGACAGTTACATTGAATGTTTCTAAGTCCTAACAATAAGTATACATTTTGGGATTCAACAGGTATCTGCTAAGCGAACTAATGTTCCAGGAATGAAGCAATTTCGAGGAAGACGACAAAATCCATATTTTGGATCGAGAAGGCCTTTCATGCCCGGTCCTCCTATCTTCCTTCCTTATGGTTATGGGTGAGCACAATACACTTGTTTACGCTTCTTTCCTTAAATGGGCAAGATCGCATTTTTAGTCCTGCAGGATTTCATTTCAACACTTTTGGTCCCACATTTTATGGTCTCAGCTTTTTAGAATGTTTTGCATTTTTGGTCTTATCACGAAACATATTTAAAGGGGACCAGCAATGCAGGATCAAAGGTGCTTAGGGTGTAGTACTGTGGGACTAAAAATGTAACATTTTACCCCCTAAACTCTAAGATCAATAAGTTAACTTGACGTATTTGTTTTTCTGGTTTCCAAGAGAAGAAATTGTTGTATGTTTAACATATTTGAATTGTGACCTAGTATAATGTTAAACACTGATCACATTTCTCGTGTGCAGGAGGGTTCCGAGGTTTAGGCGTCCTATGCGCTATAGGCCATATTGATGAATCTTTCCGATGGGGCATGTTGTATTATAGTGAGGGAATCAATTATGAAACAAACAATTTACCCACATCTGTTATTCACTTTTGCCTCCAAAACTACATTACTCTTATTGTTGCGGCATTCCAAGAGGGGCCAGATTAGTTTGATAGTGAAAAACTCGCTGTAACTTTAGTTTGAACAATTTTTTGTGCTTTTAGTTGCAAGCGGTTAAAACTACAGATAGGCAATTAATGGCAGAAAGAGAAGAGTCATAGTCTTCTTGTCATAATTTACTTCTGAATTTGTTTCTATTTTTTGTTACCTCACATTTTGAGCTTGCTATGTTTGTTTTGTTGGTCCTAATTGCGAGAAATTATTTAGTGTAACCGTTGCCCTAATCGTGAGGTTGGGAGTTTTAAGGATAATGTGATACTGAAACGCATAGTCATAGTTTTTTAAGGATAAGTATTTTCAGTGTTCCGAATGTTTAGTTAATATTAGTTAGAAGGAATAATGCAGAAACAGGCCATACGTTCAAAATGTTTTATTTATTTTACCAATGTATTTCAAGAGATTAAAAAAAAAAAAACGTTTTTATAAACACGGTTGATTTGATAATTTTTCAAGCTTAATTTGAGACCAACTCAGTAGGCTGAAAAATGATAAATATTGGAATGACCACATTAATATAAGCGTGTCACATGGCGTGTTCACAAAATTAAATTAAAGAAAACATCTGATACGCCTTGTGGATGGTTCTTTTGGCATATCAAATTGCTAAGAGAAAAGTAGGTATCGGACCACACTCCGTATTCACGCTACCAGCTCTCATAGAACCTCAACTCCTTCAAACCTTCCAAATTTTCTAGATAAATAATAATAATAATAATATTAATTCATGTGATGTGATGTGATGAGGATGAGGATGAAAGCTGAATTTTGAAACTCCAGACTAAAAAGTCCCTAAACAACATTCTCATATAAAGTTATTTTGTTTAACTATATGTATAAATATGGGTAAAATACAATGACGAGACACCATGGAACAGGTCGGTTGCCAAGAGTGCGAGCAACAAGACTGTGCAACAGAAGTGAGGCTTGGACTAGACACGCCTACTCACAGAGTTCATCAAGACTAGGGACCAGATGTGTACAACCAAGTTCGGGACAAAGCACAAGAGTTGAAGGTCTAATAGGGCACATGGAGACTTAACTTAAGGGTGCAATGGACCGAAGGAGACTTGGGCACAATTAATGACAAATTCAAAGGTAGCTCATAGATGGAATATATGGGGGAGAATATCACGGCCTAACACTTTACACGACATAGGTGGTCGGACACAAGGGAGAAATGGCCAAGGACATGGCACGTGGGACCTTGGACTTGACTTAACCAACATGATGGATGGCTCACATCGATGGGGGTGTGGTTTGGTGTGGACGATACATGGCCCAGAGGCATAAGGTAGACGACAAATCAAATAAACATTTGGCCAATGGACGACTCAATCGGCCTGATAGGTGGCCTAGCCTAACAAGCATTGCAACACTTTGACTATGGCCAAGCCAAGTAGGAAGACCACAACTTGCCCGGGGATGAGCCATGGCGCGCAAATCGGCTAAGTCATGGCTTAGCAACTCATCAGACAAACACTTATCATTTGACCAAACGTGGCATAGGGACGACCTAGCTAGTGGCCCAGGATTGGCCCAACAACATTTCCACAAGCATTGAGGTTCCAAGGATGGGCCTGAAAAGCCTTAATTATGTGGACCTTGGAAGGTTGGAAAATGTTGTAAATAGTGTAGGATAACCTTAGAATGTGTTTAGAATGTTTTAGGTAGGTTAGATTGATCGAAAGAGTTAATCTCAGTTGTTAAATCAAGTAGATCTTGGCGATCCATTATGAATTTTTCTCTGACTATATCGACAAACTTCGTATTGGAGTATAAATATTTTATTTGTATTTCTCATGTATTTTCAAGTTAGTCATTTTTCTTAAAGTATTTACCGACCCTTTTTCTTTTAACCGACTGCAACTTGGCTTCATAATATAAAGTGGAACCTTTAAAATTTTAATTCTATTCAGTAGTTGTCTTAATAATGAGTTTATTTCTTCTTCCTTGTTCAATAGAGTTTCATGTATCAATTATATACACTATTTTTCCTATGGATCAGTGTTATATAATTTCACCTCCAACTAGGGATATAACATAAAATTGAGGCTTTTTGCCCGATGAAATGCCAATAGTATCAAGACTACTTTCCCTATTCAATTGTGGTGTGTCTGATCATGAGATCATATAACTTCGATTTTTTTATTTTATTTTTAATCAACATTCTAACACATTTGCATATAAACTATTCTTGCTATATAATATCTTGATTCGACACACCATCATTCGAACTTTTCACTGGTTCAAAAACAAAGTTGAGAATCTCGTCATAAACATCGACTATGTTCATCTCGTCAAACTAATTTAGGTAATATTTATTGCCTCATCTTTTTCATTAATAGAAACATAGAAAAAATGAAGAAGACACATTTTGCTTGATTCCAAATACTGACTTTGATTTTTGGATTCTCTCTAATAGTAATCCATACATTATAGATGTATAGAATACATATTTTTTCTAAGTATAATTTGTTCAGTTTTTGTTGTTGAAGAGTAAATTTGGATATCTCTTAACCATTTTAGTACTAGCCTGCAGTTATATCATCTCAGGATCTTGTGCAGCTGAAACTTGTAAACTCTTCTCCTCTCTTCTATTTCAGACCAAGAAAGTTTCACCGTGTATAATCCATCATACCCGTACGAGTATATAATACCTCCTTTAATGCTTTTACTTATAACTCTAACCGGGTTTCCCACTTCCATGATGTTTCGCAAGGCGAGATTACCTCGTCTAAGCTCTTGTTCACTTTTTCCTTCCCCAAAATATATGAAAATATCCTTTGAAATAATCTTGTTCTTGTATCGGAAAGAGTTTACGGTATTGATAACATAGAATTTTCCATTTAACCCCTCACTATAGTTGATTCCATGAACGTACGGGAATGGAGGTCAACTACCAATAGTTCAGCCCTGAAATCGAACCTATCACCAATGTAAATCCTGAAACGTGCCCAATTTGTTTATCCGGAAACAACCATTTGCCATGTTTCCTAATATGCTCCACTGCTTCAACCGACACCCTTTGTTTACCCATAAATTTTGTTGATTTATTCAAAAGGCAAGAATATACCCTCTCGGATAAATCTTGGGTAGCCCTCACTTTGGCTTGAGTTGCAGCTTCAACTCATGTTTCTTTGTTAGAGGCAGAAGGACCACAGTGCAATAGGAATTCTCATGTAGAATACACCTATATATGGACGCTTGAGAATAGATGGGCAATTCTGATTATGGTCCTTGAGAATAGACGGGCAATTCTGATTATGGTCGGGATTGTGAACATGATTGTACACCTGCGAACTTGACTCACCATATGAAAACAACCTTCATGAAAAACAATGACCTTTCATAGAATCTGTAGAGAGATTGTAGTATATGCAAGTCTGTAATTATGAGGGTCACTTGCTTATAATGACTTTAAGTAAATAATTTATAGATTTAGGGATAATTACAGGGACCTCCCCTGAGGTTTGGGAATTTCACGTCCAATCCCCCTCCAAGAATCATAATTACAATGACTTTCCCTGAGGTTTCAAAAATCTTACAAAACCCTAACAGCTACTAACGGAGTTGGACGGAATCGATGAAATGACGCAATTGCCCTCATCAATTTAACAAACAAAAAAACCAAAAAATCGTGTAAAATATCAAAACCCGAGATTGACCAATTTGCCCCTGCCTTCCCGCTCTCAATCCAACCCCTCCCATACAGTTACAATCAAACCCTATTTTTTTTCTCAAACCCTTTTTCTTCCCCTCCATCTTCAACCTCCATTGTTGGTCCAACATCAAAATTTTGCAAACCCACCTTACAACATTCAAAATACCCGTACCACCAAAAAACCCCAACATCCATTGGCGTACGATTTCTGCGAAGCAAGACCACAAAAAGCAAAGGTAAAATCAAAATTTTCTTTCAATTTTTTTTTAGATTTTGTTCATTTTTTTGGTTTGCAGCAACACCCATTCGTTTTTTTTATATGCATTGCTAAACATACAAGTGAGCAGTGGATAAATAAATTAGATTCAGAAATAAATCATATTTTTGTTAATGGTAGTTGATTGCAGCAATCGTGAATTTGAAGTGATGTAAAAAAGCATGAAAATACACTAAAATATGCATTATATATGAAAAAAAGGATTTTGTTTGTTACTGATTTGTTGGTTACACGAGGTGATATTCGTACATTGTTGTTACTAATTTTGGTCTCATATTCTTACATTGTTGTTACTGATTTTGTTGTTACTTTGAATGTTTAGATCATGTCTCGTGACATTGTACTCCACTACTTGGGTGAGCTGTTTATCCTCAAGAACATTCAATCCAGGACTTATAGGTACCTTGACTGCACGATGTTTGTGAAGTTGCTTTGAGGAATGTTGGGGCAAGACATGATGCTTTTATTGTGATGAGTTATAAGGATACATGTAATTGTGGATATTGGAAGGTGAGTGGCATTCCTTGTAGGCATGCATTGGTAGCTATACAACATAACAGAGAAAGTGTAGAGAACTACACTGACAGAAGCTACTATAAAGGGTTTTACATGATGGCCTACCATCACAGGATCAAGGGCATTCCTGATCCAATGTTTTGGCCCACATTGGAGCATGTTGAACCTCAACTTGTGCTCTCCCTACCTCTATAGAGGGTTTTACATGATGGCCTACCATCACAGGATCAAGGGCATTCCTGATCCAATGTTTTGGCCCACATTGGAGCATGTTGAACCTCAACTTGTGCTCTCCCCACCTCTGAAAAGACAGCCAGGTAGGCCAAAAAAGCATAGGAGAAGGGAGAAAGGAGAGGCATCAAGGGTAATCCCGTCAAAGAGGTCATCTACTTTAAAGTGTAGTAATTGTAGCCAACTTGCACATAACAAAAGGACTTGTGAGGGTGGGCAAGCCAAAAAGAAAATAACCAAGAGAGGAACCAACATAGAAGAGCCACAGGTCATTATAAGTTTGTATAGTTTGCTTAACTTTGAATTTCCAATCATTAATGTTTTGGATTAATTCATTCATCCATTGTATTTGTAGGTTGCTGGACATGGAGATACTGGAACATCTAATGCTGCTGGATCATCTAATGTTGCTGGAGCTGGAGGTGTGGATTTTGATGTTGATATTCCACTCAGCCAAGTGGTGGGATTGATAAGAATATCAAGAGCTGAAAGTATGGTGTAGAACAACCAAAAATGCCCCCCAGTCTCCCAATCCTCACAAGTTGCCTCGAATGATTGAATTTGATGGTGTTTATGAATGTTAATTTTTGAATTAGTGTTAAGGTTTATATTTGCTGCTGTTTTTGGACAAAGTATGTTGTGTTGGTTTTTGAGGTGTTTATGGACAAAGTTTGGATGGTAGTTTAACTTTTCTGGAATGTAAGGGAGGATATTATAATGTTTTTGGTACCTCTAGGATAGTTTTTGCTAAGTATTTAGATGAAGGTGTTATGTTTTGAAACATCGGGGGTGTATATGTAATGAACGATTGCTAGGTTTTATGGTTTGGTTGTTTAAGAATTATTAAATTATTATGAATTATTATTATTTTAGCATTAATTTGTGTTTATTCAATTTACTTTTAAATTTTATTTTGCATAAAATATGAAAAAAGTAATTAAGTGTTAATTATAAAGGGATATTAGTTATAAAATATTTTAGCAATTTATGTAATAGTAATTTATGCATTTTTATAAGGATTTCATTTTGCAAAAGAAATTGGTAAAAATAATTATGTGTTATTAAATTTTTTAAAAGTAATATAAGTTCCATGTCAGTTTACAACATTTAGGCCCATTCATAAACATAAACCTTACAGTGAACACCCTCCCATGCACAAAACATAACCAAGGGCATAATTGTCCATGAACATTGCTACATTATACTGCAGGGTAAAATGGGGTTTTCAATAAAATTAGGGTGCTGACGTCAGCAAAAACTGACGGTGGACCAACGGATGTAATGTTTTTGAAACCTCAGGGGAGGTTGTTCTAATTATGATTCTTGGAGGGGATTGGACGCGAAATTTCCCAAACCTCAGGGGAGGTTCCTGTAATTATCCCTAATTTATATATTATTACCCCCAACTTTTTTAAATCAGACACACTTAAACCATCAAGACAAACTGCACAAATCAGACATTTACAAACCATCGAAACTCCCAAACTACATGATGTAAGAAGCATATATTCTCACTTACTCGAAGTAGGTAGCTTTGATGGGATTGCGTAATGTGAAACAGCTGAATGCTTGGTGGATTTCACAATGGACCAACTTTGATTCATTATCCTTTGTTTTGAGAGACAGAAGGACCACAATGCAATGGGAAATCTCTTGTAGGCAAATCAATAGTTTGAGCGGTCTAAGTGATGCAAGCCTCTCGATTATCAAGCACCACAATACTGATTCCACATCTCTTATCCGAATGATGAAGAGCCGCATCTATGTTGATCCTAATACACTAGTCTTGAGGAGGCTTGCCCATGGATGGGTTGCCGGTGTAGGGCTGATTAAAACATCGGAGGTGCAACCAGAAAAAAAATCTGTTGCACGGGCCTTAACGTCCATTGGGGACCAGTCTTTAGATTCCCAAACCAGCTAGTTTATAGAGAACCAACAATAGACTTATCTCGTTGCTATGTACATCTGCCCTTTCAGACCAAATAAGTATAAATGTATGTTTTCATTTCCGAGATGACTAGTCTTCATGTATGTGATATTTTGATTTCGTTTTGATAATATAAGTTACTTATGTGAAGTTTACATGACTATGATATTCATTTTTTTTCGGTTTCACAGGGATATTCAAATTTCATATCTTAGACTTGACTTTATAATCATTTTCGAGACACACTTTACGCGGAAATCTTTTCCAGCAGAGATTCGAACTTGAGTTCTACACATTGATGATTAATCTCTTCCAATCGACCAATCACCTGTTGGTGTATATGATATTCATTTCAGTAACTAGCTTTTGAAGAGTGATTTATATTTTATAATTCTCATTTAACATCTTTTCAGGGAAGCAACATATCACATCTTTAGATATTCCAATTACACATTATTTCTGTAGCTAGCTCTTCTTTCTTTTGCCAATTTTGTAGCATACTTATCCCTTATAACATATGATCCAATTTCAAACACATGGTTGTAGTGTTAATTTCCGTCTATCTTTTCGTGATAATCGTAATGTTAAGTCATGAACTCTCGTGTTTAATTTGCAATTGGGGATCTCATGCGACTAAAATTAAATACCTCCTTTGCTAATTGGTTCACATAGAATAACATAGGGAAACAACATGTCACATTTAATTATTATTTTTTCTTACAGATAGGAACTGCCCCTGGCGTGACCTTTTCATGATTCCCAGATCTCGTACGTGCTCTATATTTATTTATTTATATATTGCTGAGGATATGATCTCTAAGAATAATATTATTTGACAGTATGCAAATTGAAAACGTCTTCATTAATTTAGGCAGCTGCCTGCTTTATTTATTAATTTTGCCAGCGCTTCGCCGCGGCCAAAAGTCCTTGTCCTGACTCATGATCAAAAGTAGGATATTATAGTGTTGAAATTTGGAGATATTTGCAAAATATGATTGTGATACCGATTGCTCTAAAAGGTGCTCGGTATTGTGACTATTTTATTCATAGACTACTTTTCCGCGATACACATATATATTAACATATGCTTCTCCTGTCTCTTTATTTTTATTCAATTAGCTAAAGTATTCGGTCAAATTTTTCAATTTTTTAAGTAACTTATCATGTTAAATTATTCATATTTGTGGTACATTAAACCTTTTAAATATTAATAAATATATGTGTCATCTGATATTATCAACTTATTAGTGAAATATTGTCAACTGTACAAAAAAATAAAGAAAAATGGAACGGAGGAAGTATTTTTTAATTACGTAATGACAGAAACGCCCTTATATAGTTATTAAATTAAATTATTTTTTATGTACTCCTGTCGTGCATGGTTGTATCAATTAGAAAAAGAAATAGAAGTTTAATTGATATCTAGTCAAATTAAAGTGAATGACAATTCACAAGTGCTAACCTCCAAAAAAATTAATTATCGCACTTAACCCTTAATAGTATAATTTTCTCACTTAAACCATGAAAGTTTAGATACTAGTATTTCATCTCTATTTAGATAAGTCTTAAGAGACATAATTGTCAATATAAGTTCTTAGTAACTTAGAATGGTCTTTTGCAAATATCTAATATTTTACGATAGAGGTTAAACTTATCGACGGTAATAAACTATGGGATCAACTTTGCCTTTTCCCCTAAAAGAGTCATTTGCATATATGGCCTTATGGAAAGTTTAATTTGTAAAACTAGGTTTTTTCATTTTTTTTTTTTTTGCAAAACTAGCCTTACTTAGATCAGGTTATTAATTAATTTTAAATTAAATAAAAAATTACAACAAAAAACCTGAAAATGCCGTCGGGTCACTTGGGTGCCCAAGTGACAAGTGACAAAAATTTGGAATGGATTTTTTGGAGAGTTTTTTATAGTGAGAGAAATTTGAATTGAGAGTGAAAATAAATTTTTATGAATGTTTTGTATTATTATTATTAAGTTAATTGATTAATTAGACTTAATTGAGTTTAATTAAATTTAATTGTTATTTTCGAAGTACAAAAAATATCTAACCACATACAATAGTAATAAACTAGAAAAAGGAACACGCACATAGAAATCGAACCCATAATCACCAATTCTTGCAATGTTATCAACTTATTATTTACGATCCGAAATATTTATAAATTATTTGAATTTAAGCCAGATCCGACTACAGGGGAGGCTATAGAAGTGCTGCAGCATAACTCAAATATTATATAATATCTTGTACATTCACAATGCTACAGATGAGCAGCAACAATATCTTTTTACCTACCAGTATGATATTGACAGTTAAAACAATTTAGTAGTCTTTCATTGACAAAAGAAATATATAAAAGTCAAATCATATCAAGAATACAAGAAAATAACTAAAAACCAACCTTAATTGAAAATGCTACTTCCAAAAAAATTTGAAAAACATTCTGCAGGAATTTTGTTTGAGGAAAATACTCATGTAACATCATAACAATGATTTCATGATTTACCGGGAAAAAAAAAAAAAAAACATGATTTCATGGATCTGAGTATGAAGAGCGTAAAAGTAAATCAAATTGCTTGGAGATAATAATCTCATTTTCGATTCGAATAGTCAAAAATCCAGTGGACGGATAAGATTTTAATAATAATAAATAAATAAAAGTAAAAGTAAATCAAATTATAATAATCAATTCATAATTACAACTTTTAACCATTAGTGGTTCATTTACTAAAACATTAAAATATGGTTTGAGATAATAATCTCATTTTAGTAAAAAATGACTCAAAATGCAGTGGACGGATAAGATAGTATATTTTAATGAATCATTCCTCAATATTTTCAAAGATCAGGACTTTCTTAATTATTTATGTCCCTTGAAATTATTCTCAAACCAAATTAATTACGTGAAAGTAGTTTTTAACAATTATTTCACATTATACTAATTTGATAATTTTATTTAGTTATATCATTACCTAAAGCACAGATACCGAGTCTCACAAGTAAGACCCTATTTGTTTGGGTTTTGAGGAAATATTTCACATTTTCCAAAAATCCTAACAAATACTACTTTTTTATTTTATTTTTTTAAAATAGTCACTTCCTGAAATTGTGACACTCTCATGTAAAAATCATAACAAATAACATGGGACTAGTCATTACAAAGTAGCGAACTCAGGTTCGAATTCTTGTTGGGAGAGATTTTCACCTAATGTACCTGACACGTCTCCAAATGAATTAAACCCTTAGAAAACCCAAAAAAAAAAAAAAAAAAAAGAGAGAGAGATTTTAATCTTTGTAGTTGTCAATTTTGGGTTTCTTTAGACACCCACATAAGTTAATAAGTGTGTTCATCACACTTTTTTCTATCGAAAAAGAAGTAGTATTGTAAACAAAAATTTAAAGGATGATACATTAAGCATTACAATTATTAGCAAATCCAATTTCTAATTGTAAAAAAAAAAAAAAAAATTATGGGATAATTAATGCCCAACTCCTTCCTCCTCCGGATAAATTTTCGACATGGTCTAGTGAAGAATTTATTTACTTACCATTTGTTTATAAAAATTATCAAAAGAAAACAAATTTGACTTACTATTTGTTCGCTAGCCAGATAGCCTGCCCTGGTTATATGCTTAATAAAACACACAATTTACACAACCCCCACACTCAAATATGTTTTCTTTTTTTCGGGGGACCCACACTCAAATATTTATGTGTATATAAATTGAAGACATATACATACATGCATACGCAGCTTTTCTTATACTTGGATTGACTCAAATCAGTCCATCTACCTCTTTCCTTATTATTTCTATCAATTTTTTCTTTGGACTGATCTAATTAGTCTAGTCTTGATTGTGTCCGTGATTTTACTGTAAACTGAAAACGATTTGATTTTTGATTTTTTGAAAATGAACGCTCTTGCGGCAACCAATCGGAACTTCCGTCAAGCTTCTCGCATTCTCGGCCTAGACTCCAAGATTGAGAAGAGTCTTTTGATCCCATTCAGAGAAATCAAGGTTTGTGTTCTTGTGTGTGTGTGTTTGTGTGTGTAGATTTAATGCTTGTGGGGGCAGTTTTGTCTTTTTATTTCACATGGGTTTCGTGATATTGGTGTTTTATTGAGATGGGGTCACAAAAAATTGAAGCTTTTTCTGTTTTTTGAGTTTTGAGTAGTGGGTCATTGGTAATCAAATCACTCCTTTTTGGGTTTTGATCAGGTGGAATGCACCCTACCCAAGGACGATGGTACACTGGTTTCTTATGTAGGTTTCAGAGTACAACATGACAATGCCAGGGGACCCATGAAAGGAGGGATCAGATATCATCCTGAGGTTTACATTTTCCCTTTTTTTCTTCTTCTATGATATAGAATATACTTGAAGGAAGCTTTTATGTTTTAATAGATGGGAATGATGCTTGCAGTGGATTTGGGACTGGATTTTTAAAATCATTTTGTGAAGGAAATGATATAAACATTGATTAAATGTACAAAATGAGTGATTTGTGAATATCTGCAATTTGGTGAATATGTAATGATGAAACATGAGTATTCTTTCTTAAGATATATACAAAACCTTTTTAGATGTTATGTAGGTGCTATACTATGATGCTACATTGTACTATAAAGTTTCAATTACAGCAACATAAATTGACTCTTTAAGTTGCAATAGCAAACACATGTCTAATTTCGTACTCCGAAGATTTGCTTTGCTCTTCACATGGTAACAATTTTCAATGATGAGTTAGGGATCAAGAGGATTCACTAGAGATATAATGTTGTGATGTGTATATTTATGATCTTGATGTGAATGTTAGAGATCTCGTTTGCAGAGTCGGTATACGTCATGATTACGTGATTGCTTCTGAATTTTAGGAAAAAGTTATTTATAGATTGGTATTTGTGTATGTGGCCAAATTATATGCTCATTACATGGACTAATAACCGAGGTTTTAGCTAAAACATCTTCTATTTCGTAGGAGTACATTCTTTTGGTTAGTTTTATTGTCATATATCTTTGCTTTCTACAGGGTTCACGAGTAACGTGATAATGATCTTTTGCCTTCCTAATTATACACGTGAACCACGTTATAATATATTGCTTTGTTCTAGTTTACCCTGAGATATATTTGAAATTCTGTTTAAAGGTTGACCCTGATGAGGTGAATGCTCTTGCTCAATTGATGACGTGGAAGACTGCTGTGGCCGATATTCCCTATGGTGGAGCTAAGGGTGGAATAGGGTGTACACCGAAAGATCTAAGTACAAGCGAATTAGAACGCCTTACTCGCGTTTTCACACAAAAAATTCACGATCTTATTGGAGTTAATACTGATGTCCCCGCACCCGATATGGGCACTAATGCTCAGGTGCGACCTTATTTACATTTTTTTTTTAATTAGTCAGCCGTTTCTCTTAAAAAAGTAATTTTATATTTTTGACATACACAGACAATGGCTTGGATTTTGGATGAGTATTCAAAATTTCACGGTTACTCTCCTGCAGTTGTTACAGGAAAACCAATTGTAAGTTAAAAACTAAAAATACTATATAAGATATATAGCTTATTATTAAAAATACCGAACTCATTGTTCGTGTTTTGTTTATTAGGATCTCGGTGGTTCACTAGGTAGGGAAGCTGCAACTGGGCGTGGTGTTGTTTACGCCACGGAAGCATTGCTTGCAGAACATGGCAAGTCAATAAAGGGTTTAACATTCGCCATTCAGGTTATATATCTTAAGTAAATTCTTAATCAATTCTATTCTCATTTGATTATGTTTCTTAAAATGAAATTAACATATATGTAGGGATTTGGAAATGTCGGATCTTGGGCTGCAAGTCTTTTACATGAAAGAGGTGGCAAGGTAGTTGCTGTGAGTGATATAACTGGAGCCGTTAAGAATAGTAACGGAATCGATATAACGGCTTTGATTCAACATAAAGAGGCCACTGGAAAGTTAGCCGATTTTAATGGTGCGGATGCAATGGACGCAAATGACTTGCTCACTCATGAATGTGATGTTCTCATACCCTGTGCTTTAGGAGGAGTTCTTAACAGGTTTTCAATTCATTCCAATTATTTCGTTTATCAATCTGTATTTGGTATGTTAAAATTAATTGTTTCTTTATTGAAGAGAAAATGCTGGAGATGTAAAAGCCAAGTTCATCATAGAAGCTGCTAATCACCCTACTGATCCAGATGCTGATGAGGTAGATATTGTGTTTAAAAAAAATTTAATTTCCTTCAACTAATATATATGTGTCGTTTCTTAATTAACTTTTTTTTTTTTTTTTTTTTTTTTTTTTTGGGTTACAGATTTTGACCAAAAAGGGAGTTACAATACTCCCTGATATATATGCGAATGCGGGAGGAGTGACAGTCAGTTATTTTGAGTGGGTTCAGGTAAAATGTTTTTCCATTCGATTTTGTTAGAAAGAAACTAGTGTAATAATTTATAATGTCTTAATTTTTATCTAAATTTTGGTTATGTAGAACATTCAAGGCTTTATGTGGGAAGAAGAGAAGGTGAATCAAGAACTTAAGAGATACATGACAAGAGCCTTTCATAACATAAAGGGCATGTGCCATTCTCACAATTGTAATCTTCGTATGGGTGCGTTTACATTGGGTGTGAACCGTGTTGCTCGTGCTACTTCACTCAGGGGTTGGGAAGCTTAATTAAGATTCTTTCAACTACTGCTTCACATTTCAAGAATGCTGTTCAACATTTTTCTTCATTTTTCCTTTTATTGAATATTTTTTTCCGCACTAATGGATAACTTATACTCGTTTCGAACTCATATTGAAACGCTTCTTCTGGTTCAAAGTTACTTCTTCTGATTCGGGTTTAATTTGTTTATTGTAGACATCTTTGTCGAGACCTTCTCCGTGCTGACTTTTAAGCTTTATTACATATGTGAACTTGCAATGAGCAAATGAAAGTTTAGTAAAATTATTTGATTGTGCTTGTTTTTCATTTTAATATTTGTAGAATTACATGACTAAAAGTATTTAACATACTATTACATTCTCAATATCTATAGATACAAAAGGTTGGTACCAAGATAGATATGGCACCAATTTGTCTCCATCTGTGTATATCATAAATTGCAAAATGGATTGCCCATGCTAATGCATACAAAGCATAATATGGCAGAGATAAGCTTATTCATTTACAGAAGTATGGGCTTACTTACCACTTCTTATCCCACCCCCCACCCCCCCACCCAGAAGCCTGCCATCAAGAACAAAAGAGTTTAAAGGAAAAGAAACATAAATTTCATTTCAACACTTTATGGCATCAATTGGTATTTCTGCATCCATACAAAGAGCTTGTAGCTCTCAACATGTTACCAAGAAAGCATCGACTCAGTCGAGGCTTGCACGTTCACAGGCAACCAATGTTGTGACTCCGAATATAGAAGGCCTGAAATTAGCAGCAAATAAAGAAGAAGAGAAGTCTCCATTTCTGAGTAGCAATGATACAAAGGGACACAAGGATGAGATTCATCAGATCAAGAATTCAGTCGAATCTTCAAGGCCAAAGTTTTCTGATGAGAGATGGAGAAACGGGACGTGGGATCTCAGCATGTTTGTTAAACAGGGCAGGATGGATTGGGATTCTTTAATTGTTGCAGGTACAAAACTCATATCTTAAGATTTGTTTTATCTAAAGTTCATGTTACTATGTTCATTCAAATGAAGCATTACCGCTTCTTTAAAGCATAACTCGTCCCTACTACTGAAAATTCCGGTGCTGCTGTTAGATTGGGGTCTGCAAGAATATCTAACGGTGTGTGAACAACTTTACCATTTTAATAATTTCAAATATAATTATCCTAACAATAATGTTCCATGATTAAATGAAGCCGTCCAATTTCATCTTAAATCTTAATCACATTACTAACATCATCAAATTCTAATAATGATTGGTCATGACCAATGAGTGATGCAACGTGCCTACTTTCAGTGCGCCAAAAAACACAACTATAAGCAATGTGGGACTCTAGGCTTTAATCTTATCTCTCTCAATTTCATCTTGCAAATATATAGAAGCAAGGAGGAGAAAAATTCTTGAAGTGTACCCAGAAGCATCAACAAATGAAGAACCTGTTCTCTTCAGAAGCTCTATCATTCCATGGTGGGCTTGGATCGCTCGTTCTCATCTTCCGGAAGCTGAGCGACTAAACGGTTAAACCTTCTTCCTTAACTTTTCAATTATTTGAATCATTTTTAATACGCATTGTTTTGCAGGTCGAGCTGCGATGATAGGATTTTTCATGGCATATCTTGTGGATGCTTTAACCGGGCTCGATGTAGTAGGCCAGACCGGAAATTTCATTTGCAAGACTGCTCTTTTGGTTACAATTATTGGAGTTCTTGTTTTTAGAAGGAAAGAAGATGTTGAGAATATACAAAAGCTAGCTGATGAGGCCACGTTTTACGACAAACAATGGAAAGCATCATGGGAAAATACAGATGTTAGCAATGAACAAAGTAGTAAGAAAAATTGATTCCTAAGTTGAATCTTTGCAAATGCTCCTGTATACATCAACAATTTAGAGAGGAAATAATAGAGCTATTTAATCATGTTTAGTACATGGATTATATAGTCTTATTGACTACATATGGTTTTATATATCTCTTATGCTTTTAGTTCCACAGCGAAATTCGTTTGGATTAGTTTTCAATCAGCAATGAACATATTTCAATTGAAACGAATCTAATAAATTTATATGCAAAATAAAATCCAACTAATGTTACAATAGAAACCATAAAATTAATATATTTAACTTAATTGTTGGGGCCTTACCCAAAGGGGAAAGTACCCTCCAAAAATTAGCGTATGCTGCTTATATTGCAGCGAACACACGGTATTCTTTAGTAAAAGGCGAAAGAATAGTTCGCTTTGTGTTCACTGCACAGCTCCATGATTTTTACTGATATACCTAATTTCTTTTTATAATACAACCTCAAATCTCAGAGTGTTACTCATTCGATGTGGGATTAAAATGCAATTTTGCACTTAACCTAATGATCCATCTCCCATAATTAGTGGATATTTTATTAATTCACTAATTCAACCCAGCATTCATTGCCTCATATGTAATAAAGTTAAAATCTTTAAATTCCTCTAAGGTTATGTTTATCTATAGACTTCATTTAATTTTTCTGATTCATTTTCCAGACTTACACCTGAGGTCCAAACATAACTTAAGTATTTCATTTTCTTCAAATGCATCGGAAATCGGAATGCCATCAGTTTAAATTTCTTCAAGTAGTTTCAGTCAAATATAATTTATTATTGTACAACTGATCCAACATAAAACTAAATCATAATTGTAAAATCAATAAAAGCTATTCATATACTTGATTCATAACAAAATTTTCACAGAGAAAGTATATGCCTATGTCCAGGTCAAGAATAAGTAAATATTTCTTACATGTATTGGGCAGGGGCCGCGCGAACGCAGGCCCCCTCTATCACAAATTATGACGTAGGCTCGACCACTTGGGCCGACCTTAGGCGGACACCCCTCCTAAGTGCAATGGAGGCCACCAACCTAGGCCATGGATCTTCTTGATCACCCATTGACCCCGTCCAGGTAAGTAAAGAGCTAAGTGTACTTCCCTTTCTTAATATTGGCTGATGACACATTGTTATTAATATTCTCATCCGATGTGGGATCTTGATCATCTAACAGTTACAGCCTCAAAGCCTGAAATTACCTTACTGGAAATCTTGAATGTTGCTTTTTCATTGCCTTAATTGGAGTAAACAAAATATATTAAGAATGCACAGATGCTAACCATGCTTCAAAAGCACAAGGAAGCAAGAACTTTTGATTGTTCTGAGGTAAATTTCGGCAATAAGTTTACGTACATCATTTAGAGATGGAACAATACAAGTAATTGATCATTCTTTTGACGATGTGTCACAATATATGCTAATAGAACTTTAACAGATAATGTGTTGTGTAAGTGTATAAATGGTGGGGTTCGTTGAGTTCAATCACATATCATAATATTCCTATAATTTTAAAGGTCAGGGAAGAAATCATAACAGCCCACAAATGAAGAAATAGTGAGAATTATTAAAGAAAAATTAATACTAAGATAACAATTGCCTGTTAGTAAGATTTTATTTCTTCAAGTCATTGATTTAATATTTCAAGTTAGAAATTGTAGAGCTTTACCCTAATTAAAGAGAGCTCTTCCAGAAATTCTCAACAGCCCAAGTCAAGCTCAGGCCGAAGAGGGGGTTTGGAAATAGTTTTCAACCAGCAATAGACGCGCCTCGGTTAGAACCTCATTAGCTGCGTCATTGCCCCAAGCGCAAAGATAAGTTTTCAAATAACTGCCCCATATTTTTATATCAAAATGAAACTGATGTGGTTTGGAAAATCTCCTATGTGGGATGGTTCGTACAAGGAGCAACAGATTCAATAAGTACAAACAATTATATACGAATGTTTTCATATTTTCATGTTTCCAATATTTTGCCGATTAAGGTTCTTTATTAGTTATTTACTGAATAGTTTTCAAAAGAAATGAGTTCTCAAATTATTCATGACATGAAGTTGAGAAGTAATGACAGATGATAAAATACATCACAATAAGTTCAGCATTATGTTTCTTCAGAATATCAAAAATAATTCTTATATACCTACATCAAATGAAATAGCACTTTATGCTTTCGTGCTCCAAAATTAAATAAATCGGGGAGCTCTAAATTTCGTTCCAAAAATAACCATTACTGAATTGCTATAACGGGTCTGGTCTGTCAGTATCGCAAATTCGAGAAAAGTTTCTCATTTTTAGGTGAATCTTCCACACATACACAAGTTATTTTAGATGTCTTCTTCCTATTTTGTTCCCATAATTTTCGAGATGTCTTTCACTAATGAAGGAAAGAATATGCTAGTGAGCAAGTGGTTTCCATTTTTCAAAGACAATTATTTATTATTTCAATAAACTTAAATTCCTAGAAGATATTTTTTTCAAATTACATCTATATATGTTAAACATTTTGACTAAATAGTTGGGGCCTTATCCAAAAGGAAAAGAATCCTCCAAAAATCAAGGTATGCTGCTTGAAATGCAGCGAGCACACGATATTCTTTAGTAAAAGGCGAAAGAATAGTTCGTTTTGTGCTCACAGCACAGCTCCATGAATCTACTTGTCATTTACACTCTCTTTTTTCTATGATAAGCTCTCCAGTCTCACTCGGTTGTTTTTCCTATGAGGGAATTATAACTCAAGTAACTTACTTGTTCGGCCACTATACTCTGTCACACTTGTTATATTGTGTTATTAACCCTGCGGTTTAACCATCCAAATTTGGGTCTTTCCATATTCCCTCGACCCATATTTTGTCGTATAATTTTAGCTTTTATTTACATAAAATTGAGATTTGTTGGTTGGATAACCGAGTGTATTTAAGCATCTAGAATATTCTTTTATTCCATATCAGCTCGTAACCGCTTTACCCTTTTAACTGACAATCCTTCTTACTAAAAATAGTAATCATGGAATTTGTAGAAAAAATGGTAGAATATATAGCTCAAATACCCAACTGATGGTGAGACAAAGAGAATTCATATAGAAAAAGAAAAAAATGGAAAGTAACAGATTGCTAAAATGTTGTTTCTCATAAAGCATGCAACTAGACTTGGCAGTACGTTCACTGCTCCTAAAAACTACTCTTGTTGAAATTATATTTACACAATTTACATAGTTTAAAAAAGAAAATTTAATTAAGAGGAATGAAACCTTATACTAGATCTGGGCAGGGGCCGCGCGAACGCAGGCCCACTCTACCACAAATTATGACGTAGGTTCGACCACTTGGGCCGACCTTAGGCGGGCACCCCTCCTAAGTGCAATGGAGGTCACCAACCTAGGCCATGGGCCTTATTGATCGCCCATTGACCCCGTCCAGGTAAGTATGTAACTTAATGTACTTCCCTATGTTGATATAGGATGCTTGCATTTGTTGATAGGAGTTTTCTTTGATGTGGGATTAAGACACTCCTTCACTTTGTGTTGACAATAGAACTGTCAATTGAGTCGGGCCTACCCGAAGCCCGATGGATTGGCCCGATTAAATTAGACTTGGACCCGAATTATTGTGAGTTGGACTGAGTTTGAGCCATTATATAAAACCCGATCAATTTATGGGCCGAGTTTGAGTCTAATAAGACTCAACCAGAATGAAGTCCGAAATATATTCTTTTAAATATTACTATTAATTATTAGTATTAAAATTATAGTTTATTAATCACTATTTTGAAATAAGATTTTTTTTACAAACAACTCACTATCTACATATATCAATTATAACTATAAATCCACTGTTCGCGTATATATCAATTATAACTAACGTATTTGTTTACTAAAGAGGAAAATAATTAACAAAAAGGGAAAAGTTAAACAAATAGTCAAATGGATTTGGAGTCTTTAGGTTTTACAAACTTTATTTAATGTTTTATATCATAGACTACAAGTATAAAATGTATGTATTCTTATGAATTAAGTAAACTTAGTCTATTCATATGCGTTTTAACAATGTAATTTTTTATTTTCAAGAAAAAGTTGCTAGTGTGAGGAAGCATGATATGAGCCCGTTATACACCCTAAACCCGAAAAGTTACATGTCTGAGCCTATAGATATGAAGCATGATGGTATATGAGTTTGAGTCTATAGCTGTGAAGTCCGATGGTATTTGAGTTTGAGCCGTTAAGGCTCGGCTCATAGGGCCCGATTGACAGGCCTAGCCGACAATAGATCAATGGACTCTGCAATTCTTGTTAAAATGTGAGATATTTTGCTTGAAGTTTCTCGAAAGTTCAAGGTTGATCAATACATTTCATGTATATCATGTATCAATGTGGTAGAAGAATCTAGAATAATATCAATAAATGCTAGGTATCTAAGATAGATGTTATAGATTGTACTAGAAAATATAGATGGAATTAGACACTCTAGATTGTTTCATATGCAACTATAAATAAGTGTACTACTCAAATTGTAATGTAAGGAAATAAAACACTAAAATAAAATATTTTCCTTCCAAAAGGATCACTCTCCTCCAATTAACTACAAACTAAATAAAATTAAAAAAAGGATAATTTACGAATACCCCCTGAGGTAAGACCTAATTACAAAAATCCCCTTCACGTATTGCGTATTACGAAAATTCCCCGTGATTTGTCACCATCTTACAATTGACCCCTTACCCCTGAAAAGTTCCAACTTTATCCCTAAGGGTTATTTGTAATGTTTGTAATAACTTTAAATAATAAAATTTGGGTGCTAATTGTAATATTTCATAAATTATAAAACTGATAATTATATATTTACCACCAAAAATTGATAAAATTGTATTATTGCCCGTAAGTTTAAAAAAATATTAATTCTTTTTTCCACATTTATTAACCATTTAATTTTTACAATAAAAAATAAACTAAATTTTATTAATTATATTTAAAAAATATAAGAAATTCATTTACACATTTAATTGAATAAATTATTTTTTGTTTATAATAATAATTTATAAATTTTATTATTATAAACATAAAAGGTAAATTAAAAAAATTATATTGCATTATTGAAATTTCTTATTATTTTTTAGAATATAAAATTTATTAATAAAATATAACAATAATTAATTTAATTAAATGTGTAAATAAATTTATTTTATTCATAAAATATTATTAATGAAATTTTGTTTAATTATTATTATAAAAACTAAATTGTTAATAAATATGTAAAAATAAGGTTTATTTAGTATTTTTGAAAACTTATGTGCAATTATACAATTTTTTTGTGGTAAATACATAATTATCAATTATATAATTTATGAGATATTATAATTAGCACACAAGTTTTGATTTTTTTTAAGATATTACAAACATTACAAATAAACCCCTAGGGGCAAAATTGAAACTTTTCAGTATTAAGGGGTCAATTGTAAGATGGTGATAAACCACATGAGGATTTTCTTAATACTCAATACGTGAAGGGAATTTTCGTAATTAGGTCTTACCTCAGTGTACATAATTATGCAATAAGTACATAACGAACTTCCATAAACTAACCACATGATATATACTTCAAATTTTCTACCTAAGCTCAAAATATACTAACAAATTGCTTTCCATGCTTTACAAACCTTTAATCTTAATTATTATTGGTGGATGTGGGTCATCAAAACTATCAAGATAATTATCTTATCAGTTCTTTTTGACTACTCAAAGATTAATGTTTAGGCTATATATCCTTTAGCTAATAAGGTAATATTCAGATGGTGGTGATTATAAATTTTGGAGTTCAATATTAAATTTGATGGAAGTTTTATTATGAAAATGACAGTGTATGAATAATTTGGAAAATAAGAAATATTAGAAACTAATAATGAAAATAATACATTTGACAAGTTCATATTATTTGTACTACTATAAAGAAAACTTAACTAAGTAATGCAGAGCTTTACCCTAATTAAAGGAAGCTCTTCCAGAAATTCTCAACGGCCCAAGTCAAGCTCAGGCCAAAGAGGGGGTTTGGAAATATTAGGTCGGCTTCAGAAGGTCATTCCGGACGACGTTGTCAAAGAGATGTGCTCGGATTTGTACCAGTCGGCTTTCCTCATTCTGGAACCCGTACTTCGAAAAGCAGAACTCAGCAGTTTTCAACCAGCAATAGACGCGCCTCGATTAGAACCTCATTAGCTGCGTCATTGCCCCAAGCGCAAAGATGAGTTTAGAAATATGTGCCCACTCTTTTTATTCTAAATGAAACTGATGAGGTTTGAAGAAACTCCTATGTGGGATTATTGTTGTAGGTACAAATACAATGAGATGAGAAATTTGATATTAATTTCACATTCAAAATTATTCCTTATATTATTGCTATAATTTTTAGATTGAACTAATTGTTGTAATAGTCTACTCTATCGTAATTTCAAAAAAGATTTTAACATTTTTTTATGGAAACATTAGCAATATATACAAAATTAGTTAAAAAATATAAACAAGATAAACACAGCATAACATACCAGATGTTTTTAAATTAGTAATATATGGAAAGTTTATAAAGGTATTTTGCTAAAGGTAATGGTGTTTTAAAGATAACATCTAATTAGTTGATTCTTTCAAAAATAAATAATACTTTAACAATAGGATTTACTCAAATTCGAAGGGGGAAATTTTCAAAATGGCATCTCCCATTTGACTAATATTTTTAACTGAATTGTCTTGGCCAAACCCAAAGGGGAAAAATATTCGAAAAGGAGTGTATGCTGGGTTGAAACGAGGCTTACTGAATTGTACATATTTCTTAGTTTATTGTCCCAATATTTTCTTCCAACTCATAATCTTTTGAGTCTCTTGTTTTCCTTCGACGTGGGATAAAAATGGTTCATAGCTAATGAATCAGATTGTTTGTATGTACAATTTCAAATAGTTTTTACATAAGAGAGAAAAAAAAAAGATATCTTAGACTAGAATTGGGCAGGGGCCGCGCGAACGCAGGCCCCCTCTACCACAAATTATGACGTAGGCTCGACCACTTGGGCCGACCTTAGGCGGGCACCCCTCCTCAGTGCAATGGAGGTCACCAACCTAGGCCATAGGCCTTATTGATCGCCCATTGACCCCGTCCAGGTAAGTATGGAACTTAACATACTTCCCTTTGTTGATATAGGCCACGATTTATTTGTTGATAGGAGTTTCATTTGATGTGGGACGGAGATACTACCTTGCTTTGTGCTGCCTATAATTCGAATGTTCGATGGACTCTCAATTACCAATAAAATATCTCCTTTAAGATCAAGTAATTCCATCGAATTGAGTATGATTTGGTCACAGAATATCGAAGTTAGCCAGCTATATCAACTTCTTAATCTCCATTTCAAGTTAACATACTTTACTTCAAACAGCAGCTTCAAATGCCATCACCCTTTGGCAATATCTTAATGTCATTAGCAATCAATATAAATGATTAAAACCAACGATATACTTATTTTTTTCTTCCCAAGCTCAAAACAAATTAACAAATTGCTTTCCATTTTTAGAATTAGTTGGATCTCGAATTAACTGGATAATTGTGCCAACCAAAAAAATTAGCAATTTGTTTTTTCAGAATATAGAAAAAAAAAGAATTTACCTTGCATCAAATGAGTAGCACTTTATGCTTTCATGCTCAAAAAGTATATTAATCCGAAAAATAACCATTACAGAATTGTTATGAAGGGTCTGGTCTGTTAGTAGTCAATGCCAGAAAATTTAAACAAGTTGCTAGATATCTTCCTATTTTTTTTTTATTCATAATTTTCTGGATATATTTCAATGAAAGAAATAAAATACTATTGTGCAATATATTTATATTTTCAAAGACAATTATTTATTAGTTCAATTAAGAATTTTGTTTTTTTAAACTTCTAAATTTAAATAATATTTGACTGAATTGTTGGGGCCTTATCCAAAGGAAAAAGACCCTCCAAAAATCAGTGTATGCTGCTTAAATTGTGGCGAACACACGGTATTCTTTAGTAAAAGGCGAAAGAATAGTTTGCTTCGTGCTCACCACGCAGCTCCATAAGTTTCAGTAGGATCTCAGCATTTGATTTATATTCCAAACAGTCCAATCTCACTGCATATATCTTCCGTGTGGGATAATAATTGGCTAGTAGTTAATCTGGCGGCCGTCTAATAGTTCCCTTGTTCAGCATGATGTTGAACTGTGTTATAGTCCCTAGGCTTACGAAGGTTGCATACAAAGTTGAATACCTTAATGTCCCTTTAATGGCATAAAGATAAAAATACATAAAGAGAACATGAAGAGAAAAGAAAAGGGGCAGTATTTTTCGTCACTTCATTTTAGTTGTTATTAACTCTTTACGTAATGAAGTAAGCTGACATGCGACATCTATTCCTCTTTTCTTTATTTTTGCAGCATCATGTCGTAGTACGAAATAGTCATGTTTTGAATCTAAAGGCATTTACTCATTCATGTATTGTTTTAGAAGCATTTTCTCATCATATCAGCAACCAGTAGTTATACAAATGCAAAAGTTAACATGAACAATGAATTAGTTTGTAGTCCCTTCTCCAACTATATTAAAAATTTGACTAAGAATTGTAGAGCTTTACCCTAATTAAAGGGAGCTCTTCCAGAAATTCTCGACGGTCCAAGTCAAGCTCAGGCCGAAGAGGGGGTTTGGAAATAGTTTTCAACCAGCAATAGACGCGCCTCGGTTAGAACCTCACTAGCTGCGTCATTGCCCCAAGCGCAAAGATAAGGTTTGCAATAACCTTCTCACGCTTTTATATCATAATGCAACTGGTGTGGTTTGGATAATCTCCTATGTGGGACGGTTTGTGCAGGGAGCCTCTGTAGAGATTCAATAAGAACAAACACTTTTGACATGTTTGATCATGTTTCCAATATTTTGCCCGTGAAGGTTCTTTATTAATTATTTACTGAATATTTTTAAAAGAAATGAGGGGTTCTCAAATTATTCAGGACATGAAGTTGAGAAGTGATGTTAAAAAGTTACAACACCGTGTACACGTTGTTTGTTTGACTTAGTTTGTAGATTATTTATTAAGTTGTTTATTTTAGATTGTTAGTGGGTTTAGTTATTGTTATGGTTTCCTATTTACCAGCAAGTAGTTGAAAACATCCCTTTTGAGCATATCTTGAGCATTGAGAGTATTTTGTTGTGATAGCTTTTGTTTTCTAATTGACTATATTGTAGTTTTGCATCCCTCTGATATTCAACAATGACAGATGATATAGCTACTCTTATATAGTTTCTGCCAAAGGCTGAACTTTCTGATTGAATACATCACAATATGTTGGATCTCGAATTAATTGGACAATTGTGCCAATAAAAAAATAGCAATATGCTTCTTGAGAATACTAAAAATAATGTTTTTAACATCAAATGAATAACACCTTATGTTTTCAGGTTTCAATAGTAAAATTCGTTTGCAAAATAATCATTTCTAGATGTCATTACTATTATGTTATATATTGTGCAATTTTTACCTATTTGTCCAAGACATTTACTTAATTCAATTGAATATTCTCTTCAAATTATAAATATATTTATCTAAGCTTTTGACTGAAATGTTGGGGCCTTATCTAAAGGAAAAGAACCCTCCAAAAAATAGTGTATGCTGCTTAAAATGTGGCGAACACACGGTATTCTTTAGTAAAAGGCGAAAGAATAGTTCGCTTTGTGCTCACCACGCAGCTCCATAAATTTTTGACAAAATCTCTGTATTTAATTTATATTAAAAACTCTCCAATCTCATTGTATATATCTTCAATGTGGGATAGGCTAACAGCTAAATCTCCATATTTCAGATTCTATATGGAGATCAAACAAAAGAAAATGACTAAGGGCAAAAGATTAATACCTAAAGAGAAGATGAAGAAGAAAAAAGGCAGGATTTTTCCCTCACTTCATTTAGTTGATATTGTCACTTTACATGATGAAGTATAAAACTGAGTTGACATAGGACATTATTTGATTTTCACAGCATCATGTAGAATGAAAAAGTCAAGTTATGTATCCATTCAAACACCATTGTATTCGTGTACTGCTTTTAAAGTATTTTCTCTACATATCAGGAGTCAAAGGCTATGCTAATACAAAAATTAACAACAATGAACTAGTTTGCTTTTGTTTTTCCAACAAAAAATGAACTAGTTTGTTTGTTGAGCTGTAAGATTCCAAATAGTTTACAAAAAAAAGAAATGATATCTTAGACTAGAATTGGTAGGGGCCGCGCGAACGCAGGCCCCCTCTACCATAAATTATGACGTAGGCTCGACCACTTGAGCCGACCTTAGGCAAGCACCCCTATTATGTGCAATGGAGGTCACCAACCTAGGCCATGGGTCTTCTTGATCCCCCATTGATCCCGTCCAGGTAAGTATGGAACTTATCGTACTTCCCTTTGTTGATATAGGTTGCGTTGCGTTTGTTGATAGGAGTTTCATTTGATGTGGGATAGAGATACTACTTTGCTTTGTGTTGTCTATAATTCGATGGACTCTCAATTATCGATAGAATATCTCCTTCAAGATCAAACAATTCCATCGAATTGAGTATGATTTGGTCACATAATATCAAATTTAGCCAGCTATATCAACTTCTTAATCTCCATTTCAAGTTAACATACCTTACTTCAAACAGCAGCTCAAATGCCATCACCCTTTAGCAATATTTTAATGTCATTTGCAATGAATATAAATGATTTAAGCCAACGATATACTTAAATTTTTCTTCCCAAGCTCAAAACAAATTAACAAAATGCTTTCCAATCTTTACAATTAGTTGGATCTAGAATTAACTGGATAATTGTGCCAACAAAAAAAAAAAATCAGAATATTAAAAAAAAAAAAAAAAAAAAAAAGATATTACCTTACATCAAATGAGTAGCACTTTATGCTTTCATGCTAAAAAATTATATTAACGGGAGGAGCTCTAAATTTCGTCCTAAAAATAACCATTACCGAATTGCTACGAAGGGTATGGTCTGTTAGTAGTCAATGGCTAAAAAGCTTTTCATTTTTTTGGTAAAAACTTTTTTGGTTTTTTGCACTTTGCACCACCAAAACACAGAATTAGCACTTTGGACCCCCGAAACATGAACAATTAAGCACTTAAAACCCCTCCCCTTTTCCGGCAGAGTTAACTACCAGAGTAAAAGATCTAGGGGCAAAATAGACAATTCATTTTTAGATGTTTGGCACTTTGCACCCCCGAAATAGAATTATCACTTAGCACCTAGAACTAAGAACAACTCATCAACTTGCACTCCAGAAACAGAATTATCACTTAGCACCCTCGAATTAAGAACAACTCGCAACTTGCACCCCCAAAACATGAGAAATGAGCGCTTTGTACTCCCCGAAATACAAAATTATCACTTAGCACCCTCAAATTAAGAAAACTCAGCAACTAACACCCCCCCCCCCTCCTTTTTTTTCTGGAAGAGTTGACCACCAAGTAAAAAAAACTTAGGGGAAAAATAAGTAATTTATTTTCTTTCTTCCTTGAAATTTGCAGAATACGATTATGAATATTAGAACACTCATTCTCTCTCCATCTTTCTTTTCATCAATATATTTATCCATGTTATAGACTTGGATTAAATTTTTATGACATGATTCGGTCAATTTTATTTATTGAAACTTTCTAAATTTGGTTATGAATTTCTGATTTTACCCCTAGATTTTTTTACCCCGGTGGTCAACTCTGCCAGAAAAAACGGGGGTGCTAGCTACTGAGTTTTTCTTAAATTTGAGGGTGCTAAGCGCTAATTTTGTGTTTCGGGGTGCAAAGCGCCCATTTATCGTGTTTCAGGGTTGCAAGTTGCTAAGTTGTTCTTAATTCAAGGGTACCAAGTGCTAATTCTATTTCAGGGGTGTAAAGTGCCAATTTTTTGTGTTTCAGGGGTGCAATGTGCCAAAAATTCAAAAATAAATTACCTATTTTACCCCTAGGTATTTTAACTCCGGTGGTCAACTCTGCCGGAAAATGAGATGGGGTGCTAAGTGCTTAATTGTTATTGTTTCGGGGGTACCAAATGTTAATTCTGTGTTTTGGGGTGCAAAGTGCATATTTCCCATATTTCAGGCATGCAAAATGCAAAAATCCAAACTTTTTTAAACACACATAGATCAGTTAATTGCTGGATGTCTTACTATTTATATAATTATATTCATAATTTTCTAGATATCGTTCAGTGAAAGAAACAAATACTATTGTGCAATATTTTTATATGAAGACAATATTTATTAGTTGAATTACATCAAGTTCTTTGAAGATTTTTTTTATAAGGTACTTCTATATTTGTCTAATATTTGACTGAATTGTTGGGGCCTTATCCAAAGGAAAAGGACCCTCCAAAAATTAGTGTATGCTATTTAAATTGCGGCGAACACACGGTATTCTTTAGTAAAAGGCGAAAGAATAGTTCGCTTTGTGCTCACCGCGCAGCTCCATGAGTTTCAATAGGATCTCAGCATTTGATTTATATTCCGAACAGTCCAATCTCGTTGGATATATCTTCAGTGTGGGATAATAATAGGCTAGCAGCTAATCTGGCTGCCTTCTAATAGTACCCTTGTTCAGCATGATGTTGAACTTTGTTCTAGTCCCTACGGGTATACGAAGGTTGCGTATTATGGTTATTGGTCTATTTCAGATTCTACAGTGAGATCAAACAAAGTTGAATACCTTAATGTCCCTTCAATGTCAAAAGATTAATACATAAAGAGAACATGAAGAGAAAAAAAAAAAGGGGGGCAGGATTTTTCCTCACTTCATTTTAGTTGCTATTAACTCTTTACACGATGAAGTAAAAACTAGTTGACATGGGACATCTATACCTCTTTTTATTTAATCTTGCAGCATCATGTCGAAGTATGAAATCGTCATGTTTTGTATCCAAAAGCATTTACTCATTCATGTGTTGTTTCTGAAGCATTTTCTCATCATATCAGCAACCATTAGTTACGCAAATCTAGGATTCCAAAATAGTGTATATATAAAAGAAATTAGAATATCTTAGACTAGAATTGGGTAGGGGTTGCACGAACACAGTCCCCCTGTACAACAAATTATGATGTAGGCTCAACCACATGGGCGGACCTTAGGTTGGCACACCTCCTAAGTGCAATGGAGGTCACCAACCTAGGCCACGTTAGTTCCCTTCGTTGATATAGGCTACTTGCGTTAGAAGGTTCATTTGATGTGGGAATACTCCTTTGCTTTGTGCTGCCAATAAACCGGATTCCCAGTTCTCAATAATGGGCTGTTAATTAGTTTTATGTCTACAACTTATTGAAGTAATATTTCAAGTAAGAAATTGTAGAGCTTTACCCTAATTAAAGGGAGCTCTTCCAGAAATTCTCGACGGCCCAAGTCTTGCCGAGGAGGGAGTTTGGAAATAGTTTTCAACCAGCAATAGATGCGCCTCGGTTAGAACCTCATTAGCTGCGTCATTGCCCCAAGCGCAAAGATAAGTTTTGAAACAGCTGCCCCACGTTTCTATGTAAAAATGAAACTGATGTGGTTTGGAAAATCTCCTATGTGGGATGGTTTGTACATGGAGCCATTGAACAGATTCAGTAAGAACAAACAATTATGTTTTCATGTTTCCAATATTTTGCCGATTAAGTTTCTGTATTTTAGTTATTTAATGAATAGTTTTCAAAAGAAATGAGGAGTTCTCAAATTATTCATGACATGAAGTTAAGAAGTAACGACAGATGATCAAATACATCACACAATAAGTTCAGCATTATGTTTCTTGAGAATATAAAAAATAATTCTTATTTACCTACATCAAATGAATAGCACTTTATGCTCCAAAATTAAATAAATCGGGGGCTCTAAATTTCGTTCTAAAAATAACTATTACTGAATTGCTATAACGGGTCTGGTCTGTTAGTATCACAATTTCCAGAAAAGTTTCTCATTTTTCGGTGAATCTTAGACATACACATAATGTTAGACGTCTTCTTCCTATTTTGTTCTCATAATTTTCGAGATGTCTTTTACTAATGAAGGAAATAATATGCAAGTGTGAAATTGTATATCAATTTTTCAAAGACAAATATTATTAGTTCAATAAACTCAATTCCTAGAAGATATTTTCTCAAATTATTACATCTATATATGTTAAAACATTTTGACTAAAATAGTTGGGGCCTTTTCCATAGGAAAAGAACCCTCCAAAAAATAGTGTATGCTGCTTAAAATGTGGCGAACACACGGTATTCTTTAGTAAAAGGCGAAAGAATAGTTCGCTTTGTGCTCACCACGCAGCTCCATAATTTTCTGAAAGAATCTCTGTGTATAATTTATATTAAGAACTCTCCAATCTCATTGTATATATCTTCAATGTGGGATAGGCTAACAGCTAAATGTGGCTGCCGTCTAATATAATAGTACCCTTGTTCAGCACGTTGAACTGCACTCTAGTCCCCAGTGGTTACCTGTATATGGAAGTTGCATATTTCAGATTCTATATAGAGAAACAAAAGTAAATGACTAAGGGCAAAATATTAATACCTAAAGAGAAGACGAAGAAGAAAAAAGGCAGGATTTTTCCCACACTTCATTTAGTTGCTATTGTCTCTTTACATGATGAAGTAAAAAACTGAGTTGACATAGGACATTATTTGATTTTCACAGCATCATGTAGAATGAAAAAGTCAAGTTATGTATCCATTTAAACACCATTGTATTCGTATACTGTTTTTGAAATACAAAATTAACAAGGAACTAGTTTGTTTTTGTTTTTCCATCAAATGAACTAGTTTGTTTTTGTTTTTCCATCAAAAAATGAACTAGTTTGTTTGTTGAGCTGTAAGATTCCAAATAGTTTACAAAAGAAAAAAAAAAGATAACTTAGACTAGAATTGGGTAGGGACCGCGCGAACGCAGGCCCCCTCTACCATAAATTATGACGTAGGCTCGACCACTTGGGCCGACCTTAGGCAGGCACCCCTCCTAAGTGCAATGGAGGTCACCAACCTAGGCCATAGGCCTTATTGATCGCCCATTGACCCCGTCCAGGTAAGTATGTAGCCAATTGTACTTCCTTCTGTTGATATAGACTGCATGCATGTAGTTTTTATGAGTTTCACTTGATGTGGGATTCGACAAGCTCAAATAATTCGACCCCTTTGCTTTTCTGCTGGAAATAAATCGTGTCTGTTAGAAAATAAATTCAGTCCAAGATTAAAAGATTTCTTAGCCATCACACTTCAAATTCAAGAAAAACGTAAGATTATTATGTGTGTATATCAAGTTCTTAATCTCATTTTCTTATAGAAGTGTTGAGGTTAGCAAACAATGCAGTCCAAGTACACTGTACACACATAACATTTGTTTGAAAGTCCTCGAAATTTTAAAATAGGACATCTTTAACTTATGAGGTGAAAATTTAATGGGCATCAGCCTTTCAGAAGAGGATGTTTCTTTATATTAATTTACTGTTGTTACAGTTTCTCAAAATCCACTGGTTCAAAAATGAAGTAATAGAGAAAAATATCAATTCTAGTATTGAAACTTTTTAGGGAAAAGTTGTTTTTTGCTAAAATAAAAATTCCAGAGTATGTTTACAACAACAAACTTCATTAAAATATTTAAACTTTATTGTTGGGGCTTTATCAAGAAGGAAAAGAACCCTCCAAAAATCAAGGTATGCTGCTTGAATTGCAGCGAGCACACGGTATTCTTTAGTAAAAGGCGAAAGAATAGTTCGCTTTGTGCTCACATCACAGCTCCATGAATCTAAATGTCATTTACATTCTCCTTTTTCTATGATGAGCTCTTCAGTCTCGCTCGGTTCTTCTTCCTATGTGGGAATTATAACTCAAGTAACTTACTAGTTCGGCCACCATACGCTGTCCCACTTTTTGTATTGTGAATTATTAGCCTTGTGGTTTAACCATCCAAATTTGGGTCTTTCCAGATTCTCTCGATCCATATTTTGTCGTATAATTTTAGCTTTCATTTACATAAAATTAAGATTTGCTGGTTGAATTGCCTAGAGAAAGCAAAATAATAGGATAACCGAGTGTATTAAATCATCTAGTATGTTCTTTTTTATTCTATATACTAGCTCGTAACCGCTTTTCCTTTTTAACTGACAATCATTCTTTCTAAAAACAATCATTCCGGAGTTTGTAGAAACAATGGTAAAGTATATACTCAAATGCTCAATCGATAGGTGATTTCTACAACAAATGATGGTGAGACAGAGAATTCATATAGAAATTGGAATAAATGAAAAGAAGCAGATTGCTAAAATGTTGTTTCACATAAAGCAATGATACAACTAGTCTTAGTAGTAATAATATTTACTCCAAGGAATGAAACCTTATACTGGAATTTGACAGGGGCCGCGCGAACGCAGGCCCCCTCTACCACAAATTATGACGTAGGCTCGACCACTTGGGCCGACCTTAAGCAGGCACCCCTCCTAAGTGCAATGGAGGTCACCAACCTAGGCCATGGGCTTTATTGATCGTCCATTGACCCCGTCCAGGTAAGTATGTAGCTCAATATGCTTCCTTCTGTTGATATAGGCTGCTAGTGTGTTGTTTATAGGAGTTCTATTTGATGTGGGATTTGAGACTTTTTCAATATATGTACATAGACCCTCAATCCCAGGCTACCGAATCTACTTAAGGGGTGTTTGCAAGAGCTTTTAGAAGTACTTTTTTGCTTTTTTTTGTGCTTAAAGCACTTTGAAAGTGTTTGCAAATAGTGCTTCTTCTATTGCTTCTTCAACTGAAAAGCAGATAAAAGTACTTTTAGAAGAAGCAACCAAGGAGGTGCTTTTTTAGTGTGGTGGCATATTTGTAATATTTCATAATTAGTTTGTGACAATTTTGTCCTCAGTAAATTATTCTATTTCCAGGTATATCTATATATATAGATATATCATTTTTCGATTCTCATTTATATCTAATTGTACGCTCCTCTCACTTTGGGAGAATCCATTCCAATTAACCCAAGTATTTTTGTAAGGTAATTTAAATTCTTTTTTCGTTATCTTATTTTAACACCTCTTTTGTATTGTTTGCAATATTTTGAAAAAATTTATTCCACAATACGGGTTTTTGGTAAAATATGGATTTTCCTTGAACTATATAGGTATAGAAGTCATATTTTGTGGGAATAAGTTTCTTCCAAAACAATCAACTTGCTATTTGATATTGGACAAAAATGAGGGTAAATATGTAATTGAATAGTTACAAATACTAAAAACACAAGAGTCCTTTATTTAAATGCAAACATTAAAAAAACTGCTTAAAGTTGCTTTTTTTACTTATTTGCAAACACTCATTGCTTTTAAATAAAAGTACTTATTTTTTATTTTTGCTTTAAGCAACTGCTTTTGGCTTTCCAAAAGCAATTGCAAACACCCCTTTAGCCCAGCTCAGACCCTATTTTAGAAAATAAAAAATTGTTTAAAGATTTACAATACTTTCTTACTTTTAGAGGTACAAAAGTATTCAATAAATATTGACACATACTTGTTTTCTGATATACATATATATATATATATATATATATATATGTTTTGGATAGATAAAATAAAATTATGTATTTTTTAGATTCTACCGTAATATATTTTTGTAGTAATATTTAATTTTGAAAACCTTATTTCAACAAAAACAAATACTACGAGTATAGTGAATAAAGTTCTATAACTAATTTATGTTGATAATTAACTTTTTATTTTCAAAATAAATAAATAGATATAATATAAGAATGAAATTTCTATGCTCTTACAGTTATGTTACAAAATGAGTATATGGAAGTAGAAAACTATGCTCGATTCCGCATGATTGTTATACAAATTCCACCATCAAATCAAGCTCGAACAACATTTAACGTTTGATAGCTTTAAAAACTCGATTGTGTTTAAACTTTTTTTCGAGTTTGACTGATGATCAAGTCTATAAAAGTTCTTTAGAGCTCGATTTGTTTTACTATTAAGATAAACTTAGTCTCAAACTCAATATAAGAAAATGGAATTGAGCTTGAACAATAATTTTTTTACTTCATTTGGTTACTTTACATCTTTAATTTTCTTATTAAATATTTATGTAGGGAACAAATATATCATTTATTAAATTAAAAAAAAATAAACCACACACACTTATTAAGTTGGTGTTTGCAAATGCTTCTAGGAAGTGTTTTTCAGTTTTTTTTCCTCGAAAAACGATTTTTCAGTAGGGAACAAATTTATCATTTATTAAATTAAAAAAAATAAACCACACACACTTATTAAGGTGATGTTTGTAAATGTTTCTAGGAAGTGTTTTTCAGCTTATTTTCCTCGAAAAACGATTTTTCAGTGTTTGTAAAACCCTGCTTCTGCTTTTGTTTCTCAACAAAAAAGCATTTAGAAGTTGCTTTTGGAAAAGCATGTCATGACCTGCTTTTAGGACTGATGGCATTCTTGTAATAAAATAGAAGCAGTTTTATGACATTTATATCCTTTATATTTTCTCTTAATTCCAACAATACCCTCATTCTCTATTTTATGTAATTGATGCTATTTACTTTTACTTTTCACAATTTTATTTATTTTCTTGCAAGTAATGACTATAAAAAAATATGATATTCATTTTTTACAACAAAAGAATTATTTGTGTTTGTATGTCAATTCGATTCAGAATATGTTGTTCATATGTTTTTTTTTTTTAATTTCTAGTTTAGCTTTGTGCATTGTTGTAGCCATTTTCAATTTTATGTAGGGATTTATTATTTTTGTTTGTTCGCAAATTATAAGTTTTTTTATAGTGGTAACTTGAAATTAGTTAATCTTTTATGCTCAACTTGTTTGTTTATATTTTTATTGTTTGTTTATTTTGATTTCACTAATATCTTATTGTTAGTTTGATTTGTTTCTATTTTACTAAAATATTCATTCTGATTTGATTTAAACTTAGTTAATGATTTAAATAATCTTGATTTCTTTATTTTTATTTGACAAAAACTTAGTTAATATTTAGGTGGTTTTGTTTGATTCATTATAATTAAATATAAACTTACTTGATGATTTATAATAATTTTGTTTGATCCATTTGATTGACAAAGTTTAGCCAATGGTTTATATATATAATTATGACATTGTTTGTTTTGATCTTAGTTGCTAAAAGATGTGTCTTACAAAAAGACGTTTTCAAAAATTAAACAAAATTAATTTATGAACATGCCAAGTAAGTAAAATAGGGCTTGTAATAAAATTCATTTAAAATAAAATTAATGTATGAACATGCCAAGTCAAGGGTAAAATAGGACTTGTAAAAAAATTCATATAAAACAAAAGACTTATTATATTCTGTTTTTCAAAAATTGCAAACACCTACATAATTACTTTATGCTGTTTTTTACTTTATTTTGCAAACACCCCATGCTTTTTTTTAAAAGTACTTTTTAATTACTTTAAGCAAAAATAATTGTTTTTCCATATGGAGAAGCAATTGCAAACACCCCCTAAATCTTGGGTTCTTTCTTTAGTCGGGCCCTAGGCCCAAGTTGCTTAGTCTTAGGACTGACCGTGAGTTCATGTATAAATCCAAGACAATCATTTCTGTTTTGCAAAAACTTGTATGGAATTATTTTATGAAATTTTTATTAAAGAATTTTCTGTACTGTTAAAAATTCGACATTAAACCCCAATCTATACAAATTTTAAGCCTATTTTATATGAGTTGGGGATTTTGTATTAAGGAGTATTTAATAATACAAGATAAATTTTACGAAGTTAACACATAAGAATATCTTGCATTTTCTTTTGAAATCCATTTAGCTTCATGTTTATGAGCTAAAGACAAAAACACCCCCTGTGTTTTGTCTAACTCCCAAAAAATCTCATGTGTTATTTTAACTCCTAAAAACCCCCCTGTGTTTGATTTTAATACCACACTCAACCCAAGTAGAATTTTACTTTTGACTTTTGGCGGAATGACAATATTATCCCTTTGTGTTGTTTTTTTTAAAATTTATTTATTCTTTTTGAAAACATAAGTATATACTACTTGGGTCGACTGTGGTATTTAAAACCAAACACAAGGGATTTTTTGGGATTTAAAATAACACAGAGGGGTTTTTTTGGGAGTTAGGCAAAACATAGGGGGTGTTTTTGTCTTTCGATGTCAGGGGTAAAATTATCATATGTGAACATTGCAATTTTTCGCGTTTGAATCACACTCTCTTTTCTGGGGGTGTATTTGGCACTTACTTGAGATCACGGGAGGGTTTTTTGGAGTTAAAATAATACATGAGATTTTGTGAGTGTCAAACAAAGCATAGAAGGTGTTTTTGTCTTTCGCTCTCATGTTTATCATTAAGAACTCATTTCATTTCATTAAATATCTAAACAAGAAACTAAAACAAAGTTTGGGCTTCCTTCATCCCAGATGGCCTCTTTTGGAAAACGTGAAAAATGAACTATACCAACATAATTATTAACTTTTGCCCATTTTGCAAGATGATGGGCTGCTTCATTGACATCAATCTCCATTTTGGGTGAGCAAATGTTGTTTCTGCATTCCAACTAGTTTAAATTTATTTTCCAATAATCATTTTGACAGCAAGCAAAAAGTCACTCTCAAAAAAATTGAAGGCTTCAATGATGACTTTGATCTCAACTGCAGTAGCCATTATGATCTCTCACAATGTAGGAAGTAGTTGCTACACCATTTTCAAAAGCAACATCTACATTAATTTTGTGTTGGAAAACATGAGTTAAATGGATAGTTCGGGACCTAATTTTAGTGGGATCCACGTTAGGAAAGTGTCATGTCTTGTGGAATCATATTCTACTTCGTGAGTAGATTAAAATGATATATTATTATATTCAAATTAAAATATGGATGAATGAAAAATTAAGTCTAAAAAATCACTCTTTAAAATGAATGAAAAATATGAAAAGGTCTTTATCCCACGTAGAAAAAATAATAAACAATTGAAATTTAAAAAAAAATTAAAAATATTAAGGGACCTTAGGCGAATTTTAAAATTTGGCTCCTATTTTAAAAAAAAAAAAATTATATTAAACTTTAGTTTCCTGCTTTTAAGAATAAAAAAAAAAGTAGTCATTGAATATTCACATACTTGGTTTTATAATATACTATTTGTTTTAGATAGACTAAAAAAAAAAAATTAAGTTATTTTGTTTAAGATGCATACAAAATCTGAAGTCCCAACATCACACGAAGTTCATTTTTATTTTTTATAATTGAAGTTCATTTAGCTTGATATTACCGCAATAGGAAATATGTATAAGTACGTGAGTCTTGTTGACGTTCTTGTCTGTTACGGATATCTTTAAAATAGTTTTTCACCCTAGTTGCAATTGCAAGTTGATTATTTTTTTTTATATATATATATATATATTTCAATCCGATTTTACTTTTAATATATATAGTTCAATTAATTTACTTAATTGAAGAATGAAAATTAATAATAGTTTATTCATCCCATCTCTCAAAGTCAAAAGTAAAACTAGAAAACTCCCCAAGTAATCAGATGCTGAAACTCCGCCTCTTGCACTAAAAATGCGCCGTCCCTCTCCGCCGCCGCCGCAGCCGCAGCAACATCCATCCGACGCAGCCGCAGCTGAGCTCCGACTCCGTGAGGCGGAGGAGCGTCTGAAGGAGGCAATTGAGGAGCTTCAGCGCCGACAGCAGGGGAATCTCCACCCGCCGTGCGATCACGGCGACGAATCATGCGTCGCAAATGCCGTCGGAAACCTATGCCAGAGCTTTCTTCTTTCTTACGGTATTCGCGTTGGCATTGGAATTCTCCTGCGCGCCTTCAAGCTTGCTCGCCTTAAGTCATATTCCTCTCTTCTCGATCTCAAGGTCTGAAAGTATTTTGGTATTTTTCTTTTTTTTTTTTTTTTTTTTTTTTTGGTACATATTTTTCTTATTTGATTATGAATGAAGATGACCTTTCTGTTGTGACGGCGATTTTTGATTTGGCTCGATTTTATTGGATAATGATATGCTGACGTGGCAACTAGATGTATCAGGTTTTGTTGATGAAAGTATGAAACAAAGTATTGTCGTGTGTCATGAATTTCATTCCTTTTTTCATTTAGGAGATTTTTTGGAGAGTAAGAAAATGAAGAAGGTTTAGAGTAAAAACTGAAATTAGAGGAGGAAGACAAAAGGCTGAAATGTTGTGTGGATAATTGGAGAAATTTTATATAGAGTTAGTAATGCGGGTAAATGGTCTTCTACCATATGATCTATTTAAGCTATTGAATGTCTTTCTGAATGCACATGGCCTTTCCCAATTTTAGAAAAAGATTTCGATCTTAGAAAAGATCAATGTGTGTGCGCCTTATTGAGTTGGTTCCACAAAGCTCGAAATCTTTTGCCTTCTGATTCAAAGTTTAGTATTTCAGCTCGGATTGTTCTGTGAGATTCTGTTTGAAAGATATGTTGCAGTGTATTTAAATCTCTTATTTCTGAATGCACATGGGCTTGCAAATTGAAGGATTTACTGATGTGATTATTTCTTTATATATGATCAGCTCAGAGTTTCATTTTGAACTAATTTCAATATAAAAGATATAGGGAGTGAATCATAAACACCTGGATTGACGAATAATCCATATTTGTGACAGCACAATTTTGAACTTATGCCATAATCTAAGGAAGAAATAAAAGTGGAAGACAGGCTCTTGATATTAGAGCTCTAGCTTTAAGAGTTGATAGAGTAAGTTTTGTCAGTTATAAGGTGACAGCCAGTTTTCTTCTTTTGAGTTGGTTGTTTCTTATCAGTTGCAAATATATATGTTTGTCAGAATCTGCAGTTTGGACTAATCCGAATGAAATCAATGAACCTTGCTCCAATATTAGTTCTGATATTTTTTCTTCCATAAACCTTCAGTTTAAAAAATTTCAATTCATCAGTAAATTTGTTTTACATGGTGTGGTCCTTTTGCGAGAAGCCGAGAGATTTCAAATCCATGTAACAAATCCACAACACTTGTTTGGATCACTTTAAAAATATAGATTTCAATCCGTGGGTTCCCATTTTGTGCTATCCTTTTAACCACAATGATGGATTTTAAATCCACCCAATATTGGAGTCATTTGAAAACCTTTCTTCAAATCCGTAGTGATATCCAAATCGATCAATCTAAATGAAGCCTATCTCATAAATCAACTCGCAAAGCAACTGGGGAGTATCTAATTTGACTTCCGACTCGCTAGAGTGTATGAGTGCATCAATTCACAAAAGTTGGCCTCTTAGCTGGTCCTCTCTTGATGTTATGCTCTCCTGGTACTTGTATGTACATACCGCAATCTAGCACATCATTGGAAGTTGTTATATGGTGCTCTAAGAGCAGCCAATTGTTCTACCATATCTCTCTTGTCCTGTGTCACCCCCCCCCCCCCTTTCTATGTTGTGTGTGCGCGAGTTGTTAGATGATATGCTTTGTAGGAGTTGTTGTTATGTTGTGGTGAATAATGAATTTGATTTTGCAGCAACTTGTATCAGAGAAAGACCTCATAGTAAGAGAGGAAGCATGTCGAATTGGTTTGTTTTTTGGGGGATTCACTGGTTCGTACCATGCTCTCAGGTGTTTGCTGAGAAAATGGAGAAAGAAAGAGACGCCAATAAATGTGTAAGTTAACAATAGAAAGAGCGTGTTTTTAGTTTAAGTTTTTCAAGTTAGTTGATCTTATGTTTTATTAATGTATGTGTCTGATATATGAGTACATGAGATTGATTTTTATTGCATGATTTATCCAATTCCGTATATATGACTTTGTTAAGGGGGATGATGGGGCAGAATTTTAGCAGGTGCAATCTCAGGTTTGTCTGTTGTTGCATTAGATGATTCCAGTCGGAGGCGCACACTGGCGTTGTATCTCTTAGCTAGGCTTGGTCAGGTTTGTTTTTTTTTTTTTCATTTCCGGTAGTATTTCTCCATACTGTATGAGGTAAAATGACTAAAGCTTTTTGGTTTCCCATTTCTCTAATTTATTTTATTATCAACCAGTGTGCATATAACTCTGCCAAATCCAAAAACAAATTCCACCTCTGGGGAAGTCGTTGGAGTCATGGGGATACTCTACTCTTTGCAATAGCTTGTGCACAGGTAATTTATGTATATAAAGTCTGAAATGCCCTTTCTTTTGTTTCAATTTCAATCAATGATCCTGTTAAAATTGAAAACTTTGGTAGGGTTAATGAGAACTTATAAGAATCTGCTATCATTCAAGTGATGCATTTTTTCGTTACTTTGGATGCTCAAAAAACTTATTTTCTTATTTCATGGAACTTTGTAGTTGAAAAAAGCACACATGCCTACTCTAAGGTCCACCGTTTTTCCTGCTTTACTATTTGCATCAGTATCTTATTTCTTTCTGATTTATTTAATTCCCTGGTAATCTAATTATAAGCACTTCTCAGGTTATGTATGCCTTCATTATGCGCCCTGAGAGCTTGCCTAAATCATATCAAGATTTCATTCAGAAAACAGGGCCAGTTGCCTCACCCGTTTACAAAGCTGTGAGGGATTCTTGTAGAGGTTCCCCAGTAGATGTTGCCTCTCTATCTGCTTATTTGTCCAGTAGGAAGGGAACCAGCAATGTGAAGTTGAATGAATTTCCTAATATTATTCCCTGCTCTATTATTCACCCTGATACAAATTCATGCTTAGTTCACAATGCCAATGCCGCAAAAGCTACCTTCAGGAAAACATTTCCTCTATACTTCTCTTTGACATTTGTTCCGTTCGTTGTTCTCCGCCTGCAAAAGGTATATCCTTCATAACCTATTGGACATATTTGCTTTAACAATTTTGACAAATTCAGTCTTAATTACTTACAGAATGTGATCAAAGCAAATGTGCAATTTACTCAGCATATAATTACTTGGAGCTACATGAAACCATATTTTGAATTTAAAACCAACACAGAAAAGCTTTTATCTAATTGATTTGCAATGTGTAGATGAGAAAGACTATGCCTCCAGTATGAGAAAATATTGATAACTTGTGTGCTGAAGTAGATACTTAGTATTCTCAGGAAAATTAAAAAAAAAAAAGTAGATACTTTGTAACCTCTGCCATGTATAAAAATTCTTATTTATCCTAAAATTCTTCATGTTATCTTATTTTCCCAGTTCATGGATGCTCCAGTTCGCACCTGTTGGCACGCAGTCACAGGTGCTGTTCGCTCAACAACATTCTTGTCCGCTTTCGTTGGTATATTTCAGGTAGTTTATCCTTCTGCTATATATATATATGCATGCGAATCAATCTCATTTTCACTGATTTATCTCTCCCCAAAAATAAAAAGGGAGTAATATGTTTGCACAGAAAAGTGGCTACAAAGGACCACAAGCTTGTATATTGGCTTGCAGGCGGCATATCTGCCCTCTCTGTATTACTAGAGAAGAAAGCTAGGCGTGGGGAATTAGCCTTATACGTTCTTCCACGAGCTGGAGATTCCTTGTGGTCTATTTTAATTAATCGACATCTCGTTCCAAATATCAAGAATGCTGAGGTTCCCTCTGCTCCATTTAACCTTTCAAATCAAATTTCAAGAGTGTTATATGATACATTAATTATTTTACTTTTAACTTTTTCTAGGTGGCTTTGTTTTGTGCATGTATGGCTGGAATCATGTACTACCTAGAACATGAACCGGATACTATGTCTCCATTTCTAAGGGGCCTGATTCGTCGATTTCTTGCCAGTAAAATAAGCAACCCTGGCCCTTCATCAAGTCGAAGTGCTTCTTACACATATCTACAAACTCTTGATGCCATGAAAAAGCCACAGGTGCAAGATAACAAAGAACATGAAACTTCGACTTCTGAGAAATACAATCTTGAATCCATACCTGGGCTCTGAGCATATTTTTATTGCTCGGTGGTGATATTTACGGGACTTGGCGATTGACTTATGGCTTTGATTCATTTTAGTTCAGATTTGTTTTCTGGCAGCTGAGTTCTGCCAAAACTACTGCAACCCAGAGGAGGGGAACTAAAGGTGATTTGACCTTCCTCTGACGCAATTAATGATCATCCAATATTGATTAGATTTTGAAGAGATTTGGTTTGCTGCCATAAATTAGATAAAACTTAAAAATTGATTGTATATCAGTATATGTGATGAAATCATTGGTAAGCTTGTATGAAATAAAATTTAGGATAAATATTTTTAAAATTGTATTTGGTGATGAAGATTGTTGATGACTTATGTTGTATTATGTTATTATACTATTAGGCGAATAAGAATATCAAAGTAATTAACAACTCAAATATGAATAAAGGGTCAACTTCTACAAAGTTTTCTGGACTAGTAAAGCCATTAATCTTGAGCGTATTATTATACCACAGGTGCCAATATTAGGAAATAGCTAGAATCGATCGGAGAGTGATGTTAGAAATTAGATGTGAAAAACATGTAGAAATTAGTTGTGAAAAACATGTAAAGAGTGAAATAATGCAATAATCTTCGTAGGGTATATATATGGACAAATCTCATAAATGAAGAAAACAAAAATATGTTCTTGGAACAAACATGATCCCTATAACCACAAAGTATTATTCTTACTAGCTTCAAATGACATGATTTAATTCATGTCATGAACATGACTTAATTTAATTCCCAACTGACCAACAACAATGAATGACAAAACATCAGCATCATGTAAAATGGCATCGCAGGTTTTAGACAGTCTTCTACATATGTGATTTAAATACACCTCATTCATCCTGAACTTTGCATATCTCATAGGTTTTGTTGCCTATTTTACAAGTAATGCCACCAAATTTGCAGGTAAAAATGCGTTTTTGCGATAAACCTCCAGTAGCATTATGTCTCTTTGTTTCATCTCCAATCACCCTCTTCAAAGAATTGCTTATATCACCTACTGCCCAAGCTATAGATATATGTGGTCGAGGATCCTGCAAACAACGTCGGTATCAGTAAAGTAGAAAGTACCACATAATAGGGCACAATTTGTGATTGCAACCAACCTTGTAAAATTCTGGAAGATTATGAAGCTTGTAGACTTCATTCACTGCTTCAATTTGCTTCACTATCTGAAACCGTAAATTAAATTTCACTTCACATCATTTTCAGCACAATAAATTGTTCGCACTCGTATAACATCACAGTGAACAATATGCATCACTAATAAGTGCACTTAAACAATTATTAGGTCATAAAAGTGGATTTTAGTATGTTAATACTGACATCTTATGATATCATTCTTACTTAGAGTTAGAGTTAGAGTTCCATCATACCTCAGCTAAGCCTCCGGTTGTAACTTCCATTGAAAGAAATGTCCGCGTAAAATCATCATTGACAAAAACTTCCCATTTATTAAAATCAATCCAATACCTATTCCATTACAAGAACATCAATAAACAAACAAACTGAAGCATTGCCAATTCTACAAAAGTAAAACTGGATGCTTTCTCACCTCCTACGGGACTGAAGCCTCTGTCGAAGCATAGCCACTACCGAGTCACGTTGATGCACACGAATAGGAACAGTCCTTCCCAGACTCACATGAAACTCTCTCCCGAGTAAAACTTGCTCGAATTTCTGCTCGTCTTTAATCAAATTACTTAAAGGGATGTCTATATCAACCACATGAAGTTCCGGTACTAAAGCTGCAACCCTTTTTAGATACAGGGCTGCCTCCTTTCTTTGTGTCAATGGTATAATAACTAAAATCCCAACAAAAAGAAATACCTCATCATCAAGAATCCGAAATAGGTAGCAAAAAATAGTTACAGTAAATGCAGTAAAAAGCCACCTGGGATGTAAACGTGCAAAGCAAAATTACCCTCGACGTGAGGGAAACAACGGACTCGATTTTGGTTATTGGTTTGTACAGACAAATCAAATATACCTGTCACAAGCAAAATATCAAACAGCTGGGGGACATGAATACAAGAACATGCTGGATGAATTGTAGGGTGGAAATAAATAAATAAAAGTTTACCTACTGAATTTGGGGGATGGAGAAGAGACAGAGGAGGTGGAGGAAGAGGCGTAGGTGATTGGGCGGGTTCGGGTAAATGGGTCGGATTAGAATCTGATTCGGAGTCGGACGAAGATTCTCCGTACGTCGCTCTCAGAGCTTCCATGTCCACTTTGCTGCTGTCGTGTGCTTCTTCCAAGTTGAGGATTCTTTCTTTTATTTTCGGACTATTCGTAATGATTTTCTTAAATAGGAACTCTATTTAAATTTGATCCAAAATGAATTAAAATTTAAAATTCATTTTTCAGGATTTGTTTTTGGTAGGTGAACATGTAATGTGATTTATTTAACTTCAGTTTTCACAATATACTACTGAAAAATTAAGTCGTTGACTATTTTTTCTAATAATTTATAAAGTTTTTAGACTATTTTACTACAAATATACATATGCAATTGCGGAGATCTGGCCTTAGGGCAAGTCCAATGCAAGTAAGCAAATGGGGATGCAAAGCTTTAACTTCCAATTTGCATGCATTTTTTTGGTACTTTTTCCACTCCAATGGCGATAAGGAAAATGAGATCTATTTTACATTTTCAACTTTGGGATCCTATATTTACAAACTTTGGAGGAGAGAGAAATGGGGATGAAAAAATTGGAGGGAATAAATAGTGAGCAAATAACTACCAACTTGTGAGGTAAGATTGTAATATTATTATTTATAGTCATTTCGTATTATATCAAATTTGATTTAAATTAGATTATTTTTATTTGAGCTTTCAAATGAATCTAAATAATTTTTTTTAATTTAAATAATTTGATTTTTCCAGTCTATTTGAAGTTTCAAAATTTGAGATTTGAAAGTTCCCGCATATTTATATTGTTCAAAACTTGAAATTTCAAAAGTTTTTGTATTTTGAAATTTAATTTTTCAAGTTTTCAAGATTTGAATTTGCCGCTTAATTTATAATTTTTTAAATTTGAATTTTTCAACTTACTTTTTTTTTTAATATTTATTAAAGATCTCGGAAAAAAATGAATTCATAAATATAATAGATTATATAATAAAACAAAAATGAAAATAAAATGCATATTCATTTTGCATACCATGCATTGGAGTGAAAGACTTTTTTTGGATATGCAAAACACTATTTGAGTTTCTATAATGCATTTTGCTTACTCAATTTTACATTCTTGCATTGGACTTGCCCTTATGGCGAATCCTATGATGCACGGATACTTCAAAAAATTATAAAATGCCGAGTCGGATACGATACTCCTCGGATACTCGTGGGATACGTATTCGACACTCCACGTGGCGAGTCGGTAAATATAATTAAAAAGAAAAATTGGACACTCGTATCGGATACTTATTTAGACGTATCCAACACATTTCATATTCTGAATTTTGCTAAAGTCACCACAATTGGTAAGAACAATGTAAGACGTCAAACCACTCTTTGTATTATATACACTACAATACAAGATAAAATGTCCATAACGGAAAATGTTTTACATAGCATAATAAAACAATGAACATGATGTACAATTAATAGTATTAAATTACTAAACATATGCAATTTAGTACTTATTACTAAACATATGCAATTTAGTACTTATGAAACTTAACTTGATCTATTTCAATATGTATGAATATATAAATATATTATTTTACTTATTTCAATATGCATAAATATATAAATATATATATTTTAGATTCGTATCCATGTCGTATCGTATCCAGTAAATTTTTTAAAATCCGTGTCGCCGTATCCGTATCATGTCGTATTCGTATCGCCATATCCGTATCCGTGCAACATAGGGCGAAACTGATGTTCCAATACCCTCCGAATCCCACAAGAAATGTACGTATTTGGAGCTACGAATTTTCCTATATTAGCCTTATGAGTGAATTATTTGTATATGCTAATTGGATATTTTTCATACTTTATTAGTGAACAAATAAATTTGTCGAACTATTTCAATGAAAAAAGATACAATGCTATAGATGTACAATCTAAATTATCTATTTTTCATGAGTCTTCAATGTAAGGTTTTGGTATTGTCATTGCTTTTTCACATCATTGTATCTATCATGTTTATTATCAAAGTTGCAGAAATTAGTCAAAAGATTTACTACTACCCTGAGGTTTATAGGTCATGAATGAAAACTTGAAAATGACAAGTTCTTATAACCACGAATAAAAATGATATACAGAGAGCCCCCATCTTCTTTTATTGAGTTTAAAAGGTTTTTTTATTTTTCATCTTCGCGACTAAATAAGAGAAGGCGTGTTTAAATGTTACAGCCAGTTCCAAAGATGTAGTTGCATAGTTGAGGCGTATGGTTTGGTTGTAACTGCGTTCATTTAGTGTTTTTTTTTTTTAATAATCAAACAGTATCCATTTATCTCATATACACTTCCGAATTGAGGCGAATTATGGTGAAAATGAAACTTCCATTCTTCAAGCGTGCATGATCAGTCGAAGGGGTCAATCCTTGGGTCGTGCTCGCTCGCCATAGCCATTCCCGTGCAAAGACACGTAGGGCACATTACCTGCAAAACATAGATACATGACAATACTTTGAACAAACTACCTCAGTATACCAATTCATGAACCAGTAACTTAATTTGTATGTCTATCAGAAACAGCATTGTAAGTTAAAAAATGAGAAGATAACAGCTCATTTTGCAACGAGTGTGATTAGAATCCTCTGTTGGTGTTTTTTTTCCTATGAAGACCGACAAGGAGTGATTTAGTACAAAGTATATCCAATCAAACGGGTAAGAAATTTACACTAACCCCATTGCATGTTAACATTAGGATGCAACAAATTCTAGCAATTCCTTATACTGTGCACTGAATGGTTTGTGCAAAAAATACTATTTCATTGGCTTGCTAACCAACAAAATAGTTTAAACGAATATAGCTTAGAATTTACTGTAATTAACAGAAAATCAAAAGTTCATAAGTCAATTTTCACCACATGTAAGATACATAAATTAAAGAAAGTTAACATTCTCTATGAAACTCTGTTTTTGTTCCGTATTGTTTGTTTCTATAAGGCTATACTATGTTCTACATACACTATAAATACATTACAAGGATACTAGGAGATGCTTAAGTTGCTTCAGTAAATGAAATTGACACGGATCAACGGCATCTTACTTATACTCTCTTAGTCTCTTGTTAGATAGCATAGGGTGATATTTTTTACTCTTTTAAGGGTTGTGTCGGGAGACCTTGGTAAGGAATGTCACTTAAAAAATTTCTTGTAGAAGGCAATAATGCACATCCCATCTTTAAACTTCATTTTACTCATTCATTGATCACAGATAATAAATACATCAATGTAAATGTACTGAAAACATACCTTTCCTGACCCTGAACAATTAGAGCACCTTTCCATTTTAGGTGGTAACAGGGGCTGATCTCCACCATTTAATGTTGAGACTGGCTCAATAAGAACAAGAGATCCAGTGCTTGAGCAGCGAGCACAAGCAAGATATCCTGTAGATAGAAAACAAGTTCCATAAGCACAAAGGTGCATTATCTTGCATAGCACAATATTTAAACATTCATCTTATGATTTCGTAGTTGAGGGGGGGTAGTTGGACTGCAAATATGAAAAGACTCTGCATCGTAAAGGTGCAGCAAGGAAAGGCAGGCCACTGGTGAAATCAGGAAAGCTAGCTCAAGGAACACAGAATTTTGTTGGTGGCAATCAGGATTATTTAACAAAATGCCACCTTGACATATTCTATGATTTATTTTTTCTAATTGTTCAAATATCCATATTTACATTCTGTAGTACAATCCTAGGTGGATTAAGGACCTGACAATCAGAGGTAAAATGTTTTAAGAAGTCGAAGTTCTAGGAAAGGACATGCAATGGACAACTATTTCAATATCATTTATCCTAGATGCCACCAAAAATATCAAGCCAGGTGAGTATTTTAATGTCACCTTGTCCAACATGTTATACCAAAATTAACATGAAAAATTATAAGATGATTACCTGTACCAAGACAGTATTTGCATCTCTTATGCTCCTGCTGCTTCACATTGTTTATCTCCACCACCATCAGAGCAGATATTACTCCAACTGCTCCTCCCGAGAATGACGCGACAATAGGATCAACTTGACTACAAAGTCCATCAGAAAAGAAAAAAAACACTAATAAGGCCACAAGCAGAAAGCAGATTCGGAAACTTGAATACTTGAACCATCTAAGACGCACACAACTCCTACATTCTGAGATTCTTCAAATTTAAGTGATGAGCATCACTCAAATTTTGAGTGATCAAGTGAATGATCCAATTTAAGTGAAAGTGATAAAGCATTGGATGTGGCACGATTAGGGTTTAGGGCAGGCGAGAACATTGTTGAGGGCTTTAGCTAATCCATTTGTTCATTTTCAAGTGATTTGCCTTTGCAATTTAGTCCTCTTACTGTGGATATTTTACTATTAGAATCAGATGGGAGTACTTAAGCATGGAGTTCATGAAGATATTGGTCTAACTTGATATCAAAATTTACCAAATACCAAGCACAAAAATAAAAGGTAGGAATGAAAATCTGAATGCCAGCGTTCACCATAAATGGTTATCAATGTTTGTTTGACTTGTATCAGTTTGAATTTTGAAATGGCACTGCTGAGCATATTTGAAAGGATTCAACAAAGCTATGTCCTGTTACAATTTAGACTTGAGACATACAGAGGCCATAACAGATAATTCCAAAAATAATTTCCTGTTATAATATTGAGTTAATCATATGATAAGTCAGATGCATCGAAAATATGTGAATGTGTCCAGTTTAGAGTAACGTAGTTCTTAATTATGCGCACAGATAAATTTCTCAAAAGTTCTGCATACTGTCATCAATTAGCCTCCATGAGATGCATATGTGATTCTTAGAGCATGAATTATATGTTTGTAGTTTTCCAACCATAGCTAAAATAACCATGTACCATGGCGCCTAACAACGAATAATAAACATGTCCGATAATTTGTCACCAATAAGAACATGAGTTGGTTGATTAAATAAGAACTCCAGAAACATACCTCAGTTGCATTGGAAGATGCATATTGTTGATAAAATCAGCATATGATGTCCCTCCTACTCCCAATTTTAACTCCAGCTGACATAATCAACAAAAGGCAGTACAAGGATAAAGTACGGACAATTCAAAAGTTATAGGCAAAAAAATATTTTCTTCTAAGTGGGTAATTTGCCTATTAATTAATACTCTGCTTTTTAACATGATCCTATAACTTTTATATTTAACTTTCTTTCACACAGAGACACATATACACATATATATAGTGGGATCTAGGGCAAGAACAAATGTTGATTTCTATAACAACAGCAATGCCCAGAAAGACCAAGCAAATAAGAGAGGCCGCTATTTTAGGTTTGGGCAACCATTGTTAGCCTATTTCTTTATAAAATTTTGAGAACTGAATCGGAGTTGTACTACTATATTATCATTCCTTGTCATATATATCTCAGCAAAAATAAATCAAGAGTATATTATTCTCAACAACAAAAGAAAAAAGCATTCTCTTATTTCTCACTATTTAAATCATAAGAACATTATTTCAATGAAGAAAACCTTCAGAAGTTGATTTGGTTGCCAATTTTTTTTTCCTTATATCTTTATCACGAAGCGAAACAGAACGAAAAAGAAGAAAAATTAACAAATATTTCATTTAGTAATGGGTTTCCATGGGGCTTAAAACACCTAATCAAATTAGTCCAAATCAAGTCGCTTCTCATTTATCATCAGATCCAATCTATCTGCAAGGTAATGAAACTACTGAGATTTTGTAATAGGAGCTCATAGTCGCTAAACGAGGTTATGCTATAATAATAACAATAATAATGAACATATTAAATCAATTTCAAGGAAAGAAAAACGAAAGCAATCTAGACGCAAACATTTCATCATCCTAGTAAACATATATCATACATGGGTTCGGATTTAAGATATGTGCAAGCCAATAATTCGTCAATAACCTTCTGGGGGACTCATACAAAGTGCAGCAGAACTTACAGTGGGCGCTAGAAGTCCACCGAAAAGCATGATTCCCGCGATAAGAGAAAAACAAGTAGCGTAGTATTGTTTAAGGTTGGCAGAATTCTGCAAGAAATATACTGATCAGACATCACTCTCTCGACTACTGCTCAAGTTGTAGACGGCAATAAACTACACAATCAGTATAGAATAGAGTCATACCAAAGGAGGCAGAAAGGGAATGAATGAAGGAAAATTAGGAAGCTCATTTTCTTGCTCTTCCTTTATAATCCCAAGCTCCCTCCTCCTAATTCTTTGTTGTATTCTAAGCCGACGAACCTACCAAAGTTCATAAATCAACACAGCATTCAAATCATGCTTCAAACGAAGAATTCACTTATATGACATTACACATACATATGAAGAATAATACTAGTTAATACAAACCTCCTCCATCTGCAAAAAGATTTTATTTCGTCTACTCCGAATATTATCCTGAATTTCTTGTAATTCCATTTTAGCAAAATCCTGAACCGTCTCCGGACCTTCTATTATACAGAACCTGCATCCAAACGCCCCAAGTCAATCAACAATACCCAATTCTTCATACACCAACAAGAAATAAAAGTATATTATATAAAAAAAAAAAAATTGATCTCATACCCCGCAGGATTTTTATCAGGCGAAGAATCTGAATCAATGGATGAAGAAAAATAGGAAGCATCGGCTTCCGACGCCATGGATCGCCATTTCAGATTTGATTTAAGCTTTCCGTTGAGGTAGCATCTGGAAGGGAACAAATGAAACGACGTCGTAGGATGAGAAATTGTTAGAATTCTACCTGAACAGATCATTTTCTGGAATAGCTTAATTTCTTCAAAGTGAGGGTTTAGTTTTTCAGTGAAAGAGGAATGGCGACAAGGAGCATCATTATCATAGCTGACTTCTGGTGTTTTATGGTGAGCATTTCTCGAAGTACTGGAAGTAGTGGAAATTATATAAAATATGGTGGGAAAATTGATGATTTCGACTACACCCGTCAATTATATTCATTGGAATTGGATGAAATACACACTTGTCGCTCATCCAGTTCCCTAGTGGATTGAACACCCCGGTAGCCACATTATTTCCCTCATTCTATAGATAATAGTTGGACCTTTATTTTATTTTTTTGTTGATGAATATAAAAGTGGGACTTTCAAACTATTACTATTGTTGCTGTAAATCATAACAAAGTTATTGATATTCAATTTGGGTTCGTTTTTATTATATATTTTAGTCAAGATAGAATAACCTTTTTTTTTAAAGCTGCATTTCGAGTCTCAATATTTTGGGACTTTCTATGTCATGAGTGAAAAATAAGGGATCCTCCATGATTTCTTGTCATGATTAAGTCGTATTTTAATTGTTACCTAACAATCAAACAATAGACAAGATTGTGAATATTTCTCGTTTGTAGGAAGTTTGTTCAGCTTGAATAGGCATCTTGAGCTTTGTTTAGGTTATTTCCGATCTGAATAAAATACTCTCATATTATAATTAAGATAACTACATAGTTTTACTTTGTCAACTTTTATATAACAATCCGGATTAAAAGTAGAGGAATAAAAGATAATGGGAATCATTAGGGGTCTATTTGGATGGGTTTTGACTCGATTTCGCGGGTCTCGATTTTAAAAAAATGATTTGGGTGGTTTCGATTAAACCTTTGAGACCTCATTCGGATGGGTTTTGACTGTTGAATTTTGTGGTTTGAATAAGTTAAAACCCCACTTGGATTGAGTTTGGATGTTGGGGGTTTAAGAAAAAAAAGTAGATGGTAGGTGTCAAATCAATGTCTTTTTTAGTGAAATTTGGGGAAAAAAATAGGTGGTAGGTGTCAAATCAATGTTTAATAGGTTTGAAGAGTTTGAATATGAGTTTCTGAATAAGTTTTTGATGGTTTTATGGATTTGGCGAAAACTCATTTGAAAGAGTTTTGGCTCGGTCTCACGAAACCCACGAGACCGGGCCAAAACCCATCCACGTACACCCTAGATTATTGTTTCCATTTTTCATAATGTTGTTGGACCCAATGTAATAATGTTTTTTGTACTGTACAGTTAGCTAGTGACATTGAGTTTATCCCTTGTATTAGGCAATTATGTGGTGTGCATTAATGTTGAGAATTTGAGAATAGTTTATTGGAGAGAGAAAACAAAATGGTGCCACCTGAAAACCGAACTATCAATATTCTTTCATAAATTCATACGAATGGATAATGTTTGGCCTTCAATTTGTCCCCCCTCTGAAATTGACATATTATTGACATGAAGGTCAAATTTAATTTCTAGGTGTAGATTCAAGGAATAATTGTTCATATTCATGCCATCTCCAACCGAAATGGGTAGACCAAGAAGGGGGTCGTCGGTTGAAGATGAAATTTTTCCGAAAGACACGGCAGGCAAGAAGGCAACTGGAGGTCATCTAGACATGCAGGCAGGCAATTGTTGCATGCCTACCTGCGGATAGGCGTGGCCCGGACACGCCTTTGCGCGTCCAGGCCAATTGGTGGCTTTATTTATTTATTTAATATTTTTAATTTTAAAAAAAAAATTAAAATTTGTGTAAAAAAATTTAAATTATATTAATTATACATATATGTGTGTAATATTTGTTGTTTTTCTTTTCACTTCAAGTGCATTAATAATAATTGTTCTTGTTTTTCATTAATTATGTTTAGTCATTTTTTATTTTATTATTTTTATATATACCTTATTTTTTTTTATTATTATTATTATTATTATTGTTGCTATTGTTATTGTTATTGTTGTTGTTATTGGTATTGTTAAGTGAGAATGGGAAAAGTTTGAAATTGAATTATTGATTCGGTTGGAGATGACAGACTAGGCAGGACAAACATACATGCAATTGGGGGTTATTTCCTACTTCGACCGGAGATGGCCTCAAATTGAGTGGTCACGAGTATTCTATTCTAAGAGGCGGGGGTACTCTAATTAAGTTGTTTAAACATAGTGGTGTTTATTTTTAATTTTTTACGAGTTTATAATGTGCATGAACTACATCTTATTTTTAATTTGATTAAACTGGAAAAAAGTTTGATTGAAACGAACGTAAATCAAGTCCAACATCTTGGAAGTATTTTATTTGTTTGAGTTTATCGAGCCGAGTTTGATCGAAATTAAATAAAAAAATTAACAATAGATAAATATTTTAAATATAATTTTGTGTCATAAAATCAAACTCAAACATACATTTGTGGATTGAACTCGGTCCAAATATACTGTCAAAGAAATGGAGGAAAAATAGAAAAAGACATTTTCAAGTTCCTAAAAAATGTGAAATGACAATTCTAAAATTTTCATATTTGAAGGCGGCAAAATTGTAGAAAACGTCCAAAACTAATCAGTGATTTTGAATTTTCGTCCCAAACTATATCACATCATCGAATTTCGTCCCGTAATTTAATATATTTTTGGAATATCGTCCCACCGTTAATTATGAGACGGTAAAAGAAAAAAAAAAGATATCTCTTTCGCAATTGGACTGGGCTCATTACACTTGTGGTTAGGGCTGTCAATGGGGCGGATTTCAATCCTAATCCGTCCGAATCCATCCGAATCCGGTCCGATATATTAGGATAATTGTCCGATTAGAGATTTGATGGACCTGATCCGATTATAAAGATCCGTAATCCGAAACTCATGGAGCGAATATAGATTTAGGTCGATCCGATCCGTTACAGATCCGTATCCGGCAATAAATAAAAAGAAAGATATATATACATAATATTTCATAAAAATAAGTATTATTAACAATATTTCACCGTCAATTTAAGAAGATAGTAATTTATAGCTCGTTTATAAATTTATTTAAACCAATATTTTCATTTTAAAAATATGAATATAGTAAAGAAACTTTGAACATGTGAGTTAAAATTAAATAAAATTGAAAAGTTAATAAACTTGTTTTAGGAAAAAATATTAATTTAACTTTTTAAATGAAAATTTATTGGAACCGAAAAAGATCCGATATCCTGCCAAATCCAACCAAGATCCGTTGGATTCAAAAAATCTAGATCCGAGCACAATCCAAGCAAGATTCGAATTCGATATGATTCGATCTGATATAAATGGAGCCGAATTTAGACGAACCTGATCGGACCAGAATCCGATCCATTGACAGCCCTACTTGTGGTAAACTAGCCGAAGCCTTTTAAGGGCCTTGTTGGCTCACAGCCCATTTCCCCTCCCTCGAGTCCACAAGGAAAAGCTCCATTGGGCCTATGTTCCTTCCTTCTTCGGTTTTATATTTTTATTTTTCAAACAAATAGTGGTGTTTCAAATTTATTTGATATTTTCCAAAAATTAAAGAAAGAAACAACAAATAAATCAAGTCTAACAAAATAAACAAATTTATTTAAATCAAAATGATTTTGTGCAGGAAATCTCGTTACCCTGTTATTATTTTCCCAAAATTCAACATAATTAATATCCAATATAATTCAATATAAAAAAGAATACTACCCATTCCCAGTTGGTCATTATTTGTGTTACATAACCCACGTGCCTTCCACGTGAGAAATGAAATTGATAGATACGGCCCATACCCAAAACCCTAAACAAGAAGCTCCACTATAAATTCACATTTTACACCTTTTCCTCTGTAACTCTGTAAGTAATTCAGCTAAAGCTTTTTCATAACATTTATACAATTCTATTAATTTTCTGTATACATGTACATATTTGAACAGATCGCTGTGATGATTCAACAAAGTTCAAGCTCAACAGACCGGATTGCAGTGGCTATTTAGCTTTTGCGTGTCGATTCTTTCTTCATTCCTGAGCGATCTGTTTAATATTTGTGTTTTCCTTTGATTTTTGCTGAATTAATAGTTTTTATTGTGGAAATGAAATTGCGTTGAGGATTTCAAAGCTCCCTCTTCTGAGATCTGAAAAATTGAGGAAAAATGCTGGCAGAATCGAACCTTATACTAATTAGCCATATCTGAGTAATTTCATATTTCCTCAATTATATATTTTCAATTTTACCTAAATTGAAATACGTCGGCGGCTCATGTAATTTTGAGTTTATTTATTTTTTCGATGTTTGAAAATCCAGTGAAAAGGAGAATCGCAGTGACGACTTACAAAATTCAAGCTCAACAGACCGGATTGCAGGTTTATCTCTTTTGAGATTATTACTTGCCTGTCGATTAGCCCGCTGAACTGAGCGATTATCCTTTCTTTTGATTTATTTTTTTGGATTTGTGAAAATTTCGATTATTTTTCGGGGAAATTGTTTGCACTGAGGATTACAAGCTCCCTCTTTTGAATCTTTCAAAGTTGAGGACGATTGCAGGCAGAATCGAACCTATAACTAATTTGCCATCACTGAGTATTCAATATCCTCCCAAAAAACCATGTAAATTTTGTTTCCAAATATTTCCTATTTTTTGTGATTTTTAAGATTTTTTATGATATGAAACTGATGATGATGAAGCAATACACATAATTTCCAACACTTGGACTGAGAGATTAGATCTCTAGTGATGCAACATTGCTACTGAATCACGATTTTTATCAACTTTTCTTTTTCTTTTATGCAAAAGCCTAATAATAAGAAGAAAATTACGAGTATATCCTTATGAATCCGTAGCAGCTAAGTGGCCATCAAGTGATGAATCTGTGAATTAATCTTAGGACACCTTTGGACACAGTCATTGTGCTGTGAGTGAAAATTATATTTATTCTGATGATGGCCATTAGATGATATTGTGAAGGTGACTATGTCAGAATTATCCTCATTTTTTGTGTAGATTGAATTAATGGGAATTTTTTTTGTTGTATTAAGTTTATACTGATTTCTTGTTACTGCAACAACTGATGCACCATGAGCCAGAAGTGAGTTTAAAGCAAAGCCTTTTGTTAAACCCTTTGGAAAAGAGAGTGCATGTTAATCCCTTTGAATTGCATATGGAATTGTGTATGGTCTCCCACGTGAGTTTGGTTGAGGGGTTGCCATGGACAATTTGGTATGTCCCTTGTACTCGTTTGGCTTATGTTGCATTAGTCATGTTGTTGTTCATGGTGCATCAGTCATTACAGCCTCGTGTCGTAGGTATGCGTAAGCCATTCAGCATAAATTGTAAATGTTACTAGTTAGGAATATATTAAGAGTTTGAGATTTTTTTGTTCAAGAGAGTTTGAGATTTTTTTTCATGAGGGGCCCTAGGCGACTGCCTAAGTTTGTCACTTTTGGGTTGTGGCTAGCGACAATCCTGTGTTGTGCTCTTACAACTTGGGTAGTTGCCTAGTACTCCTTGTGCAATAGGGTCTTAAATTCTTTAATGATGAGTGCGTATCATAGTTTATTTTTTCAGTACACATTTAATATGTAAGTGATGTAAGGATGTAAATGAGCAAAGTGGAGTTGAACAAATTATTGTTAATTTTAGTTTCTGAAGTTGATTTTTTTAGAGATTTAGAAATTTGATTTCTTTTTTGGAGATCATGAAGAAGACAATTATTATAGTTGAGGGATTATTTTATAGCAATTAGATCATTGTGTGGACTATTTGTTTGCTTGAATTTATATGACGTTTTAATTAATGATTTATGATGGGTAATTAGGCCAAAGGACAACCCAAAATGTTTTAGAAAATTGTCATTGGCCTTTTTTTCATTAACCCATACGTCAAACATTAAATATTATATAAAGATGTTCTTTTGCGTTTGGTAAATGTCATCACATTTGGCATTTGCCAAAAGCCAAATGTCATGTGTTTCTCAAATGTTTTTGTCATGACATTTTGCATTTGCCAAATGCCAAAATCAGTGAATATATTTTTTTTTAATAAACTAATGGTTTTTTTGAAATTTTGAACATGTTAATGATTTTTTTCTAAATAAATGATTTTAGAATTGTCATGACAGATGTCAATCAAGTGAATTTCAAAAAGGCCATTATGAAATTGTTAAATTAGAAAAAGGCTATTAAAATGTTGAAAATTTCAATGCCATTGTCTCTAAAAAAAAGACTTGGCAAATGTCATGACAATTGGGGTTTGGCAAATATGAAGATGTTCTAGACATTTGGGGCCTGTTTGTTTGGCGTTTGGGAAAGTAGTTTGGGGGAGTAGTGGAGGTTTGTGAAATAATCTCGATTTGCGTAATGTTGTTTGTTTGAGTTTTGAGAGAGTGGTTTGAGAAATAAAATAGGTGTAGGTTTTTTTGGAAGAGCTGGGTTGTAGGTGTAAGATGTGTAAGACTTTATGTCAAATCATGTTTGTTATATAAGATAAATTGTGTAAGAAATAGGTTACTTTATGTCAAATCAAAGTAGAGTTTGTATAGATTTTGTTTAGAGATAAGAAAATTGTTGTTTGTTTGGCTTTTGAGAGAGTAGTTTGAGAAAATTAAAGGATGAAAAATTTATTTCGGAAAATAGAAAACATGTTTGTTTGGCATTTCCCAAACACGAAAAAATTTTGGGAAACGCCAAACAAACAGGCCCTTGGCGTTTGACATTTGTTAAACGCCAAACGCCAAAGAACATTTTATATGAAAGCCAAACGTCATGAACATCTTCATTGCGTTTGGAAACCCCAAATGCCAAATGTCCAAAATGTATAAAAATGCAGAAATCAGATCGGAAAAGAAGAAGCGGCAAAACTTACATCAAACGGTCATGAACATCTTCATGGCGTTTGGAAACCCCAAATGCCAAATGTCCAAAATGCATAAAAATGCAGAAATCAGATCGGAAAAAAAGAAGCGGCGAAACTTACATCAAACGGCCATTCTCAATCGTTCCTCCTCTTCTCATCATCTCTGATTGTAGAGTGAGTGTGTCATCTCTAATTTGTGAAATTCTTGGAAAAAAGTTGAACTTGAGAAGTTGAGAGTGTTTGAATTTTGAAATTGTGTTCCATTGCCGCTTTTGTTTCGGTTAAGTAGGGTTAGGGGTTTTTCGGTTATGGGCTAAAGAAAAAAAATAAAGGCCAATGGCCTTTTTCTAATTATAACATTTGGGGATGACTTTTGATCAAATTACCCATGTCAATGTAACAAAATGTAAATTATGTAACTTTTAAGAAGTCAATTAAAATGTTAAAAATTTGAAACATGTCATTATCTTAAACGCCAAATTCCAGCAAAACGTCAAATGTCATATGAAGATGTTCTTGAGCGTTTAACTTTTGACAAATGTCAAACGTCAAATGTTTAGAACATTTTCATATGATATTTGGCGTTTGACATTTGTCAAAAGCTAAATGTCAAAAATAGAGAATTCAAAAAAATAAAAAATTTACGTGATATGGATCTGTATTTGTTTGTTATTTTTCGTCCATCATCTTCGGATAATTTGAAATAGCAAGGTCGGGATTGTGTGTCATTTCAAATTTGGAAGAGAATTTGAATTGGGAGATAATTTGATTTGGGTTGGAGTGTTTGAATATATGTATGGAGTAGAGTGTTTGAATTTGAAAGAATTAGGTATAGAATTAGGGGGGGAAATGGATTTTGAATTATTATTTTTATTTAAAAAAATAAAGGCCAATGACCTTTTTCTAATTTGTGTTTTTGGCAATGATTTTAGCCCAATTCCCCTACAAATTGAGTTTGAAGCTTTAATTAGTACACTTAAGAAGGTATAGTACAATTGTACAAATCAGTTCATCCCTCGTTTTGAAATCTAATTTCTGTTTCTGTTTTCTTTGTATTTTAATTTAATGATCAAATAAAAATTATATAAATAATTAATGTCTAAACATTCCTGCCATGTCGTGTCTTGGGATTTTTGAAATTTCGTGTTCCCTTGTCCGTGTCGTGTATGTTTTATCGTGTCTGTTAGATTGTTATACATAATTGAGATAAATTTGGTCTAATGGAAGGGACTAGTCAATACAAAGTAGCGGATTCAGGTTCGAATCCCTGTTGGGAGAGGGATCCATTTAATGTGTCCAGTCCAAAATGTATAAAAGAACTTTGGGAAATCAAAAAAATATATTTTTAGAAGAAGTTACTTTAGAAAAATGAGAAATAATAAATTTATTTTTAAAAGAACAAATGTTATTAAAGAGCACGAAAATATTGTCTGAAAGCGACCAAGCGAGACAAATAGGTCCCAAGCTTCTTGGATTTTTTAAAGTGTTGAAACCCTCTATAAATGCAGGGTTTTTTGCACTTTGCACCCCCTAAAAAGGGAAATAGGCACTTTGCACTTTTAAAACATAGATTTAGCATTTTGCACCCCCAAAATATGAATAATTTAGCACTTTGTACCTCTTTTATTTTCCTCAAAAAATCTAGGGATAAAATAGGTAATTCATTTTTGCTTTGGCACTTTGCTCCCCCAAAATATGAGAAATGGACATTTTGCACCCTCGAAATAAAATTATAACTTAGCACTCTCGAATCAAGAACAACTAATCAACTTGCAACCCCGAAACACGAGAAATTAACACTTTGAACCTCAAATTAAGAAAAACTCAACAACTAGCACCCCTCGTTTTTTCCGACAAAGTTGACCACTAGGGGCAAAAAAGGTAATTTATTTTCTTTTTTCCTTCAATTTGAAAATACGATTATGAATATTAGAATACTCATTTCTTTCTCCATCTTAAAATTTATTTTTGTGATATGATTCAGTCAATTTTCTGTATTATCTTTCTAGAAATTTTTCGAATTCTTTTGGATATTTTGAGGACATTTAAAAACATTGGTAATTAAAGAAATATGTTAAAATAGATTTTGCAGATGAATATTCTAGTATTCATAATCGTATTTGCAAATTTAAAGAAAAAATAAAATGAATTACCTATTTTGCCCTTAGGTTTTTTTGACCCAGGTGGTCAACTTTGCCGAAAAAAACGAGGTGGTGCTAGTTGTTGAGTTTTTTTTAATTTGAGGTGCTAAGTGCTAATTTTGTGTTTAGGGGGTTCAAATTGTCCATTTCTCGAGTTTCGGGGGTTCAAATTATTGAGTTGTTCTTAATTTGAGGGTGCAAAATGCCCATTTCTCGTGTTTCGGGGGTGCAAAGTGCCAAAGATTCAAAAATGAATTACCTGAGGAAAATAAAAGAGGATGCAAAGTGCTGAATTTTTTATATTTTGGGGGTGCAAAGTGCTAAATTTATGTTTTGAGGGTACAATGTATCTATTTTTCATGTTTTGGGGGTGCAAATTGCAAAAAACCCATAAATGCATATCAAGACCATTAAATCTAAGAAAAATGTGGATAATTAGGTTAGAAGGATTTGAATCTAATGTCGTGTGTGAATAGGCAACGCCCAATATAAAGGATTTGGACTGTTTTTCATAGAAATAAATCTTTATCACTTTATTTGGAAAATAAGAGAGAATTATAATAGTAGTATTTGTTTTGTTTTATGTGGTTTAGGCTCTGTTTTTAATCGGAAATTTATGTATTTCTCACATAAAGATTTAAACAAACAGTAAGATTTTTCAAATACACAAAAATTTATGACATTTTTTTTAGGTTCTTCAAATCTCCAAAAACTCTCTCAAATGGTCCCCCAGAGAATTATTAGTTTCTATATTTTAAATATGTACTACTTTTAATAAATGATAACGATGGCCTAGTGGTTGGTTACTTTCGTAAGATTATTGATGTTCGGTGTGCAATTCCTAAAGCTTGCATTTTGTTCATTTAATCGTTTTTATGACAAAAAATAATAAAACTTTGATCGCATATTGTACAACTCAGGGCATTGTGCCAGTTGGTTTGTTTCCTCAACATGTATGAGTGAGGTCACAAGTTCAAACCTCCTGACATTATTAATTCCTTTTATTATTTTATTTCAATATAATTTTTCGGTTATGCAAGTTTCACCTTAATCTTATGTTACAGAAAGTTTTGGGTTATAGTTTGGGAAATAAGGCGATCGTGGGTTATTCGAGTTCGTGGGATTCTCGTGTTCGAGTGCACGTCAAGAAGTCTTGAAGGTTCGTTGTATCTTGAAAATAGACGTCGATTGAGTTTGCACCAGGGCAATGACAAATTTTATTAATCTTATGTTACAGAAAGTTTTGGGTTATAGTTTGGGAAATAAGGCGATCGTGGGTTATTCGAGTTCGTGGGATTCTCGTGTTCGAGTGCACGTCAAGAAGTCTTGAAGGTTCGTTGTATCTTGAAAATAGACGTCGATTGAGTTTGCACCAGGGCAATGGCAAATTTTATTAATCTTATGTTACAGAAAGTTTTGGGTTATAGTTTGGGAAATAAGGCGATCGTGGGTTATTCGAGTTCGTGGGATTCTCGTGTTCGAGTGCACGTCAAGAAGTCTTGAAGGTTCGTTGTATCTTGAAAATAGACGTCGATTGAGTTTGCACCAGGGCAACGGCAAATTTTATTCAAAAGGGAGTGCATTGTACGCCTCGAACCGGATTTTTTCATTCCATCTCTCTTATAATTATTATTATCATCTAAAGTAAATAGGAAGTTTTGGTGCTGTAATTATGTGAAATTGTTGATTTCTGTTAACTAACAAAAGATATTATACTTCCTTAAAAATTATTATATTTTTAATTGTTACTGATATGTTTTTTCAGAAATGGATGCATCATGAACATATATAGTATATTATTGCTAATATACAAATGTGGGAAAAAGGTAATTAAACTAAAACTAGACATGAGAGAACTTAATTAACTAGATTTAAAAAGAGAATGTTCATATTGCCTAATCCATAGAAACTCAACATAAATTTCGGTACATGTAAAATGTCGTGTCCTTTTTCTAGAAAAGACGAGAAGTAACATAAATCCGAGTCAAAATTCTACATTTTATTTCATGCATATATATCATGAGAGCGGCATTATTGTGCGGGTAGAAAGTGATGGACATTATTTTGTGATGAGATAATAATTGTTTGCTATGCTGGTGTACATTGCAACGTGTACAGAGGCTACTTAATAAGGTGGCTAAATTATTTGTTTATTTGGCAATATTTGTAAACCTTTTTTTTTCATTTAATTTATCTATCCAATTGATAGTGAAATGTGCAAAACTTGATACCCAGACAAAATAAAATGGAATATATGATTTTTTTAAGTGGTGAAAAATTGACCGTGTTTTGCCTTGGAGACAAACTTTGTTGAATTTTGAGTCAAAAATTCACCATTGGAAAAAGGTGAGTTACTCAAACTACCGTGTTAATTTAATTAAAAACACTTTATCCAATTGATAGTGAAATCTTATCTTTTCTTAATTAAAAAAAAAATTGTGTACCATCGAAAAAATACTGAAGTTTGGTCCGGTTCGGTTCGGTTTTTACCGAATGCTCAGCCCTAGGTAATTGTAATGAATGTAACATCTCAGAGATAGTTTATGTAATGTTTCAAACATGAAGGGTGGTCAGTGTAATAATACTAAACCACAGGGGTAGTAAATTCCCCTAAGAAAAAGAAGAAATTAGTTTCGCACAGCTTGAAAGAGTGCACCTATATGCATGGATTGAAATTTTATATTGTTATGCTTTGATAAATTAAATATTATAAATTTTTGTAGTTTCGTTTACCCCAAAACAAAAAAAAATCAGTGTTTTTGATGGAAATGTATTAAAATTTAATCCCCGTAAATATAAATACACACATCCCAAAAAAATCATATTCCTTTTTTATTGTTATATGATGGGACTACAAATCTACAACTACTGGGAAATAAAAATCAATTTCAATGTATACAAACATAAATATATTTATCTTGTGTGATTGAGGATTTATATAAGTACGCGTGAAACTTAACAAGTTAGGTTTTAGATTAAATTTCATCATATTTCTAATGTCAACTATATATCTTATTGCTTAATGGGAAGGACCATGTAATGGTGACAAATGACTTAAAAGTTGTGGTTATTAAGATTAGCCGTTACTAAGTATACGAAAGGCGGTGGTGCAATCATGTGTGGGGAAGCACATTGTGGGGAAGCCTCCCTCTTTCTGACAAGTGTACCCCAAGTTCGTTACTCGTTAGAATCACGGGTCCTCAAGTCAAAATAGAAGACCCAATAAATACCCACTAAATTTTCTAAAAATAAAAAATAAAAATAAAAATAAAAATAAGACCCACTAAATATCTACCCCCTACTATATATAGTTGGATCCCTCAATCAATTGCATAAAACTCTCAAGTCATAAAATCATACCACCTTTCACTATTTGAACCATAGTTCAAACATGTACATTAAAATGCTTCACAAATATTTTCAATTCATCCTCATTTTGCTTTTCATGATTTTCAACCATTCTTCGGCGGTCAACGTTTATGGTAACAATCGTGGACGGAAGATGGATTTGGCGGACATGCCCTCGGGTCCTAGTGGCTCGTCCGAAACACCCACCAAGGGTAGTGGATCAGCACATGGCCCAAATTGGGACTATAGTTGGGCATGGGGTTCGAGCCCAAAATTCGGATGGGGTTATGGGTCGGGCTCGGGCAAGTCCCCTGGAGGGTTTGGTAGGGGCTCAGGTTTTGGGTTCGGGTTTGGATCTGGGTCAGGCTCCGGATTTGGCCATGGTTATAGTAGTGATGGTGCTCGTGGGAGCGGTCATGGGAGTGGCAGTGGTGCTAGCGAAAATGGAGGTGGTGTTGGTGGCGGAAGTAGCGACAACAATGATCAATCATCAACTTCTGATGACAAAAACAAACATGACTAAATTGGAAAGAGTTTGAAGTTAGTGATTATGTATGAAAAAGTTAAAAGTGTTTAAATTGAAGTAATGTACTACACGGTCTATGCATAAGCTTTGTGTGATATTATATAGAATGTATGTATAAAAATAAGAGAAAGCGTTGGCAAAGCTTTTTCTCTTTTCTATAAAATTAGTACAAAATATTATATATAAAATTAACGGAGTATTATAAATTAATGGGAAAACATATTAATTTAGAAAAAATTATATGTTCGGTTAAATTTTTTTTTTTTTTTTTGGGCTTGATTGCGGATAGAAGTAAAATACTATGTTTTCAATTTTTGGCTACACAATAAGTAGAAAGCGAACAAAAATGAAAAATGCACCAAAGAAAAGTTTATTCTAAACTTTGCAATTTCATTCGGTTCGAATTTAGCTATTTACTAAAATTGCTAAAATATATCCATTTGAATTTAGCAATTTATCTTTTTATAGTAATTATTTTAATAATGGTAGCTTAATATATTATAAATTGATTTTATAAGAAACTATAAATATTTCAAAATAATAAAACAGAATAGTAAATTAAGATTTGAATATTATTTGTTAGAGTGGGTTGCAAAAAATTGAATGTTCCTTGGCCATTAGTGTTTATAGCAACTGTTTGATCTATTTGGAAGGCTAGGAACAAGTTCATTTTTTAGAGAAAGCAAGTGACGCGGGGAGCTACTTTGCTTGTGATCAAATCCATGGCTAAGGATTGGGCGAGTGCATATAAGTCGGGTGCTTCTCAAAATTTGCGGCCACATAACATATCGAAGTGGCTTTCACCTAGGTCGGGATGGTACAAGCTAAACACAAACGAAAGCGTACTAACATACTTTTAAGGGATGGCAACAAGTGTGCTGACGTTTTAGCAAAATTGGGCTATGATCAACCTATTAGAGAGATGGAATGGGATCCCCCACCGGAAGGCGTAGTCGAGCTGCTAGATGAAGACTATGGATAGTCTAGTTTTTCTTTAGTTTTTTTTTGTAACAAAAAAAAAGTATTGGATAGCTAAAACACTATAAATTAAATAAACTTTGAAAAAGTTTATAACACTTTTGGGTTTGCTCTTCTTCTCGACTATTTAGACTTAATAACTTTAATTAGTCAAACTTATTAGCTAATAAAAATCGATGATGGAAACTTGCACCTAAATATTTTAAAATTTTATTAATTACTAAATTCTTGTAAGATTAACTCTAGTACCCTTATTATTTAAATGAGCCCAACCCATTTAAAAATTGAGCCCAGTACGTTCAACTCCAATAATATTAGATTTAATTGAAAGGTTCAAACGCGACCATAATTCCTAAAATTTAGTAAATCGGGTCTGATTAATGAAGACTTTATCCAATTAGATATCGAATTAATGGATCTGCTTCAATCTGTAATATGAAATATGCAATACAAATATGGATCTTGGCGACCAGATTTATTAAATATCTAAATTTGATTAACTATAAATTTAATTAAACATCATTTATTACAGTTGGTCATTAATCAAATAAATATGCTGTTACCATTTAATTGTCTTTTATTTTATTTTGTCCAGTCCTTACATTAAGCATCTAATTTCTGTTTAACTGCCACATCACTGATGCAATCAACATAAACAAGCTTATGAGCCTTTTTTTTTGCTGAGATTGCAGATTGCCAATGATAATTAATTGCTTTTATTCGTGCAACATATTTTGCTTCATATAAGTGATATCATCACCAACAGGTGATTGGTCTAATGGAATTGACTAGTCACTACAAAGTAACGAACCTATGTTCAAATCCTGATTACGAGAGGTTTTGAGGAAGTTTTCAAAAATTGCTAAAACAACGACAATTGTTTTTACGAGTCAGGAAACATTAATCTAGTTGTTGACCAATTGTTATGGGATTGGACTATTGGAACAGAGAATAGATGAGATTGATTCATGAGAATTATGTGCCAACTGCAGAAAAAATGGTTCATGACAATATTGTTAAAAAGAGATTCGCATTCATGATCCACTAATGTTTCCACATTCTATGTATAGTCTAGTTATGCCTACTTTGTATTAATCAATCCTCTTATTGTTGCAGTATTCTTGTTGAAGTATTAAATTCGTACTTTTTATATCACAATATCTTATCTTATATATATATATATAGGAGAATGGTCTTTGACCAATTTGGACTGAAATTCTTTTTTCTCCTAATTTTGAATTATTTTTAATCATAAAATAGTGCAATTAGTTAGTTGGCAAGTAAACATTTATGGTAAATCCCATTGATTATTTCCGAATTTTTGAATTTTTTAGTAATGATTTACTTCCCTTTATATAAGAGTAAACTATTCTTAATTTTCATTAATTATTCTTAATTTGTCATTAATTATTTGGAAGGTTATGTATTCAAATTTTTACTCCCTACAAATCATGCTAAATATTAGGAATTCTACAAACCATGGAATATTATATAATGCTCATAACTAGGTTGTAGTTTACAAAAATCCTCAAATGTCTTCTCCAGCCTCTCGGCTGCCACCACCAAACAATAACCATAGCTACCTTTATTTGCTCATCAAGTGGTTTAGGTACTTAATTGATATCTTATAATATTGTTAAATATATCTATTATATTTCTTAACTATTATTTTCATATTTTTGTAGTCTTTAGCAAAGTATGTCATACTTTTCACAAGGAAGGTGTGCATTTTGAATTTGTTGAGTATTTTATTAAATTTTATTCTTTTTTTTTATTATCACATTTGAAGATCTATATGTACATTATTTTCATATTTTTGTAGTCTTTAGAAAATTATGTCATACTTTTCATCAGATATATGAGGAAGGTGTGCATTTTGAATTTGTTGAGTATTTTATTACATTTTATTCTTTTAATCACATTTGAAGATCTATATGTACATTTTTTTTCTTTCACATTTTTGTTTCTTTGTCTTGATTTATAAATATTAGCTATTTATGATTTTGTTATTCTTTCTTTTATGTATTTTTCGAATTTTCTATTCATATGTTTTCTGATTCTCGATTTAACATTCTCTTATGTAATTTCTATTAATTAGATAAGGATTTCTTTTTCACATATATCTATATTATCTATGTACTACATCTTTTAGTTGATGATTATATATTTATGGAGATATATATTTCTTGCTTTAATCATTCAAAAAATTCAAACTAAATCACTCTCTTATTATTCGTTGATTTAAAAAATTCTTCCTCTTGAATCTTTAAGTTTCAATTTCAGAAGAAAGTGCTTCAAGAACAACAAAAAGAAAATAGATTTTTACTGATTAGAGGTTCTTTCAAGAAGAAGTTAAAAAAATGGTCTCTTTTTTTTTTTTAAAGAGTATCATCATTCAAGGTGGAGAGTATATCTTTTTGGCTATTTCAATCTAATTTTTTTGATTTGAGTCGTTGGTAAATTTATTCACAAAATTTTATGGGGTATTATATTCTACTTAGCTACTTTGAGATAATTTGGTCTATTGTAGATTTTAAATAGTAATTTATTATTGTGCTTTGGCTAAAGTGAGGTTTTTCGAGATTTATTTAGAATTTTCCAAGAAAAGTATATACTATTCGTGATCTACTCTCACGAATAGTATATCTATTATATTTCTTAACTATTATTTTCATATTTTTGTAGTCTTTAGCAAAGTATGTCATACTTTTCACAAGGAAGGTGTGCATTTTGAATTTGTTGAGTATTTTATTAAATTTTATTCTTTTTTTTTTATTATCACATTTGAAGATCTATATGTACATTATTTTCATATTTTTGTAGTCTTTAGAAAATTATGTCATACTTTTCATCAGATATATGAGGAAGGTGTGCATTTTGAATCTGTTGAGTATTTTATTACATTTTATTCTTTTAATCACATTTGAAGATCTATATGTACATATGAGGAAGGTGTGCATTTTGAATCTGTTGAGTATTTTATTACATTTTATTCTTTTAATCACATTTGAAGATCTATATGTACATTTTTTTTCTTTCACATTTTTGTTTCTTTGTCTTGATTTATAAATATTAGCTATTTATGATTTTGTTATTCTTTCTTTTATGTATTTTTCGAATTTTCTATTCATATGTTTTCTGATTCTCGATTTAACATTCTCTTATGTAATTTCTATTAATTAGATAAGGATTTCTTTTTCACATATATCTATATTATCTATGTACTACATCTTTTAGTTGATGATTATATATTTATGGAGATATATATTTATTTCTTTAATCATTCAAAAAATTTAAACTAAATCACTCTCTTATTATTCGTTGATTTAAAAAATTCTTCCTCTTGAATCTTTAAGTTTCAATTTCAGAAGAAAGTGCTTCAAGAACAACAAAAAGAAAATAGATTTTTACTGATTAGAGGTTCTTTCAAGAAGAAGTTAAAAAAATGGTCTCTTTTTTTTTTTTTAAAGAGTATCATCATTCAAGGTGGAGAGTATATCTTTTTGGCTATTTCAATCTAATTTTTTTGATTTGAGTCGTTGGTAAATTTATTCACAAAATTTTATGGGGTATTATATTCTACTTAGCTACTTTGAGATAATTTGGTCTATTGTAGATTTTAAATAGTAATTTATTATTGTGCTTTGGCTAAAGTGAGGTTTTTCGAGATTTATTTAGAATTTTCCAAGAAAAGTATATACTATTCGTGATCTACTCTCACGAATAGTATATCTATTATATTTCTTAACTATTATTTTCATATTTTTGTAGTCTTTAGCAAAGTATGTCATACTTTTCACAAGGAAGGTGTGCATTTTGAATTTGTTGAGTATTTTATTAAATTTTATTCTTTTTTTTTTATTATCACATTTGAAGATCTATATGTACATTATTTTCATATTTTTGTAGTCTTTAGAAAATTATGTCATACTTTTCATCAGATATATGAGGAAGGTGTGCATTTTGAATTTGTTGAGTATTTTATTACATTTTATTCTTTTAATCACATTTGAAGATCTATATGTACATTTTTTTTCTTTCACATTTTTGTTTCTTTGTCTTGATTTATAAATATTAGCTATTTATGATTTTGTTATTCTTTCTTTTATGTATTTTTCGAATTTTCTATTCATAAGTTTTCTGATTCTCGATTTAACATTCTCTTATGTAATTTCTATTAATTAGATAAGGATTTCTTTTTCACATATATCTATATTATCTATGTACTACATCTTTTAGTTGATGATTATATATTTATGGAGATATATATTTCTTGCTTTAATCATTCAAAAAATTCAAACTAAATCACTCTCTTATTATTCGTTGATTTAAAAAATTCTTCCTCTTGAATCTTTAAGTTTCAATTTCAGAAGAAAGTGCTTCAAGAACAACAAAAAGAAAATAGATTTTTACTGATTAGAGGTTCTTTCAAGAAGAAGTTAAAAAAATGGTCTCTTTTTTTTTTTTTAAAGAGTATCATCATTCAAGGTGGAGAGTATATCTTTTTGGCTATTTCAATCTAATTTTTTTGATTTGAGTCGTTGGTAAATTTATTCACAAAATTTTATGGGGTATTATATTCTACTTAGCTACTTTGAGATAATTTGGTCTATTGTAGATTTTAAATAGTAATTTATTATTGTGCTTTGGCTAAAGTGAGGTTTTTCGAGATTTATTTAGAATTTTCCAAGAAAAGTATATACTATTCGTGATCTACTCTCTTTAGCAAATACTAAATTAGCTTGATTTAATGATCAATTAGTTTTTTTTTATATTTTTTTAATATTTTGTAATGATATTTATTTTCTACCATTTTCGATAGTTTGTTTGCGAGACTAACTAACTAATTTACTATTCCTCTATATACTATCATAATTGGATTCCTATAATTTTTAAATTAATTATACTACTATATTATTTTCATTTAGTATTTTCTTCTCCTTCTATTTCTTATATGGGTATTTTTATGTTTGCTATTTTTTACATACCTACATCAAATACTAATTTTCAATTGTTTGGATATACTCACTAGATACATTTCTTTTCCCACTTTTTAAGGTTCTTTTAATTTCACTTTGTCTAAGTCACGTGTTTTCAGTTTACATATACATGTCCTATTACCTAATAAATATTTTTCTTTAATTTTATTTTCTCAATAGTAATATTGTACAATAGTAAATCACATATTTCTTTCTTTTGGATTTAATCGATTTTAACTTTTTGATAATATAAATATTTTAAGAGAATCTTCCTCTGATTTAAGACATCAATAGGTTTGAAATTCGTTTTTGGTTTTATTTTATTTTATTATATAATATTATTAATGGCTGTATTTTTCTATATATTTGCATTAATATGTGAGTTATATGAAATTGATTATGATTATTGCTTAATTTTGTTTTATAGGTTCGGAAGAACTTGAAGTCTTTGTTGCAGAAAATCTTGATGAAGCTAAGTAATATTTGTAATCTTGATCAAGCAAAGTAAGTTTTGATAGAAGGTAATTATTTATTCTTGAATACTTTTTATATCTGTGAAATTTTATTATTAAAGTTTTAATGTGTTTGACTTACTAGAAATTAGCCGAAACATGAACTTCTGGAAGTTTTCATCTTGATACTTGAATCAAGAAATGGAATTCCAATTGCCACAACACTTGAAATAAGAAATGAAATCCCTTTTGCTATGAAAGATATTGAAGCTATCTCATGTTGTTTGAAATATGTGCTATAAATATCGAAATTTCATATTGAAAAGGAATTATAGAACTATATGGCTTCTGTTGTTGGGGTTTTGGTTTTTGGCGGAATAACAAAAGTAGAACGTTCATACTTGATGACTCACACAATTTAGCGTTTGATTCAATGAAATATAAAATATCTATTGTATTTTGTGTTCTTATACATTGGTATGCTTCGTATTCTTTTATGAGATTTTTGTCAATGTAAATGGACTTCGAAAAAGGGAGATTTTACAGTGATTGATTCATACACAAAATGTTGCTTCCATAATTATTTCATCGTTTAAAAATAACCTTCAAGCTTTGTAAAATAAATTTGGTAGGTTGTTTTCTATCTTTAAACAACTATTTTTTTTATGACACGAGGACATGCAGGTGCATATCATAAGAAAATTAGAGGGCAAGAAGAGAGTCAAGAAGAAATGTGGACATGTAATTCCCTTCGATAGCCTAGATTAAATATATATATCGTAGCAATTCCTTCTTTTTAATTAATTTTAATTGTACTTTATTGTATTCATACATTTTCATTTGTGTAATTTCAAGTAATTATCAAACTTAATCAATTATCCTTAAACTTTCAATTGTCCCAAGTTTATGTTACTATTTATTCCATCATTTCTCCACTTTCACGTGAATTTTGTTCATACTTTTGTTTGATGATGATAACTCAAATCAAAATTTAAAATTTATTTTATTTAGTTTATGTTTTCTATGATTTCACCTAAAGTCCAGAAATATCACAAATAAATAAAAATTGGCGATTAAAATATATCAATTACTTGATTATTATTTTTCTAAGGTAGTTAAATTATATTGCTAGCTAAAGTAATTCATTCATAGTTGTATACACGCTTCAATTCAATAAGTCGATGTGGTGTTCCAATAATTATGAATTCTTATCAAAATTAAGTATTGAGCTTAACCACGTATCTTATGTAAATAAATAAAAAATTTCATGCCGTATTTTTTTTCCTATATGTGCGAGTTTTAAATTACTCATATTAATATAAATTATTTTAATGTAATTTTGTGCATAGCACGGGATTAGGCTAGTATATATATATACTCGAATTGCTAAATATTTTTGAAAAATCACTTAGCGTGTTTGATTTTGAGGCTTTATTATGATTCTAACTAAATTTTTAGTGATGTAGAACCAATATATTAGTGTAATATCGTTACTGTCCTATATCGATTGAGTTTAAGATCATGTGCGGTATATGTTCTTCTGTTGAAACTTATATAAAGATGTCTTAGCGAGTCGAAGATATAGTGCACTATATATATTAATTCTTACAAATATAGTAGTCAATGGGTCAGGTCCAAAGTCATATTATGATTTTGTCGTATTATCAAAAGTTATAACATTGTCAACATCTATCGAATAATAGAATATACGAAAAATTGGAATCAAATCAACGCAAAATCTCTACCACTAGCTTCATCTATAACAAGTCTGTAATCAGTTAGCCTAGTTCACGAGTTCAAACTTTTTCTTTGCCCAACGAGCTGCAACATAAAAATAGTCATACTAATTTTCTTAGCCACAATATTGCATTTGAGCTACAACGTGTTTTGAAGCATTAAAATGAGATTATGAATTAAAATATTAACTCATGTATACATTATTAAATAGCGATACAACATTGTCAATGTGACTTTAATTTGTGGACTATATAAATAAAACAACATAAATATATTTAATTTATCTATTTATTTATTATCAACACTAATTTTTGAACTAATAGATCGACTTACATACATTTTCTTCCATATATTTCCAACTATGAATTAGATATGATTGAAAATCATAATTAATTAGTTGGAATTTGGATTCCAAACAAATCAGCACCATTGACCACCCTACCTACATACATGTGGTCTGACTCCAACTATAAATTAAAACATAATAGTTCATGTCATGGATTTATGGTGTAACAACTTTTTGGTATTCTTATTTTGGCTTAGTGCTTTAATTAATTCAACTATATTTAATTTTTTTAACTTATTTATTTATCTTATTTAAATAAAGTTTATTTTTTACTTTTTATCATAAAAAAAATTCTTAATTTTTGTGCTTAAATTTAATGCAAACAAAAACGCGTACGTGTTTATGCTGTACTTGGTAATTCGAGGTAGACGTGTGCATGTGATGTGACTCTAGCATATATTACTAAATTAACTACGTACTGTAAATTAATGTCATCTGCGAATTTTCCACTTCATTGCTGAAATTTATATCATGAATTTTGGATAACCAAATTAAAAAGACTGAAAAGTGAAATCACCTCAAAAGAGGCAATTCGGATAGCCACCAGAACCAATTTTGCATTTTTGTGGTAGAACACAAAAAAACTAAATTAAATGCTTAGAAGGAGCAATTAAACACATTTTCTGCAAAATAGGAAACTTCGTACCACTACATAAAATTCCTTTATTCGTGGATTGTGTTTGAATTAAAATCGAATGAGATCCCAAGTTAAACGTAAAACAGCTTCCTGTGTTTTTTCTTTTTTTTGGGAATTTTTATTTGATTATTAAAAATTGACTAGCGAGATATTGTCTGAGTATTTTTTTTTAATTACCCAACTTGCCCTTCAATTGATATAAACTTGGTTGACCATTGACCCATTAATCTTTACTGTCTGACATTTGCAGACTTCTCCATACACTATTTGAATTTGATCTTCAACAAACTTTAATACGGAAGTCTCTGGATAATATATATCGCCAAATTTAGCCAGGTTAAAAAATCTTTTAATTTGAATCAGTTAGAAAAAAAATGACGAACATGCAAAGCAGTGCAAAAGAAAAACTAACACGTTCTTTCAGCAATCAATTGAACTTTGCTTGATGTGTAATCTGTTATTCGTCCGTCATGTTTTGATTTTTTAATCTCAATTTGATTTATACGATTAAAAATCGTGTTGTTATTTTATTTATATCTATTCTATATATATATTATATTTATATTATTTATTTATATTATTATATATTATTTTATTACATATAAAAGTACGGGTTCATAGATAAGAATTTCTTGAATTTTTTGTGACGACTAATATACCCCTACTTAAAATATAATTAAACTAATTAAAATAAGAAAAAAATATAGAATAGGAAAAAGAAGTCTACTCCAATATGACCACTTCAATATAAATTGAATGAAAATAAGAAGATTAAAGGAAGAGGTATAAATAAACATGAAGTCTTATTATATTTATTTCCTACATAAAGTCTTAAAATCTAAAAATGATCTCTTCATCAACTTTTATAATTTATTTATAATCTAAGTCGTAATTTTTGTTTGGCTAGAGAAGCAAAATATAAACAATATCCGAGAATATTAAGTCATGCATAACCTCAAATAATCAAGACATGAATAACCTCAAATATAAATACTGGTAAAGTTAGTGGAAAACCGTGTAAAACCGGTAAAAAAAATATTCATGAAATCGATGAAAATTTGGGTGCCGTCGGTGATACTCAAATTTTCATGGAGTTCTTTTCATGAAAAAAGGGTGAAATCGGTTAATAAAAATTGGTGAAATCGATAAAAGTCGGTTAAAACATGTGAAAATGATAAAAATAAAAAAAGGGTAAAATCGTTGAACACTGATAAAGTTGGTGAAAAAAGAATTAAACCGGTAAATAGCGCACGTGAAATCGATGAATACATATGCATTCGAATAACTTTAGATGAAATTTGTGAAAACCGGATAAGATCGATGAAATTAGTGAAAAACGGAAGAAATCGTATAAAATGGGTGAAATCAGTGATTCATAAAACAGGTGATAAAAATTTGGATGAACAGTGGTAAAGTTGGTAAAAAACGAATGAAACCGGTGAAAATGCGCATGTGAAGTCGATAAATACATATGGATTCGAATAGCTTTAGATAAATTTCGTGAAAACCGGATAGGACAGGCAAAATTAGTGAAAAACGGATTAAATCGTTAAAATTGCGTGAAATCAGTGAATCGGGAAACAACGGTAAAGTCGGTGAAAACATGTGAAATCAATGAAATGTGAGGTGAAATTGGTGAAAAAAAATATGTAAATCAGTGGAAAAACGTGTGAAATAGGTGAAAACGAGTGAAATCTGTAAAAATAAAAAATAGTTTAACTGATAAAAACTTAAACCGATAGAAAACGCATGATTTATGCCAGAAAAACATAAAAAATCGACGAAAAATGGAAAAATAATGAAAGTAGGTTAAACCTATAAAATAACGGGTAAACCGGTGAAAAAATATATTAAATCGACGCAAAATGATTGAAATCGGGTGGAAAAAAGGATTAAGGGGCTTAGGTATGTAAACAAACGCATTTGAAATGACATGGTGTTATTTCAAAACAAAACAAATAAATAGTGTTTTTGAAATGAGAAACACTATAATGGAATGAACTAAATAATTTTGTTATGATCTTATTTTAGAGAAAAAAAATTACAAGATCCATATAAACAAATCAATCATCAAATTATATTTGATTACAATAATTTAAAGTCATAATTGTTTACGAAATAATACTTAAATTGAATATTAGTCATTAATTTGTGTGGCATAATAAAGTTAATTTTACTATAATTTATAAAATTGACTCATGAAATTAACTAGACACGTACAACGTACGTACACTTTTCTATTATTATTAAACGATTTATATGAGTTTATGGACTACAGATCTGCAAAAATATATCCTACCAATTATTGATACATATATTTAAAAATAATTCGTAATCAGTTTAGAGAAAACGAATCACGTGGGTTAATTAATATTTTCACAGGGGGTGTAGATGGAAATGGGCGATAATCAATTGTTTTCTATGAATAATGGGAAGGTTGAAGGTAAGTTATGTCTGTAAACTTCAGAAGGGCAAATTAGGCAACTAAACTTTTGTGCTCTAACAGCAACAATAATTGCTCTGTCAACTTCTCTAGCCATAAACATTTGCGTGTGATTTTAATTAACAAAAGAACTGTTCATCATGTGTTAAAATTTGAAACACATTTCTCTTCTTCAATAGTTCGGATTGTGTTTTACTCACTTTCAGTACGAGCATTCTTCATGATTGGCAGAAAAAGTGACAAATATATATAGCCTTACATATTATTTTTTCTTTTGGAATAAAATGGAAAAATTAACACAATTGTTCACTTCAAAAAGTTTAACAATAACCCCCTATTGGCAATAACACCCCTACAAGCTGAAAAATAAGAATAACCACCATGCCCTCAACTCTTAATTTCAAGCAGTGAGCTACCTAATAAAATGGTAACACCGTTTTTTTTTTTTTTTTTTTCTAATAACATATGAGATTTTTTTTGTCAATAATAATAACACACAATTTTTTTTTTTCATTCAAAAGTAACACATGGGGTGCTAGCTTTTGCATTTGACTCATATGATATCTTCTCCTAAAATTGAAGTTTTGCCCAAATGTTAAATTTGTTTCTCAATGAACTCACAATTAACTATTTAGTATTTTAAGTGAAATTGTGTAACATGTATCTGGTTATTTTATCCTCGTTTAAAACTCCATAAAAATTATAGGTATTCAAGATTTCAATTTTCTACCCGCATTTTCAAATTCTATGAAGAAATAATAGGAATTTTTTGTTTTGAGAGAATATAACAGACACCATTTCCCCATTGAGAAAATTGCATTGACTTCCCCTTAACTTTCGTTAATAATAAAATGGTTGGTGTTGTTTAATTTATTAGTGTTTATTAGTATTGTTTATTATTATTATCGCCATCGGCAGGGTAACTTTAATAGATTATATAATTATTCTTTTGTAAAATTCAACATTTAAGCTATATATGTTAAAGTACTTATTCTTGGAGTGGAACTTAAAAGTTAATATTTAGGCAGTAAAAATTATGTTTTTATCATTATTACATTGACTAAAGTTTAGGAAATGTGTCTGCAATTTATTCTTTTTCCATTATAAGAGGTAAGTTGCATGCAATAAAATTAAAGTACCATAACATTTACAGATTTACTGCTAATTTTCCACTATTTGTTAAAATTGTTATCTAAATTTTTGGAGAACAGAAAGTGAAATCAGTTCAAAAGAGGAAACTATTGAAATTTTCGAGAAAATAGAAAACTTACGTACGCTTTATCAGAGTAATCTGTCTGATACATTTATATAGCTTGGGACCACACCCTTAACTCCAAGATTCGTTAATTTCGTTTCTCCTAAAAATATAAAAAAAAAAAAAAAAAAAAATTTAGCAATATTGAAATTTTCCCAAAATGTGATCTTTATATTTTTCATTGCGTTGGGGAAGAAATTCAATTCTAGGAGAAGGGAAAAAATTCCACTCTATCTATGGTTCTTTCCCCCAAATTTGAAAATTGTTACTCCCTCCTCCGTTTTTTTTTATTTGTAGCTTCGTAGGATTACACACGGTTTAAGAAATGTAATAAATAACTATTTTAAACAAAAATTTCAAAACACCTTTTAATCAATTAGTCATTGCATTAATTACAAGCATTAGCAAAAATGGTAAAATTGGTAGAAAAATTAATTTTACATTGAAATCCTAAAATAATAAATAAAAGTAAACAAATTTTGCACTTGCCAAAACGACAAATAAAATAAATGAAGGATAATTACATCCACCCTGTTGAAGTTAGATAAAATTACAAGAACCTCCCCCAAAATTTCAATGATTAGAAACACCTCCCCGCTGTTAAAATAAATAAATTATAAATCCTATCTTACCCATCATCATTCCTTAAACAATAATTTATAGCTTCTAAATTATTCTTGTAGTTATTATTATTATTATTATTAATATTATTAATATTATTAATATTATTAATATTATTATTATTCATAATATGCATATCCAAATAATATACATAAGAGAGATTTTCATAATTAAACCTCACCTCAGGATATCCATAGTTTACCCTAATTATTTTTGTATACTATTATCATCATAATTTTAATTTCTAAACATTGAATTTTATTCTAATGCATAATGGCTCCAAATAACATTCATATTTATGTTTCTTTTAATAAAACTTAAGGACATTTAAGTCTTTCTAACAAAAAATGGTAGAACATATAAAATAGATATAGGGGCGTGCTTGCAAAAATTTCAAATATTAGAGTTTTGATTGCCAATTTACTAAAGTTCAGGAATGATGGATGCAATAGGTGGCAAAATATTTCATCCTATAATTACGGGGCCAAATTGTTTTTCTTTTTTTCTATTTATAGGGGGGAAATTGCATAAATTGCACTCTACTAACTGCAGACAGAGCTGCTCTGTTTTTGCTTTTTGCATGCTCTGGTCATACATACCACAGACTTGGGTTTTTCTTCACAAATTCTCTCATTTGCTGAAGTAGAAAAAAAGAAAGAGAAAAAAAGTCCTCTCATTTTCTGTTACACTTCACTTCACTTCACCTGCTATTCGCAAATTTCTCGAGTAAGTGCACAATTCTCGACTCGATTTTTTAAGTTTATTCAACATTTCAAGCTCTTTTCTTTGTGTATTTTTCGTTAATGGAGACCTTTTTAGAATCTTAAATTAGCGTCAAAAGATTAATGTTACTCCGAGTAAGCGAGTAATGTTTGTTCCATTTAGTTGAAATTTCGCTTGTGTATGTGAAATTGGCGTTGCATTATGCTGTTTGGGAGTTTCGAGGGTTTGTAACTGTCAAATTGATTGTTGATTTTTTTGTTTTTAATCGATTTTTTTATCAAATAGGTTTAGTTTAACTGATATTCTTTGATTACATACATTGTGTTTTCTCATTTCTTCTGAATTTTGTGTTTCCTTGTTTAGTTTGTCTTGTTAGTTCAAGTGTAGCTGATTTAAAAGGATTTTCAAGCTAATAATAAATGTTCTTAGTTAAGTCATTTTAAGCAGAGACAATATATTGTTTTAATTTGTCTTTTGGATGCTGATAAACTTGCAAATACTACATGGCAAGGTTTATTGTGATAAATATTTTGAATAATTGTCGAAAAATCAATTTGCTTGTCATGTATTTCATAAGTAAATGGATTTTTGTTGTTTATGTGTGACAAGATTTGATATTTTTCTGTAATCATCCTCGCATGTTTAGGTGGGGGGGCTTAACTAATTCGACTGGGATAGTTACTACTGCTGATTGTTCTTTTTTTGCTTGTGTAATTCGATTGAATTGTTGCTAATGCTGGTTGTAATTTTCTTTGAGATGACATGTTGATGTGAGTGCAAATGTTGGTTTTCCTGTATCAATTTGAGTTATATTTCTGTAGATTCTAAGAAAGGCTGTTTGTTCATTGTTTTTATCAGGGATGAGTTTGTTTAGTGATAGAAATACACATGATATGCCTGAAAATGACCGATTTCAGACTAGGAAACTTCCTCCCGACCATAATCAGAATTTCCAGTTTCTTCTCAAGCGTCCAAAGGTGTATTCTACACGAGATTTCCCATTACATTGTGGTCCTTCTTCCTCTCAAAACGGTGAAGGAATCGAAGCTGTTCCTAGCCTGAAATCCACCGAGCTTTCATATGCTTCAAATCACGCAATCACTACACCATCTAAACTACCAAGAAGTGTGAATGATGAGACAGTAAGGCCACTTGGTTCACAAAACAGAGTGTTACATCATATGAATGAAGTGGTTTCTCCAGAAATAAAGTGGAGAAAAGAAAAGAGACGATCTGAAAATCGTGATTTGGTCGGAGCTTCTAGTTCGGGTAACAGTAATATAATTCACTCTAAGGAGGAATCAAGTATTGTTTCACCTGATACAATAAATGAGGCAGCTAGGGTAAAGGTGAAGGATGCTCGGAAACTATTTGAGAAGCTATATAATGAAATTTCAGATGAATATAAAGGAAAGCGAAAAGCGGAATATAATGGTGGACCAAAGATTTGCATGGAAGCAGCCCAGCGTTTAAGGAAAAATGGTAAATGGGTTTGTCTTGAAAAGCAAATGGGACATATTGAGGGCATTACAGTCGGTGACAATTTCCACTTTAGAGCCGAACTTGCTGTTGTTGGCCTACATTGGCCATATTTTTCCGGTATAGACTACATGTCACTAAATGGGAAAATATTTGCAATCAGCATAGTGGATTCTGGCCACTATGAGAACAGTGCTAAATCAGTAGACGTGTTAATATACTCGGGTGAGGGTGGGAACCCAATGTTAGGCAATTGTAAAAACGATCAAGAACTTAAACGAGGAAATCTTGCCTTAAAAAACAGCATGGACCTGGGATATCCGGTTAGGGTCATTTCTAAAAGCAAGGAATCAAATTCTTTCCATATGAACAGAAAAGGGGTTCTTACGAGCACATATGAATACAAAGGTTTGTACATGGTGAAAAGTTTTTGGCAAGAAAAGGATCAAGATCGTAGACTGGTGTTCAAATTTGAACTACACAGAATCCAAGGCCAAGCTATAGTTTCTTCTCGTTTTGGTAGAGAATTCATAAAATCTGAGCGTTGCTTGGTAGAGGATGTATCACAAGGAAAGGAGAAAATGCCAATACGTGTGATGAATGCGATAGATGATGCAAAGCTCCTACCGTTTACTTACATTACCGAAACCATCTACCCAAATTGGTGGATGAAAATCGAGCATAGCGGCTGTACTTGCACTAATGGATGCTCAGATATGGAGCAATGTCATTGTGTGTTAAAGAATGGAGGAGAGATAGTGTACGAGTGTGGCCCATTTTGCAAATGCCCCCCTTCGTGTACAAATAGAGTCACTCAACAAGGTCCTAGATACAAATTGGAAATTTATAAGACTAAATTTGAGAGGTGGGGTGTGAGATCAAGAAGTTTCATTTCATCGGGGAGTTTCGTGTGTGAATGTGTTGGGATGTTGGTGCCAAGCAAGGAGGATCAGCAAAGAGGACTTGAAGAAGGAGAAGTGGGTTTTAGTTTTATAGTTGACATGGTGAAGTTTGGAAATGTGGGCAGATTTATAGGCCATAGTGACTCGCCTAACCTTGATGCACGGTACATTCTTTACGATCACGATGACAAGGGGATGGCACACATCATGCTTTTTGCTGCGAAGAGTATACCACCTATGAAGGAGCTCACGTGTGATCACAATCTCATGAGGGTCATATTTGCGAATGGCGTAAACAACTGAGATAATTCTAGGTAGATTACTCTACTCGTGCATACTCTTTACTGTATTTTCTAGTGTAGTAGTTTGTTTTCTGTCAATTCTACATCATATTCAGATTGCAAAGCTTTTGGTCCAAATTTAGGCCTGGCCAAAGACCTATTAATTCCAATTACAATATCAATAAGTACACACTATTGGGGAAATGGCATTGCTGCTCCTATATCTTTGCAGTTAAATCAATATGGTCTCGTTCATCTATAAGTCACTCAATTGAGCCCTGAAGTTTCTCGATTTTCAGTAATTAAGGACAATTGATTACCAAAAGTATAATCACTTCAATGCTGCAGAAGGTAAGCATATGATATTCACTTACAATTTGGGACATTTTTTTTCATATTTGGCGAACAGGGAGAAAAATGAAAGAAGGTTTTCGGAATAAGCCATAATTGTGCTTGGGGAAAAATTGTCAAGCTATACCATGAAACCTTGTTCAACTTTTTTTGATTTAACCATGGTTGAATTGTAGTTGGATGAAATGGCAGATTCAACCACAGTGAACCATAGTTGAACTTGTGGTGGATGGCCTGGCAAATTATTAACTACAAAGTCTACCAAACAAGTGATGAATTTGGTCTAGACATGAAGGTCTAATTTTGATGATTTGGTCCGAGTCTTGGCCGGACCAAAGACCAATTATTCCAATTACAATCAATTAGTACACAGTATCGGGAAAATTACACTGTTAGTCCTATAACTTTTGTAGTTATGTCAATTTGGTCTCTCCGTTTCTAAGTCACTCAATTGAGTCCCTTAGTTTCTCAATTTCAAAAAATAAGGACAATCGATCACCGAAACTATAATAACTTGAATGCTGCAGACGATGGTATGCATATGATAATGTCCTAATTGTGCAACAAAGATCATAAATTAGGATGAAACTTGGCAACAAAAATCAAACTTTATACAAAAAACAACACTTCACAATATGTATAAATTACATGCTTAAAACGATCCTTAAAGTAGATATACAATAAGAGGTATCACTCAAACAGCAATAGTGGGTACTAAAATATTTACTCAGAGAAACCCATAATCAATTACTATTAACAACCAATATTATCTAGCAGTAATCAATATTTTTGGAGTTAGCATTATCCATAACATCGAATGGGATCATTGCAACCTTTCTCGGTTGATTGTCTGAAACCAAATCGACCGCCTTTTGCAAGATACTGCTGGTGATACTCTTCTGCTCTGTAAAATTTCTTGGCAGGCAGTATCTCAGTAACAATCTTTCTGTTCAATAGCTTTTGTTGCCTATCTTTCGACTCTAGTGCTGCTTTTTCTTGCTCGGGAGTGTAGAAGTAAATCCCAGATCTATATTGAGTTCCCACATCATTCCCCTGCATTAAATAACTTCTAATTAGAATGAACCATCTAAAGATTAGATCGAAAACCATTAAGACGAGTGTAGCATTCTTATATCAAAAAAATAAAATATATTGCAACATAACCAAGGCAACTTGACAGTGGCACAGCTTTTGAATTATAATCCATTTCAATGAATATTTTCAAAATAATCCAGTTGACGCAGAACGGAAGTACAATTAGCCAACGCAAAATGGAAGTACGAATAGCCTAGCCAACACCAAAGTTACAGATTTTCTCAGAGAAAAACTCATAAACTGATAAATAAGAAAGAAAGTTCACCAGCTTAAATAGCTCCAAAAACTAGAAAATGTAAGATTATTGAAATTCTAGTAGTACTAAGAATCATAAGCGATCTCCAACTAACGTAAGGTAAATCGGCCTTTCCGACTCAAAAGTTGTTAACATTCTAAAAATTACCCAAAACATAAAATTTCTGTTCCAATGTGTCGGACCTAAGTCAAAACTTATATGTCACTCGTGATTTCTACTAGTTAATTTCCCTTCATCAGTAATCTAACATAAAGTTTAAGTGATGAGAAGCCAGGAAAACTTTGATGCGGCAATAATTCAATCCAGTAATTTTTTTAATCATCTCGGGTCTTAGTGAGACGTAAGTCACGTAACAAGCACCAGTAGCTAAAACACCTCAGAAGATGTATCATGTATCTGAAGATCAAAGCTCACAATAAAATTAAAGCATACTGAGTAACTGATAGAACTCTGCAATGGAACCACTTAGATGAAGTTTTCATCAAAAGCAAAGACTACTAATAATAGGAGAAACAAAACTAAAAGTAATGTAAGTCTAGATTGCCACTACAAACAATTTGATGCTTACTCCTGTGCATCAAATATATTTGTAGTGACTCATTGATGTAACAACTATGTAGAAAACCAACTTGCGAGTGAAAAGATCTTCTCGTTTGGCTATGAACTTGTTTCATATTTGTTTGTTACTTAAAAATCTTTAATTGATATGTTCTTGGTTTACATATTCAACATCTTCTATTCTCATTTCTTTATCACCACAGAAAGAAAATAGCACAAGCTAAATTCAATATTTTTCGTGCTAAGCCAAATAGTTAGGTTGACGAAGCATTCTCCATATCATGGTTCATTTAATATATTAAAAAAAAAAAAAAACCTCCTGTAACATAATAACATTTTCTATCACAACTTATAACTGTTTAACTTATACTACAGAGTTGCATTAAGTACTCATTAAATTATTTTCATAAACCAATTATAAAAATCATATATGATTTCTAGGTCCATCAATAATTGGTATACATTTTTGTTTCCATGTAATACAACTAAGAAATGCAAGGAATTATATTATTATATAGAAATTATGGCCTTGATATTACATAGCTAATCCATGAACACAAATTTGAACTTTCTCGAGTTAAATACAATCAAGGTATAATTTTTACTATAATCAATCAAACCTTCAATTAAAACCCAATCCAAAAAACAAAACTAACCCGTTAACAACTTAACAAAACAGAAAATACTTATAAAACCGAAAAAATCCAATTAATCAAACAAATTACCTGGCGATTAGGCGTGGTCGGGTCATGCCTTGCCCAGAAAACATCAAGCAAAGTATCAAAGCTGCACTCTTTCGGGTCATACTGAACCCGAACCACCTCGTTATGATTCGTCGTACCCGAACAAACATCCTCGTAACTGGGATTATGCAAATACCCATGACTGTACCCGACTTCAGTTTTGGTAACACCAGGGACCCGCTGAAAAGCCAATTCGACGCCCCAGAAACAACCCGCCCCGAATTGAGCAAACTGCTGACCCGGGGCGGGTACGTCTTCGTCGGGTCCTTGGGCTATGGAGGATGAAGAGGAAGAGGAGTCCACGGCGGAGTCGGTGGAGGAGCGCGCACCGAATCCTAGCTTGTTGAGCCAGCTCATTTGAGGACCGGAAGAGGATTCGAGGGTGCGAGGGGAATTAAAGGGTTTGAGTAGGGGTAGTTTGGGAAAAGAGAAAAAGTGTGGTTTGAGGAAGGAGGAGAGGAGGGGTAGAGGGGAAGAAGTGAGAGTGGCGGTGGTAGTTTTGAGAATCATCTCTTTGTGATTACGTGTTGGAGTCAGTTACGCGGGTGAGTGTGTGTTGTGGTGTTGTTAGTACGTGTATGTGTGTGTATTTTGGATGGAATGTTCGAGATTGAGTTTGACGGGTGGTATACGGACGGGTTGGGTCATGTCTGGACCGACTGGACGGTCAAAATGGACAACAATGGGACTCTTTTTAGAGTATAAAATGAGCCGGGTCGAAAAAGAGTTGGGTCATGTCGATCGACCCGTTTTTCCCTACACTTTTTCTTGTTTATTTACATGCAACAAGAAAATATATTGCATGGCCATTTTTCCCTAGTGAAAAATGTGTTAGATCGGGCAGATTCAGTGAAAAAATTGATTAAATCGACAAAAATAAGTTACATTAGACAAAAAAATGATGAAGTTGATGAATAACAAGTAAAATCAAATAAAATACGAGTGTTTGCTATAAATTTGACACCGAATGCCTCGATGTGCAAATGGCTCGATATGATGTGTAATTAGTGCGGGCGTGCCAATGTTTGTGCGTGCAAACATAACGATATAAAATTTGGACATGTCGATATCAATGTAAACTATAATGTAATGTCCTGATAAGGACATATTGATATCAATGTAAAATGCCCTGATAAGGCTGACTTCTAATCAATTGATTGCGGCAGAGTAGGCAAACACTACCCCTAGTTCTTTTCTATGCCTGCCTGGCCGCAGGACTTAAATAATTTATGATAACCTTTCTGATGTGCCAAAGTTTCACAGCCAATCGATGGCCTACTCAATACATCAATGCATTTACAAATCAGCAATTGAGTTGATAATCAATCAGTTTAATTTATATCAGCTTGACTAACATATTGATCATGCCTCAATGAAAATCACTCGACGTAAAACATGCTTTAATAAAATCAAGAGATATGGGCCAAATACTTCTATTAATTGAATTGTAAAAGAAACATATGAGTCTTAGCCTACAATGAGTTCCCTGATTTACAAACATTACAAAGCATGCAAAACGATAAATTAGTCTCCTGTGTCGGCATATGTTTGCCAAATGAGTTGATGACTGCAATAAGTTCTGAAAAAATACTCCTTGATTGGCAGGCAGACCCGCCAAATGAGCTGATGACATAAGATAGTGCAGCTTGTTGACAGAAAGTAACATTGATGACAGAGAACCATCATCAATGGGTCGCCCAACCTTGGCAGATGGCTACCAATCGGGCTCCTGACCAACGGGTGGCCGCTGGAAAGGGCATCAATTGAGCAGATGGCTACTCAACCGATAGCTGTCAAGCAGATGGCTACTTGACAGCGGACTCCTCAAGCAGATGGCTACTTGACGAGGTTGCCATGTAATTACGTGGGCACTTACATGACGTTGCAGCGTGCTATTTTGCTTGATATCGAATGGTTTCGCTCGAGACAGCTTTGCTGACGGCGGAAGCAGCTTTGCGGCTTACTTTGAGCGGCGGTGCTAAACTTCAGGCGGCCATGTCCTGCTGGTTGCTGAGGATTGACGATTGATGTCAAGGAATTGGCAGTGCTGACTGACTGACAGAAGCAGCGGATGCTGGATTTCCGGAGAGGCGTTGAGCCGATTCAGTGAAGACTGAAATTTGTTGATTGATTGATTGAGTTGTGTGTCTTGTGAATTGCTGTCTTTCTGTATTTATGACTGCTCTGTCGATCAGCTGATGTTCTCCACTATTCCCACTAACCCCTCAATCTCCATTAATGGCGGTTATCTCCCTTAATCCCACGTTCAAGTGTAGACTTGGTTGGCAGTTATTTGAATTCTGCTCTATTTTATTCTTCTAGTGTTCGTAACCACCTTGGAGATGTTTAAGGAAGTTTGTTTATATCAAACTTCCAATAGCCAGCGCATTATGTGGCTTTAGTAGTTATCTTTAATTAATTGCTTTGGATAATTAACTGAATCTCCACGTACACTAGTGGGCCATCTTTAAGTCCTTTGCATGAATTGGACCTCCTCATCACATTTGGCCTGTTTGACATTTAACAATTCTGGGTCATTAACTAATTGCTCACATCATGGCCTTATTAGGCCATTAATTAATTAATTCTCTTGGGCCATTAGTTAATTAATTCTCTCAATTAATTAATTCGTACTTGGCCAAAATTAATTCCTGATTTAATTGGGTTTAATTCGTATTGGGCTTGCGACCCGTCTACTAGTTTCACTTCGGTTGGGTCATGGGTCGTTCTGGATCGGTTGGGAGTGATTGGGCCTATGCGATAATTGTAATGAATTATTTAACTAACTACTTAATGGCCTTATTAATTGTATGGGCCGATTGCTTATGCTTGGCCCAATTAACTAATTAACTAATTAACTTAGCTAATTAATCTATAATAGCCAAAATCATCTATTGGGCTCATTGGGCTTGTCCGTTTTTAACCATAACTTGGTTTTATTAATTAATTGACTCTGGCCCATAAATTAATTAATTTGTTCATTAATTAATTTACACCTAGCCAAAATTGATTAATTATAAACTTGGGCCGTATCTCTAATTAGGCTTGTGACCCGTTTAATTTCGGTCGGATTGACTTCCGGATCAGAGTGGGTCTGATCCTGATCCAATTCTCTTGGCTCCATGTATTGGGTTCGGCCCATCATCACGTTATTACTCCTCGATTTATCGAGGGTGATTTTTTGGGTACAAACAATGCCCCCCGTAAGTCGTATCTGTTGAATTTTAGCTGATGCTAAAATTTTATCAGATAAGACTTAGTTTTTAAATTTCCCTCCTTTTATGGCTCGATTGGCATTAATTGAGCATGCCTTTGTATTTAAAGTTAGCCATAATTGGCTAACTCTTCAAGACATTGGCTTTATTGGGAATCTCAAGAGTTTCCCTATCCATTAATTTCTATGCCAAGTGTCAACTCCCTCTTTTTCTCTCTCCAAATTCTCGGCCAACACAAAACTTCCAAGCCTATCAATTGGTTAGTCCCCAATCTCTCAAGAGTCCCATCAAACCCACTCTTCCCCAAAAACCCACTTTATCTCTTTTCAACAACTACAAAACTCCCCACAAAACCCTTCACTATTCATCTTCCTCTCCATAGCCGATTTCTCTCTCTCAAAAACCTCCATAGCCAATTTTTCTTCTTCACAATACTCCATAACCCACTACAAATCGAGCTTTTTCTTTCAATCAAACATGGCCGGTGCGCAAGTTAATCTACGGGATGTACATATCTCGACTCAAGTCCTTCAAGAAACTCCTTTCGGCACCACCATCGGCCCGTTCCACTCGGCTGCCGATGTACCTCCGGCCGCGGAGCATCATCTTCTTTACCCCCAAGAAGCTTTGCCTTTCTCCGAAAGCCCCACTACCTTTCAATCCACCACCCGCGGGTGGCCATGGGCTAGTTCCGTCGTTCACGCGGACTGGTTGGTCTGGTGTCGGAGGGTGGAGAAAACATTTGCTCCTGTTTGGCGTCTCTGTGGGATTTACGATGCCATCCAATTTTGCAAAGTGGGTTTATCTTTGAACCTTCCCCTTATTCGAGCGGCGGTGCAGTTTTGGTGTAAGGCTGACAACACCTTTCACTTTGCTTACGGTCCGATGACTCCGACCCTTCTGGATATTTTGGCCATCAGTGGCCTCGGGCCCACTGGGTGTTATGTCGACCCCCAACCATCGGCCGGAGATGATGCCTTTCACTTCCCCGCGGCTGTCGATGAAAAGGGCGCTACCTTATTGAGTTATGGCCCCATTATCGGTCGATACAAAAATCTGGCTGACGCCGTCGAGGTATCCCATATTGAACATGTCCACTTTCTTACGTTGTGGCTGTCGAGATATATTTTCTGTACTTCTGCATTATCTGTGACCAAAGAGTACAATGCCATGGCTATTAGTCTTGCTAGGGGCGAGAAAGTGGCCTTAGGCCCTGTTGTTTTTTCCAGTTTTTGTGCGGGTATTGAGGGCTTTTTGGCATCGAGATGTGTTTTCTTGCAGGGGCCTATCTGGTTGCTTCAGGCATGGTTATTTGCCTATTTTCCAGATTTCTGTGCATTCACCACTGCCCCCGTTGATAATGAAATATATGCCAGTTTTGTGGCTCGGCAAACATTACAACCCCTCAACTTTTATTACTTCTTCTCCCGCTTTTACAACAAGGTCAAGGGCCCCGAGCCTAATTTTCTGGTTTTTTGCTCTCCTATGTTATCGGTCTACTCCCCATCGATGTCAGCAGACGCTCAAAGGGATTATCAGAAGATGTGGGCCAGTTTCTTGACGTCAAGGGATATCCCTGCTGGTTTAAAGGTTACTGGAGCCAAAGAAGCCACGGAGCGGAAACCTCTTAAGTGTTCCGTTCGTTTTTATCCTGCTCACTACGTGGCTCGACAATTTGGCCTTGTGCAGATGATCCCTCGATTTGGCATGTCCCTTGCTGACAGAAATGTCAATTTTGTTGAGCTGCAGGATATGGATAGTTTTGATGAGTTGCGGAGGTGTTGGCGCACAGCTCGAGATGCTTTCGTCTTCAGGATGTACCATCCCAGTTCTGCCAGCTCCCCCGATTTCATCAAGTGGTGGGATAGCTACCTTGTTCTCACTCGCCCAGACACTTTTCATGTTGCTGCAGCCAAGTTCACTGTGCCTAATCACCCTGAAATCATTTCCTGTGACGGCCCGTTCCTTGAGCCATCTGCTGCTGCCCTTGTCAAGGCGTCCAAGAAAGGTAAATTGGCTATCATTTCTCGATTTGAAAAATTTTACAATGTGACTTGGGACCCTGATAATAGAGATAGAGTGTTTGAGGAAGCCGCCGTTAATTTTGAGCTGTTGAAAAACGATAGAATAGGTAGGGCCAGGTTGGCTCATTCTAAGTTAGCCAAAAAACGAGGGGGTCCTGGTGAAGTCCCTCCTTGGTATACATTTTACAAACCCCTCGGCCCTTCTCTCCCATTGCTCCCTGACTTTATCGAGCCATTTGGGTTTGTGGCTCCGGCTTCCATCTCTATTACGGGTGCTAGTCGTAGCCATCAGCCTATTTCCCAGGTTTCCTTTACGGGATACCATGCTGATGACCCCCACACTATGTCCAAGATTTATATTTTGTGTGAATACAAGGATGGGGGTACCATTGCCCTTGATCAACCAGGTAGATTCTTTTGTTTTTGTTTATTGATTACTGTTGTATAATAACATGCTCGTTTCTTTGCAGGAAAGAAACCGTCGGCCTCTCAGGCTGGAAAAAAGAAGGCTGTCAAGGAGCCTATTATACCCTTTGCTGTTCCCCTTCAGATAGTCAGTCCACAGGCCTCTTCCCCCACTGTCTCTCAGTCGATTCAGGAGTCTGAGGCTCACTCCTCTGCTGACAAGGTAACTGATCCCCTTGTCCTGTATGTCCGACGTTCTCGTCGGCTCTTTCATCAACGAGGTGGCACTAGTGCCATAATCGTGAGCAGTTCTGACGAGGAGGTAGTCTCCATTAACTTACTTTGTTTTCTTTTTGAACTTACCTTGATATTCTTCCTTTTCTGTCAGGAGGTGAGTTCGAAAGGCAAGCGTCGAGCCATCAAAGTTGATCCTCCGCCCCGCAAGAAGGTTAGGACATTGGCTGTCAGCTCATCTGACAGTGAAGATGATGGGGAGAGATTTCAGCGAGTGGAGGTTCCAACCCCTCGATCTCCCAGGATTATTCCAGAAAATCCTCCTGTTGACACCAATGTTGGTGGAGGATCAGGGGAGACGGCCTTCCAACAGCCTAAGCCTGTGGTCCCTTCTCAGACTGTTCCCGTCAAGGATACTCCTATTTCTGCTCCCCCTCCTTTGAATGTGGTTAGTCTTATCATTGCCTTGTTTTTTACTTCCTTGTTCCATTTGCATGGCACTTATCTTGTTTTGTTTTAATTTTCAGACTCCTCCATCTGGTCAGGCAATGGATAGCTCCCACAGGCTAGCTCAAGCATTGGCTCGATTTGCCAACACTCGTACCTTATCTCTGCAGAGTTCATCCTCTCAATCCCAATCGACCGCTTCAGAGCCATCGAGCCATGCTCTGTTCTCTCCTGCTGAAATTGCTCATCTCAAAGGGCTACTGTCAAATTATCAAAGTCAGCCTCTAGATGTCCTGATGATCAACATGGGGCCATCTCTTGATGACTTGATGAGCAAGCTGTCCCCTGCCAAACTCCCACGAGACAAGGTGGCCTTTTACTCCGACTTTGCGCAGCAGTTTAGCCAAATGAGGAGTGAATTCAAAGACAACGATCGGGCCATCAAGGCAAGAGCTTCTTATGAGTCTCCTCTTGGGACCCTTCTCTCCAAGTTTGAAGAGCTCTACGCCCAAGGATCCAGCCTCAGTGATTCACTTACTAATCTGAAAGGCTCGGAAGCTGATTTGGTTGCTGCCATCGAGAAGCTTCAAAGGCAGTTGGATGTTGTTCGAGGCCAGATCACGACGGCTTCCGCAGAGGCCGAATCCATTACTGATCAGTTGGCCAACACAGATGCCCTGATCACCGAAGCCAAAACTGCTGAAGATCAGGTGGTTGCTCAAGCAGCGGCCGCAGCGGCTGATCAAGCCAGGATAGAGACGGCCCTCAAGGGGTTCCTTGGCCGATTCACACAGGATTTCCTTCAGTAGATGTTAGCTTTCTGGCCTACGAGCCACTGATTTTGGCGAGTGTGCCAAGTAGTTTAGGATTTTGCTTTTGTTATGGCTTGACGGCCAAGGACTTCTCTTATCTCCTGTTTTCGTAGATGTAATGGCCTGACGGCCACAGATTACTTTTCTTTCCTTAGTAGATTTTATTTTGGCTTGGTTTATCGTGTGTTTTTCTTTAACACTGAAGCCAAATCCAACTAAGTACCAAAGATTTGCAGCCCAACAACTAATTTTGCAAGTATAAACAAAACTTCCTTGTCGACAAGACCTAGTTAAAATCCAATCAACCCAACTGACAGTAAAAAATGCATTTCTGAAATAAGTTGATATCAGGGAAGACAAAGACTTAATTAAAAAACGAAGTATTTAGCCAATTTTTAGAAACAAATGCAACAGCTAATACTATTTTAAAACTTACTTAGTCTAATCAAAACAGAAAGGGAAATAAAAATAAGACTAAAAATAAACCTAACTTAATATTTACAAAGGTATCGGCGCACTAAAGTGCTCTTGGCGCCGTTCAATTTCCAACTCCAAAGCTTGCTGATGCTCCAGACACATTGTTTCCCAGAGGGTTGGTCTGAACTTTTTCAAGTATCTTCCATTGATGGGATCTCTGCAAAGATCCCCGTTTGGCTTTTTCAGTATATAACCTCCTCCTCGAGTTACTGAGAAGACTTCATATGGCCCTTGCCATGTTGCACTCCATTTGCCATACTTTTTCTCACGCTGATGAAGTGGCAAAACTGTTCTCCAGACCAAGTCCCCGACGTCAAAGTGTTTCCTGCGTATCTTTTTATCATAGCATCGGGCAACCAATTTTTTCTGTGCCTCGATCCTATCTAACGCGGCAACTCTGACTTCATCCAACTCATCAAGCTCTTGGAGCATACTTTCAGTGTATTCTTCGGGTGTCAGCTCATTTTGTTGCATCACCCGAAGTGATCGGACGTTTATCTCCATCGGTAGTACGGCATCCTGTCCATAAGTCAATTTATATGGAGTAGTGCCTGTACTTGTTCTTTTGCTGGTCCGATAAGCCCATAGTGCCTCTGACAGCATCAGGTGCCATGCTCTTGGGTTTTCCTCGATCATCTTTGAAATGATGTCCTTGAGGACTCGATTTGAGGCTTCAGCTTGGCCATTCCCCTGTGCATAATAAGGTGTTGAATGGACCAACTCAAAACCCATTGACCTGGCAAACTCCTTGATCTCCTGACCAACAAACATTAGCCCCCTGTCAGTGACAATGGTTTGTGGCAGGCCAAACCTGTGTATGATTAAGTCCTTGATGAACTTCATCACTTCGGCCTGATTGGCCTGTTTAAGTGGTTTGGCCTCTACCCACTTGGTGAAATAATCTGTGGCCACAATGATGTATCGATGGTGTTTGGATGACGATGGATGTATCTCTCCGATTATATCGATGGCCCAACATCTGAAAGGCCATGGCTTGATTATCACGTTCATCTCCTCGATGGGGAGTCTCTGGACGACTCCAAATCGTTGGCATTTTTCACATCCCTTTGCCAATTGAACACAATCTCCCACCATCTTTGGCCAGTAATAACCATATCGGCGTAATAGCCATGCGAGCTTATGTCCGTTTTGATGGGCGCCACAAATTCCTTCATGTGCTTCCATCATAATTCTCATGGCTTCCTGCTGATCGACGCATAACAGTAACACCCCGTCATGGCCTTTTCTGAACAATTGATCTCCCATCAGGACATAATTGACGGCCCTGAGCCTTGTCTGTCGAGATGATTTATCAGACGGATTAGCCAGATATTTTCTGATCGGCTCTCTCCAGTCATCAGGATCCTGAAACACACTTAGGACAGTTAGAATATTATCCCGATACATAAACGATGGACAGTGCCGTCTCTTGACGACGTAATGAGATTCATCGATGTCATCAGGAAGATCAACACCAGTCGCCAATTGGGCCAAACTGTTGGCCTCACTATTATGTCCCCTCGTTATGTGATAACAAATGACATCAGCAAATTCTGAAAGTAAAGACATTGCCGTCAAGTAATATTTGTCAAGAGTAGGATTTCGGCATTTATATGTACCTTGAATTTGCCTGATAACTAACTGTGAGTCTCCAACGATGGTAACAGATTTGACATGTAGCTCCCTTAGCATTTCTAGTCCAATAATCAAGGCTTCGTATTCGGCCTGATTATTGGTACATTCAAAATCAAATTGTATAGATAACTTAGTTTTAACATCAGATGGCGAAATCAAGACAATACCTGCCCCACACAGTCTATCGGTTCTTGACCCATCGAAAGCCAGTGTCCACGGCTTGATTTCCACTGTCATCAAGTCCAGTTCCTTTAGAACGGTCTGATCTATGTCGATGCATGGATGGTCAACCAAGAAATCAGCCAATACTTGGCCTTTGACTGCTTTTTGCGGTACATACTGCAATTGATACTCCATCAGTTGGATAGCCCATCGGCCGATCCTTCCTCTCATTACAGGTTTAGCTATCATATACTTGATAACATCAATACTAGAAATTACCAATACTTTAACAGGCAGCATATAATGACGTAACTTCTTACAAGAGAAAAACAGTGCAAGACATACCTTTTCTATCGGGGTATACCTCTGTTCCGTTTCTGACAGATGCCTGCTCAAGTAGTATATAGCTCGTTCAAATCCATTCTCATCGTCTTGTGCTAGAAATCCACCGACAGTGTCCTCTGTGGCAGATATATACAATTTCAAGGGTTTCCCCTTGACTGGCGGCATCATTACAGGCGGCGTAGTCAGTTTGTCTTTTATCTCTTGAAACGCCTGCTCATGCTCCGTTTGCCAGCAAAATTCCTCTTTGTCCTTCAGTTTTAACAAAGGTGAGAAGACCTTTGTTTTTCCAGCCAAGTTTGATATGAACCTCCTTAGAAAGTTCACCTTACCAAGGAATTGTTGTAGTTCCTTCTTTGTTGATGGAGGTTTGGCTGTCAGGATAGCCTTGGACTTGTTCTTGTCGATCTCAATCCCCTTGCGATGCACTAAGAAGCCAAGAAAATTGGCTGATGCAACTGCAAAAACACATTTCAAGGGATTAAGTTTCAGTTTATGTTTTCTCATTTTGGCAAATGACTTCGCCAAATGTGTCAAGTGTTCCTCGTAACTAGCTGATTTGATCACAATGTCATCGATGTAAATTTTGACAAAGTCATCGATGTACTCACTGAAAATGCAGTTCATGGCCCGTTGATAAGTGGCTCCAGCGTTTTTAAGTCCGAATGGCATCACTTTCCATTGGAAGGTGCCTATTCCTCCTGGGCATTGAAAAGCCAACTTTGGCACGTCGTCTACGGCCACAAATATCTGGTTATAGCCTGCACTTCCGTCGACGGCAGTCAAAAACATATTGCCAGCGGCAGCATCGATCAACATGTCTGCCATTGGCATCGGATACTCATCCTTAGGAGATGCAAGATTTAGGTCTCTGAAATCAATGCATATCCTGATCTTGCCGTTCTTCTTCATTACGGGCACCACGTTGGCAACCCACTCTGGATATCGGGCCACTTCGATGAAACTGGCTTTCAACAGCTTCTCGATTTCCTCCCTGATCAGCTGACAGACTTCCACTGACATCCGTCTCAGAGGCTGTTTTCGAGGTAAATACCCCTCAAGTATTGGAATTCGATGTTCAACCAATTCCCTGCTTAGCCCTGGCATCTCGTCGTAATTCCAGGCAAAGCAATCCTTGTATTCCTTCAATACTTGAATCAATCGATCCTTCTGGCCATCATCCAGCAATGCGCTGATGTATGTTGGCCTACGATCCTCTTCGGTGCCTAATTCAACCTCGATGACAGGATCTTGCACTTGAATTTTTATGTCATCAAGCTTGGCTGGCGCCGTTCCTAATTCTTCTAACTGAATTTCGTCGCCATCTGATATTGGCGTTTCTTCCTCGAAGATAAGATCGCCTGTATAGCATTCGGCCACATAGGCCCGAAATTTTTGGATCAGATCGGCACATGCTTCCTGCTCTGGGCCGATGATAACGATCTCATCAATTTCCAATTGTTCTGCCTTGTCAGCCGATGGTTCCTTATCATCAACAGTATAATTCATAAGGACTGATTGTTTTGTTCTTGCGGCCCCTCTTCCTTGACATTGCAGGGCCGACTTAGCTCTTTGGTGAGACAAGTCATCTCGAGCTGAGTCAGTTTTTTGCTCGATGTGACTTCCATGGGTCGTCCATATTTGTCCTGTCCAACAAATCGATACGGTCCCACATCTTCCCGATAGTATGCCGCCTCGACGGCATTGATTTTTGCCGTAAATGGCCTGTTATCGGCCATTATGATCTCTGGTTCCACGGCGTCCCCCCAGATCAGTAAACATTGATGAAGAGAAGACGGCACACATAAAGCGGAGTGAATCCAGTCTCTCCCCAACAACGCATTGTAAGATGTGGCAGCATCTACCACGAAGAAAGCAATCTTTAGACTAGTCTTTCCAATCTTTACCTCGACAGGTAAGATTCCTAATGTATCAGCCTTTCCTCCAGTAAAGTTGCTGACGATCACCCTTGTTTCCATCAAGTCCTCACTGACCTTGCCTAACTTGTACATAGTAGATGCTGGCATTACATTGACTGCGGCCCCGTTATCGACCAGCATTCTGTCGATGGGCTTTCCATCGATATGTCCTGATATATACAATGGCCTGATGTGTCTGGCCATAAATGAAGGTGGTTTCTGGAAAATATTTTCTACCTTCTTGTCCCAATCGGTCTCCTTCCTGTCATCGACCGATATCCTTTCCAAGTCCCCTGCCATTTGAACCACTGGCATTCCTTCGTCCCAGACTCCATCAGTGGAGTATTCCAACTCTTCATCGATGACATCGACGAGTTCAGAACTTACTGCATTACATTGCATTACTGCCGAACCGGCTGACGGCTGGCTGGTTCCACTTTCTTCGTCCTCTTTTGATTTCTCGTCGACTGCTTTTTCCTCGATCGCTTGGCTAGATTCGGCCTCACCTTGCTTACCATCGTTCCGGGCAAAGATTTTGTCAAATTTCACCCTAAGCTCATTTTCATCTTCTTCTAATTCCTTCTCTAAATCAATTGTGCCATATTTGGCTTTCCCTGGTGACCGCCATGGGGAAACAGCTCCCTGTTCGGCCTCCTCGGCCTCTTTGGCCTCTTGTCCATGCTTCATTTCTATATCACGTGGCTTTGCCGTTCGCTGTTTCATCGGGGCTTTCCCTTTGGCTATCTCGATTTCTTTCCTCTGGCGCAAGTAACGCCGATACTGTGTTCTGGTCATCTGATCGACCCTTTGATTCCCGGGAAATTTCGGATGCCTCACGGGTACCCATCTCCCTACTCGAGTATTTGCAGGGGTATGGACTGTTCGCGGTCTATATTGACCAGGCGATGTTGTTTTGGCTGACGGCCCATAGGTCCTGTCTCTGTGATAAGCGGTCGATCTGACCTGCCTAACTGGTGATCTGCCGGGTGATCTTTCCCTGATCCTGTTGTTACGACTAGTACCCTCCTGCGGCTGTCGAGGCATTTTAGGTATGGCCTGATCTCTACGGGGCTCCCCTGTTGGTGGAACTGTCTGTACTGGCAAAGGTGTTGATGCTGGAGATGGTACCATTACTTGATACTGTGGCATCACCTGATGTTGTGGCTGTGGCATCACCTGATAAGGATATGCTCCTTGTGTAGTGTTCGGCCAAGGCATGTATTGGCCATATATGTTCGGATTCACAAACAATGGTACTGTTGCCAAGTCAGCATGGCATCTAGCACATAATCCCATTTGCATATTCGTCGAAGAGGGTAAGTGATGTGGGTCCCCCTCTGCATACTGCTCTCCTGTCCCATTTGTCACCCCTACCATGTTTATCCCTACCTCGTTCTGTTGGAAAGGATTAGTGTCAACCGTCATCGGTTTAGTAATTTTCCAATCTGGGGCGAATCTTAAAATGCCCTTATCAAGGTGATCTTGTACCATCCACCTGAAAATGAGACATTCATTCGTAGAGTGAGTCCATACGTCATGATACTTGCAATAAGTCTTACCTGCAATTTTCATTGGAGATGGTATCACATGATCCCCTTTCAGCCTGAGGATCTTGTCGGCCAACAGTTGATCAAAAATGGCCTCGGTCTTGGAGACATCAAACGAGTAGCGTCTCTCGCGGTCTGTTTTGTATTCAGCATCTCTTCTTACCAAGTTATTTGGCACCTTGATGGCTGGTTGAGGCTCTTTTGGTTTCGCAAGTGCTTGACAGACAGTGTTCTTTGGACAGACCACTTCAGCTAACCCGATTTCGATACTTGTCTGCTCCATCGACCTATTCAATGGCTCCTCGCTAGAGTCAGCCATTCCTATTTGGTGGTAGTTTCCTCTGGGTTGTCGCCTGTTTTCATCCCTTAGGACCCTTTCATATCGGACCGCATGATCGGTCAGTTCAAACAAATCTTCATGATATTGGGCCATCATGATTTTCCTCAATTCAAAATGCATGCCATGGATGGCAATTTTGATACACTCTTTTTCTGGCAGAGGTATGGCACAGAAGCCTCTGGCCCTGATGAACGCTTTCATGTATTCCTCTACTGTCTGCCCTGTCAGCTGCTTCATGTTGGATAGCTCGATGACAGAGACTTCAAGCGGGGCTTGATAGTGGTTCATCACAAATGTCTTTTCCATGGATGGCCAGTCGGGGACCGATCCTGGTTTCAGATTGGCGTACCAGTGGAACGCCATACCGGTAAGTGAGTTTGGAAACAATTTTAACTTCAGTTCGTTGCTCAAGTTGCCACATTCCAGAGAAAATCGAGCCAGATGCTCGGTGGCAGACTGAGACCCTTCTCCTGAGAACAGAGTGAAGTTGGGTGCCCTGTAGTTCATCGGGAACGGCACTTGATCAATGTATTCTGGATGAGGCTTATTATACCTTGATGCCCTATTCCCTTGTCTCCTTACGAACATTTCTTGAGCCTGATTCATCGTCAACAGGTCGTCCTGACCTTCCATGGCTCGATTTGTCCTATCATAGGCCGATGAGATGGCCTGATGACACTCTGGGCCATATCCCATGGCCTCTGATCGTTCCTCTTCCGACCTGCCCCCCGAGTCTGGGCGTTGATACCTGGCCTTAGAGGTACTTCCTTTCTTGTCAGGGACATTAGTTTGTCCGTTACCCTGTTTGTAGGGCGTTTCATCCCTTGATCCACTTCCCCCGATATGTATCGCGGGTCCCTTGCCTTTGTCAACAGAGCTTTTGGGCGGCCCTGTCCAGGCCTGCGATTGTATCCCGTTGGCAAGGGTATTGATGCTCTCAGCAAGCATAGACATTTTCGATTCCAGATGCATCAGGGAAGTATTTACAATATTGCTGGCTTCGGTATTGGCCTGACTGGCTGCAGTGGCCGAGCCTAGCATGTTCTCGAACTTACTGACGACATTAGACCATTCTACTTGTTTGGCCTCAAGGTCCTTAGTGAAGTTGCGGACCTCCGTTGTCAGTTCCTCTATCTTGTCAGTCCCTTCCATAGTTAGCGGGACAGTGGACAGATTTTCCAGAGAGTGCGTTAGATCAGAGCGTGTCCTCGTCAAGCTAGATCGAGTCTTTCGCGTTATCTGTGGTATCATCTGACAACAGCAAAAGATTAATCGTTAAGCATCAACTGATTGACTTTTTGGCAAAAAGATTATCAAGTCCCACTGGGCGTGCCAAAATATTGTTTGCTATAAATTTGACACCGAATGCCTCGATGTGCAAATGGCTCGATATGATGTGTAATTAGTGCGGGCGTGCCAATGTTTGTGCGTGCAAACATAACGATATAAAATTTGGACATGTCGATATCAATGTAAACTATAATGTAATGTCCTGATAAGGACATATTGATATCAATGTAAAATGCCCTGATAAGGCTGACTTCTAATCAATTGATTGCGGCAGAGTAGGCAAACACTACCCCTAGTTCTTTTCTATGCCTGCCTGGTCGCAGGACTTAAATAATTTATGATAACCTTTCTGATGTGCCAAAGTTTCACAGCCAATCGATGGCCTACTCAATACATCAATGCATTTACAAATCAGCAATTGAGTTGATAATCAATCAGTTTAATTTATATCAGCTTGACTAACATATTGATCATGCCTCAATGAAAATCACTCGACGTAAAACATGCTTTAATAAAATCAAGAGATATGGGCCAAATACTTCTATTAATTGAATTGTAAAAGAAACATATGAGTCTTAGCCTACAATGAGTTCCCTGATTTACAAACATTACAAAGCATGCAAAACGATAAATTAGTCTCCTGTGTCGGCATATGTTTGCCAAATGAGTTGATGACTGCAATAAGTTCTGAAAAAATACTCTTTGATTGGCAGGCAGACCCGCCAAATGAGCTGATGACATAAGATAGTGCAGCTTGTTGACAGAAAGTAACATTGATGACAGAGAACCATCATCAATGGGTCGCCCAACCTTGGCAGATGGCTACCAATCGGGCTCCTGACCAACGGGTGGCCGCTGGAAAGGGCATCAATTGAGCAGATGGCTACTCAACCGATAGCTGTCAAGCAGATGGCTACTTGACAGCGGACTCCTCAAGCAGATGGCTACTTGACGAGGTTGCCATGTAATTACGTGGGCACTTACATGACGTTGCAGCGTGCTATTTTGCTTGATATCGAATGGTTTCGCTCGAGACAGCTTTGCTGACGGCGGAAGCAGCTTTGCGGCTTACTTTGAGCGGCGGTGCTAAACTTCAGGCGGCCATGTCCTGCTGGTTGCTGAGGATTGACGATTGATGTCAAGGAATTGGCAGTGCTGACTGACTGACAGAAGCAGCGGATGCTGGACTTCCGGAGAGGCGTTGAGCCGATTCAGTGAAGACTGAAATTTGTTGATTGATTGATTGAGTTGTGTGTCTTGTGAATTGCTGTCTTTCTGTATTTATGACTGCTCTGTCGATCAGCTGATGTTCTCCACTATTCCCACTAACCCCTCAATCTCCATTAATGGCGGTTATCTCCCTTAATCCCACGTTCAAGTGTAGACTTGGTTGGCAGTTATTTGAATTCTGCTCTATTTTATTCTTCTAGTGTTCGTAACCACCTTGGAGATGTTTAAGGAAGTTTGTTTATATCAAACTTCCAATAGCCAGCGCATTATGTGGCTTTAGTAGTTATCTTTAATTAATTGCTTTGGATAATTAACTGAATCTCCACGTACACTAGTGGGCCATCTTTAAGTCCTTTGCATGAATTGGACCTCCTCATCACATTTGGCCTGTTTGACATTTAACAATTCTGGGTCATTAACTAATTGCTCACATCATGGCCTTATTAGGCCATTAATTAATTAATTCTCTTGGGCCATTAGTTAATTAATTCTCTCAATTAATTAATTCGTACTTGGCCAAAATTAATTCCTGATTTAATTGGGTTTAATTCGTATTGGGCTTGCGACCCGTCTACTAGTTTCACTTCGGTTGGGTCATGGGTCGTTCTGGATCGGTTGGGAGTGATTGGGCCTATGCGATAATTGTAATTAATTATTTAACTAACTACTTAATGGCCTTATTAATTGTATGGGCCGATTGCTTATGCTTGGCCCAATTAACTAATTAACTAATTAACTTAGCTAATTAATCTATAATAGCCAAAATCATCTATTGGGCTCATTGGGCTTGTCCGTTTTTAACCATAACTTGGTTTTATTAATTAATTGACTCTGGCCCATAAATTAATTAATTTGTTCATTAATTAATTTACACCTAGCCAAAATTGATTAATTATAAACTTGGGCCGTATCTCTAATTAGGCTTGTGACCCGTTTAATTTCGGTCGGATTGACTTCCGGATCAGAGTGGGTCTGATCCTGATCCCATTCTCTTGGCTCCATGTATTGGGTTCGGCCCATCATCACGTTATTACTCCTCGATTTATCGAGGGTGATTTTTTGGGTACAAACAACGAGTTAATAGGGCCAAAACTAATAAAGTTTGATGAACAAATACATGAAATCAATGAATTATATGTTGATAGGAGAAAAGAAAGAATGAAATCAATGAAAAATAGATGAAGAATGCAGAAAAAGTAAGTTAAACCGGCAAAAAATAAATGAAATTGGTGAAATCAATTAAAAACGAGTAAATTTAGTGTAAAAATTGGGAAACGTAGTGAAATTCGTGAAAAATGGTTGAAATGACAAAAATGAATGAAATAGGTGAAAATACAGACGAACTCAATGAATGAGTGCGATCCGTGAGGAAAGGTGAAATTGACAAATAACAAGTAAAATCGATGAAAACCAGACGAACTCAATGTAAAAACGGATGAAATCGAAAAAAAGAAAAACGTGGTGGTGGGTGCAGAGAGGTATGTGCCTCCTTTGCAAGAGAGGAGTTTGGGCATGGACAGGGCTTAATTAAACTCAACTCAATCCATCTAACAATAAGAAATAACATACTAGAGTTGAGTTGGGCCGCCCAATCACGAGGCAGCCATTTTTCATTGATATCTGATTTTCTTTATTCGAGCTAAATGAGCAATATTTTATCTTTGTTTTAATAATTTCTCTAATTCTCTTACAAATTAATATTTAATAGCGTAGTGGCCAAAACAATACAGAATGAGAAAAAAATGGGACATGTGTGTCTGCATATTCATCTTAGAAAGTTCTTTTTATGAAAAGATTACTAGTCGATGAATATTCGGTAAAAATAAAGTTTCAATGTGTCTCTTCTAATTTATATTCGGTAAAAATATACTTTTGGTCCTTTAGTTTTTATTATAATTTGAATTTGGAACATTTTTTTTTCTTGGCTAAGCAGTTTTAATCCATTAATTTTTTAGTGTTTGTAATTTTAAGATATTTGACTCAAATTCGATTATTTAACTTTTTAGTATTTGCAATTTCAAGACATTTGATTTTAATTTTGATTCATTTGACTCCCGAAATTGCAACGAAAATTATCCAAAAGTTATAAATACTAAAATCTTAAAGGTTGAAATTAATTACAAACAAATGTGCTAAAAGATTAAAATTACATTTTTAGTGACAGGGCCGACTTGGGTCCTAAACAGCTAAAGCATTTATCTAAGGAGGGAATTACACTTTTCATACCAAACCTTTACCTACTTTATACATTTCATACCAAATCTTTCAGAATGACACATTTCATACCAAAATCAATAAACCTTTTTCAATTTTCATACCACCGTTAATTTTTGCATGGAATCGGACACGTGCGCCGCACGTGTCCGTTAAGTCACAATTTTGAATTCTTAGGGGGGGATATTTGCAATTGGTCAGGGGGGATTTTTGCAATTATTTTCCACCATCTCCATCACCTCCACCACCTCCACGTAATTTTCAATTTCCCGGTGACTCCGGCCACCATTAAACCTCTTCTTGGTGGCTACGGCTTCGTCTTGACCTCCTCTACAAAGATCATACACTATTTCGTTGTTTCATATCGATCCCGTCGCTTTTATTTCAAATCTACGAATTTTAGTATTTTCGGTTTTTGCTCCGCCGCCGGCGGAGGAGGTCGACCCACCGTCTAATACTTAGTTCCGTTCATTCCCCTTGGTGTAACGGTTCTTTTGCCACCAACCTCATCCATTTTCATCAAGTATTGAAGAAATCCCCAATTTTTAAAATTTAGGTTACTATTCATCATCTTCTACCTTAAGAAATCTGGAATTTTTTTTTTTCCTTTTTTTTTTTTTTTTTTTCTGAGAGTTAACGGACACGTGCGGCGCACGTGTCCGATTCCATCCAAAAATTAACGGTGGTATGAAAATTGAAAAATGTTGATTGATTTTAGTATGAAATGTATCATTCTGAAAGGTTTGGTATGAAATGTATAAAGTAGGTAAAGGTTTGGTATGAAAAGTGCAATTTCCTCGTTATCTAAGATACAACATTAATTACCCCCAGGCCCCAACCCATAATCTTAATTATTCTGGAATTTGAAGATGTGGGCTTGAACTAACATGGAAATATTCTAAGATTTAAAGCCCAAAAGCAACCGTTTTAAATGGGCTTGGGCTGAAAGGGCAATTTTGTCGGATCTAAAGCCGAAGCCCGAAGCAAACTCAGTTGAGCTTCATGATTTTTATCCAATTAATTATAAATCCCAAAGATGTAATTTCATTAGGAGATTCGTAGTTCGAGATACTTAAATAAATATGAACTAATATACGCCCCGTGCTATGCACGAAGTTCACTAAATCTATGCATCAGTAGTTTATATAACTACTTTAAATATGAATTGCTATGAGTATGGTGCATACAAAAATATAAAGATTACAATAACAATTTCTGTGAAAAAAAATAAGGGTAACTCAATGTTTCATATTTGCAAAATGGTTAGGCAGAGTTTCATCGTGTACAAATGGATTACTATGGATATCTAATTATGGGATATACACAAAAATTTAAAGTTATCCACATACCAACGATGCTGAAGTGATAGTTGCATAGTACAATTTATTAAAATTTTATTAAAAAAATATAATTTATTAGTAATTTCATACAATCAATGAATTCTTGGTATGTGCGGATTTACATTAAATTAATTTCGTATAAGACCTATATAGTTATGCTAACAATATGATTTCTTTTGAAATTGACAAACTAAAGTGACATTTAAAAAAATAGAGCACACATTAGCACAACCAACAAAGGAAAAATTGTTATCAGTCATCCTAAATAATTCCAATGATTACAGGAAAATATCAACATTCAAAAAGAAAATAAGAATGTTGATTTTAGTAAAGCATGCACGTACCACAAAGTACTACAGAGACAATGCATAAACATGCATGTTGACGCAGTAGCTAAGTGGATCAAGACTGTTAATTCAAATATTTAAATAAACGTTAGCTAAACTGAAAAGAAAAGAAGCCATCATAAATTAGGATGACGAGAGTTTACTTTAATCTAATAATTACGTATATGTGACATGATTTATTAACTAGCAATGTAATATATATGTATATATCGCCTAATTTTAGTCAAATTTCTTGATTTAGACATGTTGCGTCAAATTATATATGATGGAATTTGTTCATTTTGGGATATGATATATTTTTTTAGACATTGTGTTTGATAATCTACCACATTATCATTGTGAGAGCAACAAATTATTACAATTAATGATGTGATTCATTCTCAATCACAAGATCTGAGAAATTTTTTCTAGACCCGATATAGTCAAGAATATTCTTTTTCTGATACAATGGAAAATATTAACTAGACCAACACGTGATTGATATAGTAGAAAATACTATTCATTTCAAGGTAACGAACTCAAATTTGGGAGATGTTTTCACTTTATGTGCCTAACACGGTTATTAAACTCTTGAGAAAAGAAGGAAAATATTATCTAGCAATGTTATACTTCATTTAATTATTTTAGTGATTCTCTTTTATCATCTTCTCGATTTATATTAAAACAATTGTTATAAACCCACTTTTTTGGACGTGACCAGGGGCAGGGTTAGACATATTTTATTGGGAGGAGAGGGGACGAGAATTTTCGAAAGAGTTAATAAACGAAAAATTAAGGAGAAGACCGCATTATAAGGAAAATAAAACCCATATTCCTTTTACAATTTTAAAGAAAAATGTACACAATAAATAATCATAATATGGAGAAGACGTTTACTATAAAGTCAATGAAAGACTGCATTATTTTTTGTAATTATATATTAAGGACAAAAATGAAAAGAAAGTCTAAAATACTTTTAATTTTTTTTTGTAATAATAAAGAAATTAATAAGGAGACGACTACTTCATAGAAATAAATAAAAGATACTATTCATTTTACAATTATCTAGAGAAAGAATTCTTTGAAACAATCTACGAAATTATAAAGATAATCAAAGATCGAACTCTTTCGATTATTAAGAAAGAAAAAGAATTTTGAAATAAAGGACTCCGCCACTGGACGTGACAAAATAGAACTTTGAAATTATGATGACGTAATCAATGACAAATTGATCAAATAAAAAGGTAATGTGCCAGTTGTAACTACTTATGAACCTCTACATTAGGAGACTTTATATATTCTCGGGGGATAGCACCAATAATTCCAGTTCCTTGAATTTCTTTCTTGATCAGGCACAACCGTCGCATTATCGTCATATCGTATTATGATATTATCATACCGTTGTCACGTTAAGTTCTTTACCGGTACGAACAATTACAATTCTAACTACTTCTGATTTTTCTAGGGGCATATTGGATATTGTTTCTTTGATCACAACAACAATAGCGTCACCAATATGAGCATATCGACTATTGCTAACTCCTAGAATTCGAATACACATCAATTCTCGAGCCCCGCTTTATCCGCTACATTTTAATGGGTCGAGGTTGAATCATATTAAAGTAGATGCATTTCAATGTGTACGTATATTGACAAATTAACACTTTAGAAATTAAGGTCACCGTCAAGGCAAAGTGAGTCTCATATGTCAATAGAAATTGTATAAGAACATGAAGAGGCCTGTGATTTGTCATAAATTAATGCAATTCCACATGTTTGACAAAATAAAACTTTTGAATTGAAATTGAGATGTACATGTGAAAAAAACGATGATGGATTGACCTTCATAGAGTCTTCATACGCTAATTTTGATGAGCAAGCATTCTAGCTTATAGGCATCACGTAATAGATTGGTTAGTTAATTTAAATGTAGCTTGTGTTTGTTTATCTATTCTTATTTCATTTAGTTTATGTGTGTCTATTATAGTTACCTTTTCAATATATATGTGCAAGACGATGCAAGTGCTAGGCAACTTGAACCTGGGCCAATGACTCCTATTTTGGAGAGGCCTCAATTATTTTATATATATTTGTGCATTTTTTTTTTCATACTGATATAATATGTATAATTCTTTTCTATACATAGATGATATATAAGATTGTTAATGATATAACTAAATCAAATAGAGTCAAACAATCAACTATTAAGCTTAAATTTGTTTCTTGTTGAATTTAAGATCATGTTTAATACTGATATTTAAACGAACAAAATTCAAAATAACTTAAGAGTCGAATATGAGTCAAACTCGATACAAGGTTAAATACAATAGGAGTTCTATGAACTTGAAAATCCAACTGATTAAATAGAGCAAGGGTTGCGTTCTTGGAGGGCACTAATGTTTTGCGATGGGTAGGGCCTAGATAAGATTAGGATGATCACACAAGCACTCATTACGTTTTGGCTTGGACTTCAAAAAATTCTAATTTTCTAAAGCTAATAATATTTAATTCTTTCATTCCAAAATCAGAAGATCCTAAAGTCAGAAATCGAACAAGGTCCGCATCTCATATTAAAAACACAATCCATATCCGGATTTAAAGTCTGCACGCCTTCTGGAACAGTGCGCCCATCCGCTCCAGAATGAAATAAGGCATTCTTCGGACTGAAACGAGTTTAATCTAAGAATATGCATCTCTTCCACTGATAACTCTCTAACGTGAGTTATAGTGGCATGTTTTCTTAGCTTTACTTAAGTCATTTACGATAGTTTTGGGATTGATTTGTGTTGTTTTGAGTTTGTTTTCATGTCTGAGTGGTTCGAGTATTGAGTAAACTGTTTTGATCGTTTTCTCAAGTGTGCAGTCTCATTTTAGTTATATTCCAAAGGAAAGAAGATTGAGGATTAGACGATGCCTAGAATGAAGAGATGTCAAAAGAAATAAGGAAAAGATCATTCCGTCTCCGCCACTATTGGTGACTGCCGCGGCTAAATGTGTGTCAAAAATGAACCAATGACCGGAAGTTTCCGCCGCCGCCACCCCAAGGTGACCGAACAAAAACCCAACCATAGGGGATCTAGGATTTCACTGCACTACACTTGATAGGCTTTCCGAGCAAAGCGTGGCCGAATGCCTTTGGCTCTTGGAATCAGAAAATTCCATGTGGAAAAGCTCCTCCAGAGAAAACAACACACAAAGAGTCTTTAAGAAAAGAACTCCTCTAAAGAAAGTTCACACTTCACAAGTCTTACAACCTAGCAAGAACTTCTTAGACTAAGAACTTGAAATTTCTTCGTAATTTATTGAAAGTAGATTGGAAGAGAATTACTACTTAAATCTACTAACTTGAAAGAAAGTAAAGAGAAGAATGACTTTGTCTTGCAATGTCTAAGTGTTAGTAAATAAGAAGCTAGGGCCTTTTATTTATAGAAGGACTTTGTAGCTTCTCTTAATAACCACCTACATCATTAAGCTTTCAGCTTAGCTCTTTGATAAGCTATCTACTTAGCTTCTCCCAGAAGCTTCGTATTTAGCTTCTCCTAGATGCATAGCTTAGCTTATCCCATAAGTTTCGTACTTAGCTTTTTTGAGAAGTTTCGTATTTTACTTAATTAGTCGAGGAGTTTCGTACTTTACTTAGTCGAAATAATTTCGTACTTTTCATAGTCGAGAAGTTTCGTAAATTTCTTAGCCGAGAAGTTTCGTATTTTTCTTAGCCAAGAAGTTTTGTACATTTCTTAGCCGAGAAGTTTCATAATTTGCTTCTCCAAGAAGCTATGTATTTTGCTTCTTCTAGAAGCTATCTAATTAGCTTCTTTCAGAAGCTTTGTGTTAGCTTCTCTTAGAAGCTTTCTACTTAGCTTCTTTCAGAAGCTTTGTAGTTAGCTTCTCTTGGAAGCTTCTCTTAGACAACTTAATTAATTAGTCTGACTAATTATTTTTCTTCATTTTTATTTTGATTGAACAACTCAATCAGCTAATCTTTTTTTCTTCCTTGTCCAATAGTTCAGTTTAGTAAACTCATTTGCTTAACTAACCAAATCTAAATTAATTAATCTAATTAACTTATTTCTTTCAATCATTGTTAAACTCTTTTAACAACATTGTTTAACTTTTAAACAATGAATTTAATATTCTGGTTGTAACTTGTGAATATTTTGTGTGACCCCTTAGGTTTACCGTTAGCTAGCCGTGGGCTCACAACACTTTGTGAATTGATTGGTGAATAACTACTGCAATTATTCAGGGCAATTGAACCAATTTAATTGACCACCTTAGGATCAATCTCCATTAGTCCATGAGTACCCACACTCCATTGGCGATGTCTAGCTACAAGCCCATGTAACCTACTTAATAGGTGAATGTTGTTTGTGTGAACCTTTTCTCTTAAGTTTGCCATGTACGTACGGTTCTTCCATTGACCAACCTCCCGATCAAGGTCTGTGATATGGTAGTTGATCGTTTTCACATAAGACCTTGATTCTGTGTTTCTTATTCATGATTAGATTCCTTTGTGACCACAATTTTGGAAACTCCTTCCCAATTGTAGTCTAATAATTTAAAACACCTAGGAGATTCGCTCGACACATTACATCAAGTCGATGAATATTACATTGATGTCATCAACCTCCATATATGACTGCTTATACCCAAAGAAAAACCACAAAGACCCGCTAGTAAGTGGTCGTGAAACACATCAAAGTATAAGTACCCACACATGAGATTACTCTAACCATCTCAAGTCTAATGACTAATATCCCCACACTAGCGTAAATGAGAGAATACTTTGTTACCAATATGCATCTCGTGCCTCCAAGACGAGATTCTCTCGGCGGGGTGTTCGGTGCATTTGTTCTATAACAAACAACCCACTCGTATACATGAATATCATTACATTGGCGTTCATGGAACCACAACGCCTTCCAACTATTGCAACATGTATATTTGTGAGATTCGGTATGATCCCATTGATGTCTCGTCTCAATGGGTTCTATGACTTGTATCAATATTATATTACGACCTTTGAGGCTAATTCCATGATTAGGTCGAAGCCACACCCCATGTACATTTGTGATCTAACAACTTCATCTAATTGTTAAATGAACAAGAAGTAATGAAGATGGCCAAAAAACATACTTCATATTATTAATCAAAACTAGTTCATTTTTACAAGTGTATATTACAAGTCATTAATTGGCTTGACGTGCACTACCCTAACAATTTTTTTCATGTGCAGGCTAGTTCTCGATTTTTGGAGAATAAGAGAAGAGAAGGACAAAATTCTAATTATGCCCCTATACATTTTTTTTATGCAGGGGAATCCGATATAGACGAGACTGAAACAATTGGATAATATCGATGAAATACCACGAGTTGACAAATCGAACGAAAAAAGAAATATCAACTTTCCTTTTCGAATTAGACCTTTTTCACACACTTCAGTGTATTGTCCATAACTTTTGCTATCGGTTATCAGAACCGCGATTCATACCCCGATCGCGGTGTAGTTCAGGCACCGGGATTTATTTTGATGAACTATCGATTATGTGTTTCGGTTATTTGTTACTTTATTATTAAAGGGTGAAATACAATTTCCCCCCTTAAAGTATGGGGGTGGTATCAGTTACCCCCTTAAAGTATCAACTGTAACACTTACCCCCCTATGTTATAGTTTTGTAGTTTTTATTTCAAAAATACCCCAACTCTTTCATAAATAATAAATTTCTTTATTAATTTATCAAAATAAAATTTTCTCTTTATTAATTATGAATCCATTCATCCACCAAACAACGTTATGTTTTAATTTCTTCATTTCTTTTGTTACCTTCCTTTTTTCGATCTCAAATTTTTCTTCATAATTAATAAAGATTATTTTATAAAACAATGAAGAAATTAAAACATAATATTGTTTGGTGTCAAACTTAAATTTGCAAGAAAGAATTTGAAGGAGAATTACTCAACATTTTGAATAATAATTCATATTGAAAATAAATGAGATAATTATTACCAAATAAAAACTCAGAAAAATATAAAGGAAAAAATTTAGATAGAAAAAAAAAATTGAAACATAAAATAAAGAAAACAAATTGAAATAGAAATAAAGAAAAAATGAGATAAAAAAATTGAGACCATAAAAACGAAGAAAATAAAAAGAAATGAAGAAATTGAAACCTAATATTGTTTGGTGGATGGATGAATTCATAATTAATAAAGATTTTCTTTGATAAATTAATAAATAAATAATTTATTTGTAATAAAGGGGCGGGGGTAGTTTTGGAATAAAATGTTCAGTACTATAACAGAGGGGGATAATTGTTACAATTAATACTTTAGAGGGGTAATTGATACCACTCCCATACTTTAAGGGGGGAAACTGTATTTCACCCATTATTAAATTACACTTATTTGGTTTAATCTCCACAGTGTAATTCAAGAAATTATAAGAATAGAATAAAAAATAAGATGAATTTTACCATTATTTGATAATTGAAAATGCTTGTGACACTAGTAATGAGAATTATTTCAAACGGAACCATTGAAACAGTCAAAGATAACCTTAATCAAGGCAAGTTGTGTCTAGGGACATATGCGCCTAAAAGAGATGAGCATACAACACTGAAAACTAGATGGTATGAATTTAAGGATGTTACGGCGCAATTGCAAAGATGACCAAACATTTTGTATCTGATCTTAGTTCAAGTTGAAATACCTGCCAAAGCCATTTGCATCAACTCTTCCAGAAATTCATAAATGCACAATTAGAGTTCCATTAAATGGAAATAATGTATACTCAGAAGTCAGAATTAGGCAAAAACCGTGTAAGTGGATTTAACATATATTTTTTTTTTCCAATTCATTAAACCACGTGGGTGGGTTTTGTAATTTAGTCCTTTATGAGCTGTAATTAACTAAATCACATTAATCTACTTCATTTAACCATATAAAATTTTCTATCACCTTTTTGGAAAATACTAACTCAAATCGGGCTTAGCCGAAGCCATCTAATCATACACGTGATGGGTTGAGTGTTATCCAATTTCAAAGCAAGTATATTGCACTTACTATATTAATGTGTTGGGCTTTCATTAGATCGAGTTTGGACAAAAATTACCCCATATTTTTTTTTGTCACACTATTACATTTCTTGACAAGTGTACCTAAAATATTAAATAAGCATACTTATTCATAGTTGACACAAAATAAAAGTGTGATGGAATACAAGTGTATTAATTGGGATTGAACTGAATTCCCGTATAAAACATGAAAATGGAACCGCACGAGCGTCATAATTTTGTATAAAGCAAAAAACGCAACTTTTATCTATATACATATATTTTTAGAGCTAAATACAAAAACACCGCTTATACTTTGTCTGACTAACAAAACCTCATATATTATTTTAACAAACAAAAACTCCCTATATTATTTTTTTGTTAGCAAAAAAAACCATTTGAAATTCCTTCATAACTCCGGTGGCTTTTGTTATTTGTTTAAGTGAACAGAACAGGGGGACTATAGTCAATTTTCAAAATTAATAGGGTGTTATTAATTATTTTTTAGGTTAAGAGAGGTATTTTTGTATCCTTTGATGAGGGGTATAATTGTCATTTCGATTTCAAAGAGGTCTTTTTGCTAATAAAAAAATAGCTCAGAGGTATTTGTTAGTTAAAATAACACATAGTTTTTTTTTGTTAATTAGACAGAGTATAAGGAGTATTTTTGCATTTCACTCTATATTTTTTTTATACTTATTTATATATATAATATTGAAATAAGGGTGAGAATTGCTTCGGGAAGGTTCTGTGATACAACAACGTTAATAATATTACAGTCCAGCATTAAACACTGAAACAGCACACAATTAACTACGTCCCATTTATAGCTACATTATGTAATGTACGCGTTAATACGGTGCACCTTGAGAAAAATTGGTCTTATCCAAACAGTTTCCCGTAATATTATTTATAGGTAATCAATTTGGCTTACGTCACAGTTAATGTAGTGTAACTAAATTTTCTGTATAAATAGCCATGCATGTTCACAATTTATGTAATATTAGTTCATTCATTATTTCTTCTCTGAATTTATAATTGAATTTGAAATGGAGAAAAGTAATGAAAGTTCAACCTCTTTTCCAATGGGAGATATTGCACAAGAGAGGGGTTTTTCTTGTGTGCCCGAGTGTTACAAAGTCGAAGATTCAATAAGGCCTTGTTTGGACCCAAAGAATGCTGGTGTGCCCCTTGTCGACTTGGATGGCATGACTAATCCTGCCCAAAGGCCTCGTGTCGCTAATGATATTGCAAATGCTTGTCGTCGTAATGGCTTCTTCCATGTAAGTATAAAGAACGACAAAATATTATTATTTATTAGTAATATTATTTGATAGGGGCACAATGGTCTTGTTGTCACGATCAGCTGAGATTTTGTCCTTTTGTTGTTCAAATATTTATTAATATTCTTGATAAATGGACATATATAGGTTATAAATCATGGGATATCTCAACCGATACTCGATGGAGCTATTTCTGCGGCTTCTGGTTTCTTGAATTTGCCAAATGAGGATAAGGCTAAATTCATGTCTAATGATGTACACAATCCGGTGAGATATGGAACAAGTGTAAAAGATGGAGAGGACAATGTTCAATATTGGAGGGTCTTTCTCAAACATTATGCACATCCCCTCAAGGAATGGATAGGATTGTGGCCTAATACTCCATTCGATTACAGGTACTCAATACTCTGTATAAATCGTTATAGTTTAGTTTTCTCATCGATCTCAAAGTTGATCGATTTAAATAAATTAAGTTCGAACAAGCTCTATTCAAGTGGGAAATTTGTGGCCACTATATGGCACTAAATGTACATTGTGTGCACACATGCACGTGCCTTGCATGTGTGTGGACAAGGCACAAAATGTGCCTGATGATGGCTACCACGTAAAATGATTATCTTATGTTGTCTTTTCTCCTGAATTCAAGGACTAGTTAATACTATAGTACAAATGGACATAAAGACATCCTTCCATATTTTCTCCACATATCATAAATGCTGCCTAGTTTTCAATAAGAAGTTGTACATATCTTCTTACTTATAATTCAAATCTTAACAGTTAAGTTGTTAGAGCTTCTAGCATGCCATTCACGTGTTCTACGTAAGCTTATCACGTCGAAATATTTATCATAAGATTCGAATACATAACCTTTCTTAGCTCGACTCTGATAGCATATTAAATGTCGAACTCATTTAAAATCTGACATTTAATTTTATTATTTATTATTTGTGACACTTGTAAGTCACTACAACTGTTCTAATTATTAGAATAGAAATGCAATGCTGGTCCTAATATCCCATATTTTTAATGACAGGGAGAAAATGGGAGAATACACAATGGAAGTACAAAAACTTGCCTTGAAAATTGTCGGAATCATAACAGAATTTCTTGGCCTAGGCCCTGCATACTTGACCAACAAACTCAACAATGGACTACAAGTCATGGCCGTAAACTCGTATCCCTCGTGCCCACAACCGGAACTTGCACTAGGCCTTCCACCTCATACCGATTATTGTTGCTTGACAATACTCCTCCAGGACTCACCTGGCCTACAAATTCTTGATTCCGATGACAAATCATGGAAATTAGTCCCGGTTATTAAGTCCGCTTTACAAGTCCATGTGGGAGATCAACTTGAGGTGTTAAGCAATGGGAGGTACAAGAGTTTGGTGCATAGGGTGACTGTTAATAGCGAAAAGGTTCGATTTTCCGTTGCTAGTCTACATTGCTTGGGACTGGATGTGAAAATGTCTGTTGCAAAAGAATTGGTGGATAAAGAGAATCGAAATCGGTACAAGGAAAGTAGTTTTAGGGATTTTTTGAATTTCATTTCCAAGAATGATATTGGAGAAGGGAAGAGTTTTCTCAACACACTCATGAAGATTCAAAATGAGTGATGAATAGTTGCTCTATCTCGAACAGGGCCGATAACTCGCGGTCTACGGTTTAGAAATTCTGATTTGTCACAGACGATAATATGACTTGTGATTGATCGCTTTTATTTGATTTTTTTTAATATTGTGACAAGGGTATTGTAACTCTTGTTGAATAATTGGTTGTCAAACCGAGTTTGAATTACAATTTCGGTGCTTTTTGTCGTGTTTTTTATTTGTCAATTTCATTTCCATGGTGTAATATTATGTATTCTACTATTGTAGTATATATACTACAAGAAAAATGACTTTCCACCATGGCAAAAACAATGGTGGAAAATCAATTTTTGTTGCAAAAAAATTTCCGCCACTACACCACAACGGGAGAATGTACATGGCGCTTGTGAGGGAAGCGGTTGTATCCACTACGGCTAACAACCATGGTGGAAACATGGTTTTGTGATAGCCATGGTCAAAAATATTATCCACATCGGCTTCCCAACCGTGGTGGATATTATCCACATTGGCTTCATAGCAGTAGTGGATGTTTCAACCATGGCTTTAAGCCAAAGTGGATATTTTTCACTATACACAGTCGTGACCTCCTAAATACTTGTCAACTCTATATTTACCTTTTTTTTTCAAAAATAAAATTAAAATGACAAAAAATAAGAAAAGTAAATAAGGCAAGTTCAAATTGTTTGTTATCACAAAAACACTACTCAACAAATATTCATAACATATTAATTGCAAAAATTACATAAAAGCCAACTTGATAAAATCAATATTTACTTCAACAAAATACTACACTTCATAACATGTTTAATCTAAAGATATCCATATAAGATACATAAGGAAAATTACTTTGCAGTATCTTTTGGAATGCCAAATTCTTTGTCAGCCAGATATCTCCCAACAACTTCCCAAGCCTCAAAATCTCTGAAAATACTGCAAAAGAAGCCAAGAAACACCCCTTTTAATTCATTGTGGCAACTTGTAAATGTAAATCATCTCAAGATTGGGGCATAATTCTGGTAATTCAAAATTCGAAACACATATGAATGTATTTTGCACAATAATTAAACATAAAAAATAAATTGAACTTGAAAAGAAAGAAAATAAGCAGAACCAAACCTGATCATAGGAAGAACTCAACATACGGAAAATTGCCTCAAGAATAACTTCACCAAATTGAAATTCTGACAAAATACGGCAATATAAAGACTGAGAATGATCAGGCCAGGATTCAAACAAAGAAAAGGGACAAAAATTGGGTGTTTGATTATTTACGATGGAAAACGTATGGAAACATATCGAAATTCCCATCTTAATCGAACATTAACCATTTATAAAATATTCAGTCTCATTGTTTTTTTGTTCTCCACATGAACACACACTCTCCACTTATAGACCAATTTGCATTCATTACTCTCAATTAGATTTTTAGTTGTTATATACCAATACACTAAATTCAAGAGACCATAAATATATCAGCAAATAGCCCTCAATCACATTTCTTCTTCAATTACACACACACACGAACACTCATAAACCAGTTTGCATTCATTACATTCTGCTAAACTTTGATCTTACAAAATTTAAACACACTAAAATCCAGAAATTGAGAAATGAACACATAATCAAACACCCAATTTGGGGAAACTTAACATTTTTGTTTCGTATGCTGGTTGTATTTCTCCTCTGTTCAATTCAACACCTTTCTTCTCGAATAAATTTAGAAACTCACGGTATAGCAACATGTTGGAGGAAACCAACCACTCAAATAAAGAAAATAATTTTAGAAGGAAAGTAAAACCTGATAATGTTGGCACATGGATATTGTTGGCAAATATATTCCAATAGTTCTGATGCAAAATAGTAATGCATATGTGCATATAAACCACAAGGTGAAATTTATTGAGAAGCACAAAACAAAAAGAACAACAAAAATAAGTATGTCTTTCAAGGATAATGAGTACACGGGATTACCAGGTGTGGTTGAGGAGTAAATAAATTTTTCTTGGTGGGTAATAGAGTCACTCTTCTTAATAAATCCCACGACCTCATCAACTCGTTTAGCTAGTTCACGGTATCTGCATTGAAAATTTGCAATAGCCAAAGTAATCTAAGGATACCTTAATATTCGACTATAATACAGACATACAACACTGTCTGATACTATCTTAACGAAATTCCAAGACAAAATTGGAAGGAACAACTTATATTCTACTAAAATACCTATCAGTCTGCTCGTTGTGCTCTTTGAAATCTCAGTACGATTGAGTAACCCTCTGCATTGCAGCAATACCTCCAGCTGCAACTCAGTTAGTAAACTCCTATGCACCACGAATCCACGATATTATGGTCTTATAGTCTTCCCCCATAATTTCGCTTGAGTGATATTTCATACATCTTCATTAGAGATACATTTAAATAGCAAGAATCAACTCAATTAAAAAATTCGAGTGAAACACCTTCTCCAATTATAAAGCTTGTTTACATGTACACTCGGACTAAGGTTGCGTTGGAGAAAGCAAGAAGTAAAGGTTTCTGAAAGCCAATAAATTGCAATTCAGTGTAAGTCAACGTGCACTGTGATTGTTCGAATTTGAAGCAACAATTCATCTACCCATACACTGCCAATAAAATGCAATCCGGTATTGAGACGCACCTATCCATCTCAAAGGAGTAAAAAGGTATGATCAACCAGGCTTCTCCCTGGAAAATTTGGTGTAGCCAAAAGCCCTGCAAGTACCACAGACGTTCTAGCCTAATAGACTAAAGTACCAAAATCAAAAGGATACACAGTAATGTCTCCTTCAATTCTTTTTCACATAAAACAATAGGACCAATTCATCTTCTTCCCTTTTCAAAGAAAAAATTAAAATAACAATAAAAGCCAATTCACATGCCATTACCATTAAGCATAGCAACCAATCATACTACATCCATCAAATACAGGCCAGGAGAATGTTCAGGTTCTTGAAAATTTTCGCTTATACTCAATTTTGTCCATTGTGTCTGTTCAAATATTAGTAAATGTTCTTAATATCAACAAACATTGCTAAGACTCACAATTATATTCATTCTAACAACTAACAACAGAATTATACCTAAGACAGAGTGGTATGAAGAAAATCACCTCTGAGCCTGGAATTTATTCAGTACAGCTAATAAACGCAATAATCAACTGACATAGGCACCTAGCTCACTAATGCTCAATTAAAACCACGAGTTAATAAAATATTTGATCAATTTCTGTTCATTTCTATCTCAAATATCTGAGCGATTGACGATTGACGAGAAGTAGAGACGGATTCACAGATTTTTAGATATGGAGTAAAAGTTAGAGAGGGAAAAAATTGGGAGCAGAACCAGACGAATTCAAAACTACAATTTATTTAACTCCATAGCTAAAAAAGAATAAAAAATAAAACGAATTAATACCGTAGTGAAGTTGAAGATCGAATCGAACAATCTAGGGCTCAACTACTGGAGGAACAATTAAACGGAGCTGGAGATATAACAACTATGAGTGCGGCTATGGAGGTAGTTCGAGGCGGCGAGACGGCGGAGATGGAGGTAGCTCGGGGCGGCGGAGTGGTTTCAATCGTTGGAAGCCATGGACGTACGGAGTTGTATTCTCTGTTTTTGAAAGTTTCAAATGTTAAAAGTTACTTGAGGCTAATTTGATGTTAAAAATGATCTCAATAAAAAATTTGATGTTAAAAATAAATTCGAACGGGGCTCATTTGAATATATTAGCTGGGAAATAAGAAAAGCAGAGCGCCCAACTTTTTAAAGCTGGGTTTAAAAAAAAATACTATACTATTGGCTATTAAATCTACAAAACAAATCTTTTGTTAATTATGTGTAAGGACGTAGATGAGCATGTAATTATTTTAGACTTAGTAATTAAATTATTACAATTGCAGGAATCTAATTAAGGAATCTAATTCATGGCTTGTAGTATAGTTATATTAATTGTGTGATAACGATTGAAATTAGTTATCATAACTCATACTTTTTTTTATTTTTCAAGAGTTTAATCATTTTCGAGACGTATCGGACACATTAAATGGGAACATCTCCCAACAATGATTCGAACATACATTCGCTACTTTATAGTGACAAGTCCCTTCCACTAGACCAAATTGACATGGTTTTTCTGACGTGGTTAATACTCATTGGCTAATAAGCAAATTTCTAGTAATTATATATGTAGGGTTTTTTAAAGTACAAGGGAGTTTGGTGCAAGAAAATTCACATAATAAATTGTTGGAGATTTCGCATAACACATGGTATTAACATGGATTTTTCCCTATGTTTTTAGATTCTTGTTATTGTTGTACTATAGACTAGAGTAGCTCTTCATGTATTTTGTATCCAGAAAAAGATCTTTATGTAACTGCTTTCTCTGAATATTAAAAGGGCAAAATTACAAAAAAGGTCCCAAACTAATTAATGATTTTGGATTTTCGTTCCAAGCTATATCATTTAGCCAAATTCGTCCCTTAATTTTATATTATTTTGGAATATCGTCTCATTTGCCACATGGTTGCTTATGTGTCATGACGTGGCAAATTTAAGCATAAACAATATATAAGATTGCAGAATTCATCCCAAACTAATTACAAATTTTTTGATTTTTCTTCCCAAACTATATAAACACCCCCACTTTCGTCCCATAACTGAATTGACATGGGTAAAAATAATTATTTCCAAACTAATTATGAATATTTATTATTTATTAATAAAAAAAATGCACAAATTTTTCCTAATGAACTGAGATAGGATTTTTTTTCACAAAAGAGCACAGGAATCTCGAAAGTTCATACTATTTTTCTTTAAAAAAAATTAATGGCAATTTATTTCCTTGTAATATTCATAATGTTCAATTTACATCCCTGTGTTATGATAATGTGACAGTTTACCCCCATGTGTTGTGATAATTGTGGCAATTTACCTCATGTATTATAATAAATGTAGTAATTTATCCCCTTGTTATAAAACACTTTGCATGCCCACTCTCAATTTATGCAATTGAGTTACACTCTCCGGTTCAAGGGGATGAAATACTTTTTTAAAATTTTCATAGAAGGGTAAACTGCTCTTTTTCAAATTTCAGGGGGTAAATTGAAAATTATTAATGTTATAGGGGATAAATTGCCATTAGTCCCTTAAAAAAAGTAAAAGATGAATCGTCATTTCCATTAAATTAAAAATTTACTAAATTCATGCAAAATAATAAATTATGAGACGAAATTCGGTGAGTTAATATAGTTTAGGACCAAAAACCAAAATTTGTAATTAGTTTGGAACGAATTCTGCAATCTTGTATAATTGTTCATGCTAAAATTTGCCACGTCGTGACACGTAAGCAGCCATGTGGCAAGTGGAACGATATTCCAAAAAAATATAAAATTACGGGACAAATTTGGCTAAGTGATATAGCTTGGGACGAAAATCCAAAATTACTGATTAGTTTGAGACGTTTTCTGCAATTTTGCCTATTAAATATATTTTCTGTAATTTTTTTTGCATCCTATTGAATCTGATCAAATAATTGGAAACATTTACAAGAAGAATTATGTACATAGACATTTTTTTGGATTATGTCCTTATGTGTAGCTACATAAACATCCTCGGACGTGAATGACTCATTTATTTTGTAATAAGATAAAATCGCATTTTTCCCATGAACTTTAATTTTTTGCACTGTCCACCCTAAACATACATTAATGTTGCACTTTTTCCCCTAAACTCTTTTTCGACCGCTTTTCCGGCCAAAAAAATTAGGGGGAAAGTGCAACACAAAAGTATAGGGTGGAAAGTGCAACAATGGTGTAAGTTTATGGAGGGAAATGCAACTTCGATATAAATTTAGAGGGTAAAACTCAATTTTTCTTACAACCAGTTATAATTGAAAGTTCAAAAAATATGAAATTTTAAAAATTATGTACAATTGTAATAAGATATATTTAGTATATAATTAAAAAAATCAAAAACATTAGTACAAGATTAACAAATATAAATAGATACAAATATATTTTTCAGACATAACGGAGTGAGATTAAAACCGAGCATACCCTATACTCTCATGTTTAGGTTTATCTTGCAAGTTTTGGATTACATTCTTCAAATGAGATTTCAAGTTATTAATTGCAACAAAAGAAAATAGTTTGACAATCTGAAATTGTGAATTTTCTAATTCATAATTAGCATTTGAAGAATAAAAAGGTAAAGTTATTAATTAAAGAAACAATCAATCTGAAAACTGCACTTTCCCCCCTAAACTTATAGCAGAGTTGCACTTTCTTTCCTGAACTTACATCCTTGTTGCATTTTTCACCCTGAACTTTTGTGTTGCACTTTCACCATGAACTCTTTGGCAGAAAAAGTGATCGGAAAAGAGTTCAGGGGGGAAAGTGCAATATTAATGCAAGTTCAGGATGGACAGTGCAAAAAACTAAAGTTCAGGAAGAAAGTGCAACTTGATTGTAAGTTCAGGGGGGAAGTGAGATTCTCTCCTATATAAAAGCGACGAATCAACAACGTGATGCGCGAAAGTTTGATTTTGCTTAATATTTCTTTTTCTACGTCAGAACTCGTCTATTTCTTTTGTTTAAACGTTAGCAGGAAACTGTGATTGGTTCTGCGATTTCAGTGAGCAAGAAAAACCTATTGCCAAAATTCAAAAGACAAACATAGTTTAAGTGTAAGATATGTAACCGATATAGAGAGAAATACGAAATTACTCCATATACTTTGCCTAATTGGGAAAAACCCCGAGTTATTTTTGTTACAAAAAACCTCACGTGCTTTTTCTTATTTGTGAAAAACCCATCCCAAGCACTCCGGAGGAAAAATGAAAATTATGCCCCACCATAAACTGTTAAAACACCCCTATTCATCTAAAAAAATTGGCAATAATTTCCTTGTTAACTATGAAAATTGGCAATAATCCCCCATGTTTACTTACAAAATTTACAATTTGTCTTATTGACTTATGAAGGAATATCAAATGAGAGTATTTTCCTAATAAAAAAAACATAAAGGGTTTTTTTTTCTAACAAAATAACATTGGGGACTTTTGCCAATTAGATAAAGTACAGGGGTTATTTTTGCATTTAGCTCCGATAAAACAACACATAAACAAGTGTTGCTGCATATTGTCAACATCTGTAAAATGTGACCTCAATAAGAGCTCTTCGTCTAATCTTCCATGTTACTAATTATAGAGAAAAGTTGCACATATCCATGTAGATTGGGACACATTTAGTTTCAATCCACGAAAAATACATGTTAAATTAAATCACAACCATCAAATTTGCATCATTTTTCATAAATAATCGTCCCCATAAAAATAAAAATAAAAGAATAATAAGTAGTCAAAATCTATAAAAGGGTATATACATACATAACAAATTCTCCCCATTCCTAAGCCGCTTCTCATTGATCATTTCTTTTACTCTTTCATATACCATACTAATCAATCTTTTTGTGAAAGAATTAAATAAAAAAATAAAAAAAGATGTATAGATCAGCTAGTACTAATCGAGTTACAGATGATCATTTCAGCTACCATTCTTCGTCGTCGTCGTCTCCATCATCAAATTCAAAAGTGTCTCCGGCTCTAAGGGCTCTGTCATTGGAAGCGAGTGAGCTTCCGGTTAATTACGAGCCGCTTTCGGAGGCGGCTAAGAAAGAAAAGAGTCGCGCTAAATTTGCAGAGACTGCAGTTCATCTCATACCTTTAGTGCTCCTCTTGTGTGCTTTTATACTCTGGTTTTTATCTGATCCAAGTAATTTTCTAATTCTTTATTTGTTAATTTCATTCTTTACGATGTGGGAATGTGGTGAAATCTTGATTATAATTTTTTTTATAGGAGATTATGAAAAGGGATTGCAGATCATGCATGATTTATTTAGTTTTCTTGTTTGATCACTTGAGTTAATTTTTGTTCACCCTATTAATCAGGTGGATATTTTTTGTCCGGACCTGATTTCATCAAACCAATTAATTATAAAATAAATTTATTGTAATTGTCATTTAATTGATCATAAGACAAGTGAATTGCACTAAATCATTGTTTACCCCGACGACCCTGGATTAGTTTTAGATCTCGGAGGGTTATTTATAAATGACTCCATCAGATTCATATAGATGTCAACTAACCCTCAGGAAAATTGTGCTCTTGGTCCAATTTTTTTCGAAATGTTATGCACTTTGGTCTCATTACTTTCTTGGGATCAAAAGTGCAAAACTCAGAGGACTCAAAATGCTAGATAGAAATTTTATGGGATCAAAAGTGCAAACTATTTTACATAATTGGGGCGAAAAATACAATTTTATAAAGTACGGCACCAGAAATGCAAAAGTTAGAAAACCTAAGATCAAATTGAAATTTTGTAAAGTAAGAAATAAAAAATGCTGGGAATCATGGGTCAATCTTGACATAAATCCTAGCTCCTAAATCTTTAAGTTTCATAAACATTGTGGAATTAATGAAATTTAATTGGCTATATATATTTATATATGTATGCAGATATTGATGTGAGAGGCAATGCAATAATAGCAAATATTGAAGGAATGACGATTGAAGGGGATCTTGAGAGTGATGGTACAGGACATGCACATTTACCTGTGGAATTGGGAGATCTTGATCCTTCAAAGCTAGCAGGAGATACCAAAAACTTGTTTTCCGAAAATAAATCACCATGAGCTTTTTTTTATTTCATTTTTTTCCTTCATATATATTTGGTTTTGGAACCTACTTTTGGAGTTAATGGCAATTTATTCCTTGTGATATTCATAATTTTCAATTTACCTCCATGTGATTTGAAAGAGAGGACTTTACTCACTGTAGTCTTATAAAAGTTTCACACCGCCTCCCTGAGATTTTTATATGTGGCAATTTACCCCTTGTATTATGATGATGTGGCTGCTTACACCTCGATATTACGATAAATATGGCAATTTACCCATGTGTTATGATAAATATGGTAATTTAACCCCCTCCCCACACCATGTTAAAAAAACACTTTCTATGCCACTCTAAATTTCGGCAAGTGAGTTATATACACTCTCCGACCGAAGAAGGTAAATTGTTTCTTTAAAATTTTCACAGGGGGATAATGTGTTCTTTTTCGAATCTCAGATGAGTAAATTGAACATTATGTATTTCACAAGTGGTAAATTGACATTATCTCCTTATTCTTGTTATATCCTGAAAGACACATAATTTTGTTGTGTTAAGTTTGGAATGAAATGGAAAACATTCCCTCCCTGTACTTTTCTTAATACTCAGAAAACCATTTATCTTATTTACATCTTTTAAAAATTCTCGGAGTTCTTTTTTAGAATCCTTCTGCACACAGACGCAATTTAATGGTTCACTCTCGAAAAATAACAACACCATCCATATATATCAGTCTTTTTATTGTTCGTAGCATATTACATAAAATGGATGTTCTTAAATCAATAATATGTAACATGTTGCAAATTTCATCAACTATAATATCTAATTTTCACATAACAAAATTTTATTAACCACCATATATACGAATATTTTTTTAGGTACTTATAAATTAATATTTTATTTTTTGGTGAACAATTTTTAAATGACATCTGGCTTATGGTAATTTAAATGTTATGACAATAACATTTTTCCTTTTTAAACTACCGGATAAATTGTTGTCTTATAATTTATTCCGACTAGTGAAAATGGTCCATAAAAATATGTCTAATTTTTCCATTTTAATGTTAGTTTGAGGGATGATTTTGAATTTTTATTACTTAATTAGTTGATAGAGCATCTGAAATTTACTGCTAATATTTCACATTTTATACATGCTTTATAAATTAATAATAGTAAATAAATTCCATAGACCTTAGAATCTGTTATTACTTTCAAGTTGCTAATTACCTCAACAATTCTAATAAAAATGAGATGAGAAGTTGATATACATATCAAAATCTGAAGTAGTTCATGAATATGGAGTAAATTTGATATACTTAGAAAAAAATCTGTGTATTGAGAGTTGATCCACATTGGCAAAACAAACCAAAGAAATATATTTAGTCCCACATCGATCAAAACTGATAAAAACAACAAGAGGGGGAGCCTATATCAAGAGAAGGAACTATAATGGGTTACATACTTACCTGGACGGGGTCAATGGGCGATCAGTAAGGCCCATGGCCTAGGTTGGTGACCTCCATTGCACTTAGGAGGGGTGCCCGCCTAAGGTCGGCCCAAGTGGTCGAGCCTACGTCATAATTTGTGGTAGAGGGGGCCTGCGTTCGCGCGGCCCCTACCCAATTCTAGTCTAAGATATCTTTTCTTTCTTTTCTTTTACTTATGAAAATTAGTTCATTTTTTGGTGGAAATACTAGACAAAATTCATTGTTTTTAATATATGTATTAAGCACATAATCTTTGGCTCCTGATATAGAGAAAATGATTCGAAAAGAATACATGAATACTATGGTATCGTGTCGTAGATGCTTTTATATATAAAACTTGACTATTTCATACTACAACATGATGCTGGAAAAATCAAAGAATGTCCCATGTCCATACTACAACATGATGCTGGGAAAATCAAAGAATGTCCCATGTCAACTCAGTTTTTTCCTTCATATGTAAAGAGACAATAGCAACTAGAATAGAGGGGAAAATCCTGCCCTTTTTTCTTCTTTGTCTTCTATATAGGTATTAATCTTTTGCCATTAGTCATTTACTTTTGTTTTATCTCCATAAAGAATCTGAAATACACCCATCATATGCAACTTTCATAAATGGATAACCTGTAGGGAAATATAACACAGTTCAACATGCTGAACAAGGATACTTATTAGACGGCAACGTCATTAGCTGCTAGCCTGTCCCACATTAAAGATATATACAATGAGATTGGAGAGTTCTTAATATAAATTAAATACTGAGAGTCTGTCAAAAAATTATGGAGCTGCGTGGTGAGCACAAAGCGAACTATTCTTTCGCCTTTTACTAAAGAATACCGTGTGTTCGCCACATTATAAGCCAGCATACACTATTTTTTGGAAGGTTCTTTTCCTATGGATAAGGCCCCAACTATTTTAGTCAAAATGTTTTAACATATATAGATGTAATAATTTGAGAAAATATCTTTTAGGAATTGAGTTTATTGAACTAATAATATTTGTCTTTGAAAAATTGAAAAACAATTTCACACTTGCATATTATTTCCTTCATTAGTAAAAGACATCTCGAAAAATTATGAGAACAAAATAGGAAGAAGACGTCTAACATTATGTGTATGTCTAAGATTCACCGAAAAATGAGAAACTTTTCTGGAAATTGTGATACTAACAGACCAGACCCGTTATAGCAATTCAGTAATAGTTATTTTTAGAACGAAATTTAGAGCCCCCAATTTATTTAATTTTGGAGCATAAAGTGCTATTCATTTGATGTAGGTAAATAAGAATTATTTTTTATATTCTCAAGAAACATAATGCTGAACTTATTGTGTGATGATGTATTTGATCATCTGTCGTTACTTCTTAACTTCATGTCATGAATAATTTGAGAACTCCTCATTTCTTTTGAAAACTATTCATTAAATAACTAAAATACAGAAACTTAATCGGCAAAATATTGGAAACATGAAAACATAATTGTTTGTTCTTACTGAATCTGTTCAATGGCTCCATGTACAAACCATCCCACATAGGAGATTTTCCAAACCACATCAGTTTCATTTTTACATAGAAACGTGGGGCAGCTGTTTCAAAACTTATCTTTGCGCTTGGGGCAATGACGCAGCTAATGAGGTTCTAACCGAGGCGCGTCTATTGCTGGTTGAAAACTATTTCCAAACCCCCTCCTCGGCCTGAGCTTGACTTTGGCCGTCGAGAATTTCTGGAAGAGCTCCCTTTAATTAGGGTAAAGCTCTACAATTTCTTACTTGAAATATATATTACTTCAATAAGTTGTAGACATAAAACTAATTAACAGCCCATTATTGAGAACTGAGAGTCCATCGGTTTATTGGCAGCACAAAGCAAAGGAGTATTCCCACATCAAATGAACCTTCTAACGCAAGTAGCCTATATCAACGAAGGGAACTAACATGGCCTAGGTTGGTGACCTCCATTGCACTTAGGAGGTGTGCCAACCTAAGGTCCGCCCATGTGGTTGAGCCTACATCATAATTTGTTGTACAGGGGGACTGTGTTCGTGCAACCCCTACCCAATTCTAGTCTAAGATATTCTAATTTCTTTTATATATACACTATTTTGGAATCCTAGATTTGCGTAACTAATGGTTGCTGATATGATGAGAAAATGCTTCAGAAACAACACATGAATGAGTAAATGCTTTTGGATACAAAACATGACGATTTCATACTTCGACATGATGCTGCAAGATTAAATAAAAAGAGGTATAGATGTCCCATGTCAACTAGTTTTTTACTTCATCGTGTAAAGAGTTAATAGCAACTAAAATGAAGTGAAGAAAAATCCTGCCTTTTTTTTTTTTTTCTCTCTTCATGTTCTCTTTATGTATTAATCTTTTGCCATTGAAGGGACATTAAGGTATTCAACTTTGTTTGATCTCACTATAGAATCTGAAATAGACCAATAACCATAATACGCAACCTTCGTATACCCGTAGGGACTAGAACACAGTTCAACATCATGCTGAACAAGGGTACTATTAGAAGGCAGCCAGATTAGCTGCTAGCCTATTATTATCCCACACTGAAGATATATCCAACGAGATTGGACTGTTCGGAATATAAATCAAATGCTGAGATCCTATTGAAACTCATGGAGCTGCGCGGTGAGCACAAAGCGAACTATTCTTTCGCCTTTTACTAAAGAATACCGTGTGTTCGCCGCAATTTAAGTAGCATACACTAATTTTTGGAGGGTCCTTTTCCTTTGGATAAGGCCCCAACAATTCAGTCAAATATTAGACAAATATAGTAGTACCTTATAAAAAAAATCTTCAAAGAACTTGATGTAATTCAACTAATAAATATTGTCTTCATATGAAAATATTGCACAATAGTATTTGTTTCTTTCACTGAACGATATCTAGAAAATTATGATTATAATTATATAAATAGTAAGACATCACTGATCTATGTGTGTTTAATAAAGTTTGGGTTTTTATATTTTGCACCCCTGAAATATGGAAAATATGCACTTTGCATCCAAAACACAGAATTAAACCCTTTGTACCCCCGAAACATGAACAATTAAGCACTTAGCACCCCATCCCATTTTCCGGCAGAGTTGACCACCGGAGTCAAAATATCTAGGGGCAAAATAGGTAATTTATTTTTGAATTTTTGGCACATTGCACCCCTGAGAAACAAAAAATTAGCACTTTACACCCCTGAAATAGAATTAGCACTTGGTACCCTTGAATTAAGAACAACTTAGCAACTTGCAACCCTGAAACACGATAAATGGGCGCTTTGCACCCCGAAACACAAAATTAGCGCTTAGCACCCTCAAATTAAGAAAAACTCAGTAGCTAGCACCCCCGTTTTTTCCGACAGAGTTGACCACCGGGGTAAAAAAATCTAGGGGTAAAATCAGAAATTCATAACCAAATTTAGAAAGTTTCAATAAATAAAATTGACCGAATCATATCATAAAAATTTAATCCAAGTCTACAACATGGATAAATATATTGATGAAAAGAAAGATGGAGAGAGAATGAAGGTTCTAATATTCATAATCGAATTTTGCAAATTTCAAGGAAGAAAGAAAATAAATTACTTATTTTCTCCTAAGTTTTTTTTACTTGATGGTCAACTCTTCCAGAAAAAAAGGAGGGGGGGAGGGGTGCTAAGTGATAATTTTGTGTTTCGGGGGGTCTAAAGCGCTCATTTCTCATGTTTTGGGGGTGCAAGTTGCCGAGTTGTTCTTAATTCGAGGGTGCAAAGTGATAATTCTGTTTCGGGGGTGCAAGTAGATGAGTTGTTCTTAGTTCTAGGTGCTAAGTGATAATTCTATTTCGGGGGTGCAAAGTGCCAAACATCTAAAAATGAATTGTCTATTTTGCCCCTAGATCTTTTACTCGGGTAGTTATCACTGCCGGAAAAGGGGAAGGGTGTTAAGTGCTTAATTGTTCATGTTTTGGGGGTCCAAAGTGCTAATTCTGTGTTTTGTAGGTGCAAAGTGCAAAAAACCAAAAAAGTTTTTACCAAAAAAATGAAAAGCTTTTTAGCCATTGACTACTAACAGACCATACCCTTCGTAGCAATTCGGTAATGGTTATTTTTAGGACGAAATTTAGAGCTCCTCCCGTTAATATAATTTTTTAGCATGAAAGCATAAAGTGCTACTCATTTGATGTAAGGTAATATCTTTTTCTTTTTTTTTTTTAATATTCTGAATTTTTTTTTTGTTGGCACAATTATCCAGTTAATTCTAGATCCAACTAATTGTAAAGATTGGAAAGCATTTTGTTAATTTGTTTTGAGCTTGGGAAGAAAAATTTAAGTATATCGTTGGCTTAAATCATTTATATTCATTGCAAATGACATTAAAATATTGCCAAAGGGGGATGACATTTGAGCTGCTGTTTGAAGTAAAGTATGTTAACTTGAAATGGAGATTAAGAAGTTGATATAGCTGGCTGAATTTGATATTATGAGACCAAATCATACTCAATTCGATGGAATTGTTTGATCTTGAAGAAGATATTCTATCGATAATTGAGAGACCATCGAATTATAGACAACACAAAGCTAAGTAGTATCTCTATCCCACATCAAATGGAACTCCTATCAACAAACGCAACGTAACCTATATCAACAAAGGGACGTACAAAAGTTCCATACTTACCTGGACGGGGTCAATGGGGGATCAAGAAGACCCATGGCCTAGGTTGGTGACCTCCATTGCACATAGGAGGGGTGCCTGCCTAAGGTTGGCTCAAGTGGTCGAGCCTACGTCATAATTTATGGTAGAGGGGGCCTGCGTTCGCGCGGCCCCTACCAGTTCTAGTCTAAGATATCTTTTTTTTTTTTATGTTAAACTATTTGGATTCTTACAGCTCAACAAACAAACTAGTTCATTTTTTGTTGGAAAAACAAAAGCAAACTAGTTCATTGTTGTTAATTTTTGTATTATCATAGCCTTTGACTCCTGATATGCACAGAGAAAATGCTTCAAAAACAGTACACGAATACAATGGTGTTTGAATGGATACATAACTTGACTTTTTCATTCTACATGATGCTGTGAAAATCAAATAATGTCCTATGTCAACTCAGTTTTTTACTTCATCATGTAAAGTGACAATAGCAACTAAATGAAGTGAGGGAAAAATCCTGCCTTTTTTCTTCTTCGTCTTCTCTTTAGGTATTAATCTTTTGCCCTTGGTCATTTTCTTTTGTTTGATCTCCATATAGAATCTGAAATATGGAGATTTAGCTGTTAGCCTATCCCACATTGAAGATATATACAATGAGATTGGAGAGTTCTTAATATAAATTATACACAGAGATTCCTTCAAAAAATTATGGAGCTGCGTGGTGAGCACAAAGCGAACTATTCTTTCGCCTTTTACTAAAGAATACCGTGTGTTCGCCACATTTTAAGCAGCATACACTATTTTTTGGAGGGTTCTTTTCCTTTGGATAAGGCCCCAACAGTTCAGTCAAATATTTATACAAAATGTAGAAGTAATTTTAAAAAAACTCTTCTAAGAACTAGAATTAAATTAATTTCTTTTACTGAAAGATTTCTCGAAAATTATCAATATAACTAGGAAGACATCTAGCAATTAACTTGTCTATGTGTGTTTAAAAAAGTTTTCACCAAAAAAATGAAAAACTTGGGATTGACTACTAACAGACCAGTCGGTAATGGTTATTTTTTAACGAAATTTAGAGCTCCTCCCTTTAATATACCTTTTCAACAAAGGGAACTAACGTGGCCTAGGTTGGTGACCTCCATTGCACTCAGGAAGGGTGCCCACCTTATACGGTCAAGTGGTCGAACCTATGTCATAATTTGTGGTAGAGGGAGCCTGCCTTCGTGCGGCCCCTGCCCAACTCTAGTCTAAAATTCTGATATGTATATACATAATTGTGAAACTTGGATCTAATAAATATACAAGTTAATTTTTGCAATAAATATATGAATACCATACTCCCTTTGGTTGACTAAATAGATCCAATTTTAGTCTAAAGTTTTGACACTGATTTAAATACAAATTGAACAGGATGTATGGGGCTATTGATTCTCTCTTTCGTACGTGTTTAAAAGACTGTATCTGGACACAATCTGATTTATTTCGTACGTGTTTAAAAGGCCAGTAGCCAGATTAACTATGAACCATTTTTATCCCACAATGAAGGAGAAGAAGAGGCTCAAAAGATTATGAGTAGGAAGAAAATATTGGGACAGTAAACAAAGTAAATATGGTCATATGGAGCTCCGTTGCACAAAGCGAACTAGTGATTTTTTTTTAACTAAAAAATACCGCGTTCACCTCATTTCAAGCAGCATACACCCCTTTTTCGAACATTTTCCCCTTTTGGTTTGTGGCCAGGACAATTCAGTTAAAATATTTGGCAAATGGGAGATGCAATTTTGAAAACTTTCCCCTCCAGATTTGAGTAAATCCTATGTGAGAGTATTATTTATTTTTGAAAGAATCAACTAATTGGATGTTATCTTTAAAACACCATCAACATTTAGCAAAATACCTTTTAAACTTTCCATATATTACTAAAGACATCTGGTATGCTTATGCTGTGTTTATCTGGTTGTTTATTTTGTTTAACTGAGTTTTGTATATATTGCTAATGTTAAAACCATTTTTGAAATTACGATAGAGTAGACGATTACAACAATTTGTTCAATCAGAAAAAATATAGCAATAATGTAAGGAGTAATTTATCTCATTGTACCTACAACAATAATCCCACATAGGAGTTGCTTCGAACCTCATCAGTTTCATTTAGAATAAAAAGAGTGGGCACATGTTTCAAAACTCATCTTTGCGCTTGGGGCAATGACGCAGCTAATGAGGTTCTAACCGAGGCGCGTCTATTGCTGGTTGAAAACTATTTCCAAACCCCCTCCTCGGCCTGAGCTTGTCTTGGGCCGTCGAGAATTTCTGGAAGAGCTCCCTTTAATTAGGGTAAAGCTCTACAACTTCTTAGTTAAAATATATTTCGAAGTTGTATTTAGAAATAATATTCATTAGCCAAATGTAATATTATTATTTCTTTCTAAAGCTTCTTTTACTTACATTTCCAAATTATTATTCCTAGCATTCTCATAATACCACTTTTCTCATATTGATTCACCATTGTATGATCATCACCATTTGAGTATTAATTATCTTCTTTCATGTCTTCTAGTAGGAAAAAGTGTAAGATAAATTTAAGAAAATATCAAAGCTGAAGGTTTCAAAAGCATGGAGAAATCAATTTTGTTTGTTCATTGCCTATGTAGAAAATTGTGAGGATATTATTGCCAAAAGGGTAATAGGAAGCTTGTGTTTGAAATAAAGCATGCTAAACTTAAAAAATGAATTTAACAAGTTGATTTACAGATAAAACTTTTATATAGTTCTTGATTTTGAAGCATAGCAGTAAATTTAATCCCGTCCCACATCGATTGAAACTCTTATAAACAACATGCGAGCTGCCTATATCAAGAGAAGGAACTAGATTGGGTTACATACTTACCTGGACGGGGTCAATGGGCGATCAATAAGGCCCATGGCCTAGGTTGGTGACCTCCATTGCACTTAGGAGGGGTGCCCGCCTAAGGTCGGTCCAAGTGATCGAGCCTACGTCATAATTTGTGGTAGAGGGGGCCTGCGTTCGCGCGGCCCCTGCCCAATTTTAGTCTAAAGTTGTATATGTAAATATGAATTTTCGGACACTAGTTTGTGTTGTAGAAATCACCAGTTTTATAGACGATATTTGAGCTTGAAATTGTTTCTTCAAATGTATAATTGTTGTTACTAAAAGAGGAAAAGAAACGTTTCTCTGCAGAACAAAGCATTATCCAATAACAAAAAGATGAAATTACAACGAAAGAGAGGGTTGAGAGCATTTGAAAAACCTTGTTCAATTACAACGAAACAGTGGGTTGAGAGCTTATAAAAAAGACCCATTTAATTAGATTTTATTGGATAAAAAATTCGATACTCAATCAGATTCGACGAAGATCTGTTGTACTCGAAAATATAAATCCGAGTGATATATAGATTCGATCCCAATCTAATCCAAAATAAATGAAGCCGGATCTACTCTCTGATCCGACGCAAATCATTACAATCAATTAATCATCGCGAGATGTTTTAGAGGATCTAAAACAAATGGGTGGAACATGCCTAGCCCAAGCCAACAAATATTGGGCCTACAATTACAATATTGCCGAATGCCCGAATGGGTTGAATCTATAAGATGGAGCGGCCCATTCATTTTGAAAAGCATAGGATAGAGATATTTGAATGATGACCATTCTAAACATGGATTTGGTAAACATGAACAAGGCTTGGAGTTAATTCTTGAGAATTTTAACACAAAAAAGGTTTGGACTGTACATGCTCTGTGATTATCTTATAAAAATTATATAAACTCAAAATTACATTCGTCATGAGAATATTTTTATTGAATCAACCATTCATATATTTAATTAAACTAGAAAATACACGTGCAACTAACTAATTTATAAGTTAGTTGAATCATATAATAATTTTTCATCATATTATGGTCTTAATGACACACCACATAATTTTTTTGACTAAATCACTTTAATTATTACTTTGTTATTATCAATAATTTAAAGTTATTATCATGAATATCTAAAACCAAAACTTGAAAATAAAAAACGAACTATAATTACTAAGTATTTCTAACCTAAAACTACATGTCTACATAACTATAATTCTAAAACTAACATTTGAACGAATGGACAATATCAATTTTTTTCTCCATTGACGTTGATATTTTCATCTAAACAATTTTTTCCATCTAAACAAGTTTTCACATGTTTAACCCATTTTTTTTAATCGATTTCACCAGTTTTGTCGGTTATACCTATTTTTTTTTACTGAAATCACCATTTTTAGTTACTTGCCTAATCCAGTTTTTTACCAGTTTAACTCGGTTTTACTAATTTTCCTCAATTTTGTCGAGATTTAACCCGCTTCTACACTAAGTTTACCAATTTTTTTGTTAGTTTAACATATCCTTTCATCGATTTCATCCGCTTTTATATTGAGTTTACCATTTCTTTTTATGTTACATTGTTATGTAACCCGTTCTTTCGTCGATTTCACCAAATTTTTGTGGTTTATCCCATTTATTAATCAATTCACGCACACTCTCCGGTTTAATCCAATTTTAGTCAATTTTGCTTATTTTTTATGATTTAACCTATTTTAACGACTATTTCATATTTTGTCGATTTAACTCGATTTTTTGTTGTTGTTCTTTTATTGATTTGACCCATTTTTTATTATCCCGTGTTTAGTTGATATAATTCATTTTTACCGGGTTACCCGTGTTTTATCGGTTTATCCCGTTGGTTTATCGATTTTACCATTTTTTATTGCGTTAACTCGTTTTTCTACAATCTAACCCATTTTTTCATTTTTTTTACCATTTTTATCATCTATTTTTTAATCAATTTTTACTTGTTTTCACCAGTTTTAACCATTTTTATGTTTTGACTTAAGTCAATTATAAATTTTTCAGTTAACTAAATAGCACTTTATTTTATTCATACAACACAAATGTGGCATTTTTTTCGAGCTTCTTTAATGGTTTTTAGGTTATTTGATAATTGATAATTTCTTAAAAATTGTACAAAAAAGTATCGATTGCACTTTTTTTGTAATGTTAACCTGTTCTTTTACCGATTTCATCCGTTTTTGTATTTTATCCCATTTGTTAATTAATTTACATATTCTCTCAGGTTTAACCCAATTTTAATCTATTTTACCTATTCTTTTGCTAAATTTAACTAATTTTTGTTCTTGTTCTTTTATCGATTTGATCCCCTTCCCTTTTTTTGTTATCTCATGTTTAGCCAATATCATTCATTTATTACCGGTTAACATTTTTCTGCCGCTCACCTTTTTTTCTTTAACTCGTTTTTATTCTATTTAACCTATATTCCCATTGATTTTACCATTTTTTTTTATCATATATATATTTTTTTATCGACTTTTACCCGTTTTCACCGATTTAAACCATTATGTGTTTTTGACTTATTTTGGTTTAAGCCAATTATAAGTTTTCCGGCTACTCAATAGTACTTCTTTTATTTAACTAACCCAAAAGTAGCCTTTTTTTTTTAGGTTCTTTAATTTTGTTGAGGTTCTTTTAAGAATTTCCAAATAAATATCGATTTTACATGCTTTTACACTGAGTTTATCATTTATTTTTTTGTTATTTTAGCTCGTTCTTTCATTGATTTCACTCTTTTTTTGTGGTTCATCACATTTCTTAATCAATCCACCCATTCTCTCTAGTTTAACCCAATTTTAATCTGATTATACTTATTCTTTTGTTGATTTAACCTATTTTCTAAAGTATTTCACCTTTTTGCCAATTTACTTATTTTTTTGGTCTTGTTCTTTTATCGATTTATCCCTTTTTTTTTTTATTATCCCGTGTTTAGCCGATGTCATTTCATTTTTTTTTATCGGTTTTCTATGTTTTGACTCTTTTTGGCTTAAGGCAATTATATGTTTTTTTAGTTAAACTAAATAATTCTGTTTTATATTCATTCAACACAAATGTGACATTTTTTTGAGGATTTTTAATAAGTGATAACTTTTTAAGAACTTTCTAAAGAAAATTTCAAAGAAATATAGAGTAATAGTTTTTTTTTTAAGTTTTTCTTTTTTTAATTATTAATATTTTAATCAGTTGTAAAACCTTAAAAGATAATTATAATAAGGTTGATGTAGGAGAGACTTCTTGTCTAATTATACTTCTAGGATTCTTTTATTTTACGTTTTTGCCATAAAATTAAATAGAATATAATTTAAATAGGGGTATATTAGTGTTCACAAAAAAAGGAAGAATTTTTTTCGCTAAACTCGTACTTTTATATGTACTAGAAAAGTACATATGCGTTGCATGTGATTCACTAATATCCAATGTTAGTTGAATCATATAATAATTTTTCATCATTTTATAGTTTTAATGACACACCACATTTTTTTTTTTTTTTACTAAATCACTATATTATTACTATATTGTTACCAAGATTTTAAAGTTGTTATCATGAATACCTAAAACCAAAACTTGAAAATAAAAAATGAACTATAATTATTAAGTATTTCTAACCTAAAACTACATGTCTACATAACTATAATTCTAAAACTAACATTTGAACGAATGGACAACATTGATTTTTTTCTTCCTTTGACCTTGATATTTCCATCTGAATATTTTTTCCATCTAAACAAGTTTTAGATTTTTAATCGATTTCACCAGATTTGTTGGTTATACCTATTTTTTTTACTGAGTTCACCATTTTTAATTATTTGCCTAATACAATTTATACCAATTTTTTTGTTGCTTCAACTCGTTTTTCTTCGATCTAACCCATTTTCCCATTTTCTCATTTTTTTTTCCATTTTTATCATATATTTTTTGATCAAATTTTACCTGTTTTCACCACTTTTAACCATTTATAAGTTTTGACTTAAGTAAATTATAAGTTTTTCAGCTAACTAAATTGTACTTTATTTTATTCATATAACACAAATGTGGCATTTTTTTCGAGGTTCTTTAATGGTTTATAGGTTATTTGATAATTGATAATTTCTTAAGAATTGTACAAAGAAGTATCGATTGCACTTTTTTGTTATTTTAACATGTTCTTTGATCGATTTCACCCCGTTTGTGTTTAATCTCATTTGTTAATCAATTCACATATTCTCTCCGGTTTAACCCAATTTTAGTTGATTTTACCTATTCTTTTGCTAATTTAACTTATTTTCTCACATATTTCACCTTCGTTTTTTTTTAATCAATTTAACTCATTTGTGTTCTTGTTCCTTTATCGATTTGATCCCCCTCCTTTCTTTTTTCTTTTTTCTTCTGTTATCTCCTGTTTAGCCAATATCATTTATTTTTTTAACAGGTACCCATTTTCTGTCGATCACCATTTTTTTCTTTAACTCTTTTTTTTCTTCTATCTAACCTATATTCCCATTTATTTTACCATTTTTTATCATATATTTTTTAATCGACTTTTACCGTTTTCACCTATTTTAACCCTTCTATGTTTTTGGCTTAAGCCAATTATAAGTTTTCCAATTAGTAAATAGTACTTTTTTATTTAACTAACCCGAATGTGGCATTTTGTTTTTAGGTTCTTTAATTTTTTTGAGGTACTTTGATAAGTGATAATTTCTTAAGAACTTTCTAAAGAAATATTCATTTTACTTGCTTTTACACTGAATTTATCATTTATTTTTTGTTTTTTAGCCCGTTCTTTCACTGATTTTACTCGTTTTTTGTGATTCACCACATTTCTTAATCATTCCATCCATTCTCTCTAGTTTAACCCAATTTTAGTCGATTTTATCACATTTGTTAATCAATTCACTCATTCTCTCTGTTTTAACCCAATTTTAGTCTGAATATACTTATTTTTTGCTGATTTAAACCTATTTTCTCACATATTCCGCCTTTTTGCCAATTTACTCATTTTTTTTTTGTTCTTGTTCTTTTATCGATTTGATCCATTTCTTTTTTGTTATCCCGTGTTTAGCCGATGTCATTCATTTTTTTTTATCGTTTTTGTCGATGTACCTTGTTGTTTTATCAATTGCACCATTTTTTCTGCTTTAACTCGCATTTTTTTTCTATCTAACCCATTTTTTCATTGATTTACCATTTTATATCATATATTTTTTAATCGAATTTTACCCAATTTTACCGATTTTAATTATTTCTATGTTTTGACTCTTTTTGGCGTAAGGCAATTTTATGTTTTTTTAGTTAAAATAAATAGTGTTTTTTTATTCATGCAGCACAAATGTGATTTTTGTTATTTTCTGAGGATTTTTAGTAAATGATAACATTTTAAGAACTTTCCAAAGAAATTTTCGAAGAAATATAGAGTAATAGTTTTTGAAAAATTCTTTTTACTATTAATATTTTAATGAGTTGTAAAACGTTAAAAAATAATTATAATAAAGTTGATGTAGGGGAGACTTCTTATCTAATTATATTTCTAGGATTCTTTTATTTTACCTTTTTGTCATAAAATCAAATATAATAATATAATTTAAATAGGGATATAATAGTCTTCACAAAAAAGAAAAAAAAATCCTCTTCGCCATACTCGTACTTATATATGTAAAAATATAATAATACTCGTACTTATATATGTAAAAATATAATATAGATAGATATAGACAAGGCATATAAGCCCAAAGAATCATAGGCTCTGAGCATCAAGAATGTGGAAAAAACAAAAGAACAATGAATAAATACATGTGAATAGAATCTGAAAATGTTCAATTATTGTGCCACTAGTTGCGCAAGTCTTGCCTCGAATCAAATTCCCCTTGTTCGCCAATATTGACCAAAATTATATTCCAAGGTCAAGGTGGTCAGCCCGGGAATAATCTAAGCCGGAGGTCTAGCCGGTTCATTCAGAGAAAGACCGGTTTCATCAGCAGCCTTAGGCTCTAAACACTTAAATGACATCATTTTAACCGGTGTCCGGCTCCCTCCCCCTTTCGAGGTTGAACCGGAACACTCACCGGTTTCTCTCACAACTCCCCTAGGTGATCGAAATGTCATCGACAACGCTCGTGTGAAAAAATCCCATCGATCTGACTTCACTTCTCGATCGGACGTCTCGATTTTCCCGTAAAATCGTCTAGTCACACTAGTCCCTTCTTCTCCACCTTCGATAACGTGTCCCTTCTTTGAACTCTCTTCTCTAGGCAATATAGTCGCAAAGCTTCTTGTACGGTTTAACAAAGCTCGGTCAATTACTTCCTTCCTCACCAATTCGGGCAGTCTTAATGTGAACCGGTTCAAGTCCTCTCCTGGTTGAACCAGTAAATGCCCAGTGGAGTACGATCTAAACTTACTAAAACCAAATATACTCGGTTTTTTAAAAGACCACGACCTTTGAGGTCGGTTCGGGTATTGAAAACTCAAGTTCCGGTTCATTTCCTTCCGCCGTTCTTGATGTTGCCGGTTCGGGTATTGGAAACTCAAATTTCGGTTCATTTCCTTTCGCCGTTCTTCATTCTGCCGGTTCGGGTATTGGAAACTCAAATTCCGGTTCATTGTCTTTGCTCGTTCTTGATTATGTCGATTCGGGTATCGGAAACTCAAGTTCCGTTTCATTTCCCCTAATCGATCTTCATGCTGATTTTCATCGTCTATTTGTATCACAACTTCATCATCTCTCGAATTGCTTCTCTCAACAATATCACTACCCTCGTTCATCTCCTCTTCATTATTGTTAACCAAGTCCGGGACCCGAACCGGTTCATCTCCGGGTTGTGGGACCAAATTAGCTCGGCAAACAGGACAAGTGACGTGTGACTCGAGCCAAGCGTCAATACACTCCGGGTGGAACACGTGATCACATTTCGGTATCAAACGCAGCGTTTCATCATCCTCAAATTCGCTCAAGCACACAGCACACTCCAAAACCCCTTTCCCAATTTTATGTTCCTTCACTTCCGAGTATGAAAAAATAGGGAAAGTTTCTAAAATTGAACGGTCGAGCCCACGAGACAGCACCGCCGCAGCACGGCGGGACACGTTTGGGAGGGCTACGGAAGAGACGCCGGAGCAGTGGCGGATGTAGATGGTGAAGAGAACCATGAAAAAAAGCGAAGTTATTAGAACAGCTATTATTATTGCTAAAGATGGACTGAACCTTGCGTAAGGGTACAGGTTGCTGCTTGGCGGTACGTCGCCGCCAAATCCCGGCTGAGCTCCGACGGGAAGTAGAATTTCCGGTGATAGGAAAAGGAAGAGGAGGGTGAGGGAAATAATTTCATAATTTTTTGCTGTGGTTTTCATTGTTGATTGCTGTATATGAAGTTGGAAAAGTTTAATTGATGATAATGATAATATATAAAAACATTATCAACTAGACGGGTTTATATATGTTAGAGTTTTATTATTAGTGTAACTTATATATATTTAGTAGAAGGGTAGTTTAGTCTTTTAGTGTTTGCCCTAGCTATTTAGACTTTTTCTCTTCTCATTCTTTTACTATTATTTTGCCTCTTTTTCTCTTGTATGCTAAAGAACCTAAAGCTTGTATTATCTTTTCATTCAATTAATGGTTACCAAGACTACTTGTTTTCTTTGAGTTATCATGGTATTAGAGCGGGTAATCGTAGGGCACACTTTCGCGGATCCAACTCCGCGGTGAGTTGGCTGGGGGTTGCAGGGGGCAGCGCGCACCTGCCGGGGTTCGGGGCGGAGCCCCGATTTTTTTTTTCCGGATAATTTTACGACAGCAGCTTTGTTAATTTTCGTTTCGCTTCATTTGTTTGAGGTTCGTTTCTGCTCTATTTGTTTCGGTTCTTTCGAATTCAATTGTTTTGGGTTAGGGTTCTTTATACTCGATTGTGGTTCGGCTGTGTCCGATATTGATAGATTGTGTATTGGTTGAATATGACTTCCGAAAGTGGTGATTCGTTGCAGTCTATTAGTGTTAGATTGAATGGGAAGAATTTTTCATATTGGAGTTATGTTATGAAAAATTTTTTGAAAGGGAAAAAGATGTGGGGCTATGTTACTGGTATTGAGGTTAAACCGACAACAAATTCTGGTGCTGATTATGCTAACTTATTGGATATTTGGGAAACGAACAACTCGAAGGTTATTACTTGGATCAATAACTCGGTGGAATGCTCTATTGGTATGCAATTAGCAAAATATGAGTGTGCAAATGATGTTTGGGATCATTTAACAAAATTATATACTCAGTCTAATTTTGCTAAAAGGTATCAATTGGAGCATGATATACGTGCTCTTGAGCAGAATGACTTGGGTATTCAGGAGTTTTATACGTTAATGTCAAACCTTTGGGATCAATTAGCTCTTACTGAACCAACAGATTTAAGAGGAAATAGTTCTTTTATTACCTATAGAGAAGAACAAAGGTTGGTTCAGTTTTTGATGGCCTTGCGCAATGACTTTGAAGGAATTCGTGGATCAATTCTACATCGCAGTCCTCTCCCCTCTGTTGATTCTGTGGTGAGTGAACTATTAGCTGAGGAGACTCGTTTGAAGTCTCATTCAGGAAAAGGACTTCTACCATCTCCAAGTGCATCTGTATTGGCAGTTCCTTTGAGACCACCTGCCAATAATAGAAACCAACCTTATGTTCCAACTGCACCTGATGAGTGTCGATTCTGCAAGAAAAAAGGTCACTGGAAGTCTCAATGTCCAGTATTAATGAGACAGAAACCACTACAACAACAACAGCCTCAACATCAGTCGCAACCACCATGGAGATATGGAAATCAACAGCGGCCAAACATGAATTCACGGCCTAACACTGCCGCTGTTGTGTCATCTTCAGATTCTGCTAGCTTTGGAGGTTCTCCTTCTTCGAGCTCCTCTATGGATTCTCTTGCCGAGCAAATTCAGCAAATTCAGAAGATTCTTGCTATACAACCACATGCTATGTCTGCTGCCTCTACTCCTCATATAGGTTTGTCACCCCCTGGTTCCTCAGGTAAATCTCCCTCCACGTGGCTCTTAGATTCTGGAGCTTCTCATCACATGTCACCTGATTCAACTGTCTTTACTGTTTTACATTCTAAACCTTATGGTTCGGTTACAACTGCTGATGGTACTCCTATGCCATTAGCGGGTATTGGTCCTATTGATACACCGAATATGTCTCTTGATAGTGTCTATCACATTCCAAATCTTGCAATGAATCTTGTCTCTGTTGGTCAATTATGTGACTCTGGATACTCAGTCTCCTTTTCCTCTACTTCTTGTCATGTGCAGGATCAACAATCCAAGAAGCTGATTGGGACAGGCCGTAGGCAGGGGGGATTGTACGTTTTGGACAAGTTAAAAGCACCAGCAATTGCAGCCTCTAGTGTTGATTTATCTTCTTTTCATTTAAATTCTTCATCTTCTCCTTTTTATTTGTGGCACTCTCGTCTTGGTCATGTTTCGGCTCCTCGTTTAAAATATTTAGTGTCTAGTGGAGCTTTAGGAAGTTTAAAATCTACTGATATTTCTGATTGTTCTGGTTGTAAACTGGCAAAATTTGCTGCTCTTCCTTTTAATTTAAGTTTTTCTCGTTCATGTGCACCATTTGATTTGATTCATTCTGATGTTTGGGGACCAGCTCCTATTGCTACGAAAGGAGGGTCTCGATATTATGTTTCATTCATTGATGATTATACTCGTTATTGTTGGGTTTATCTAATGAAACGGCGCTCTGAGTTTTTTGGTATTTATCATATGTTTCGGGCTTTAGTTAAAACTCAATATTCGGCTGTTATAAAGTGTTTTAGATGTGATTTGGGTGGGGAGTACACCTCTAATAAATTCAATGAACTACTTGCCTTAGATGGGACTGTTCATCAATCTTCATGTACCGATACTCCTCAACAAAATGGGGTAGCCGAAAGAAAACATAGACACATTGTTGAAACTGCTCGTTCTCTTCTCATATCTGCATCTGTTCCGAGTGAATTTTGGGGGGAAGCAATTCTTACTGCAGTTAACTTGATCAATAAGATTCCATCATCTCACTCATTAGGTCTGTCTCCTTTTGAAAAACTTTGTGGGCATGCTCCTGACTATTCTTCTTTGAGAGTTTTTGGTTGTACTTGCTTTGTATTGCGCCCTCGTGTGGAGCGTAATAAGTTATCCCCACGATCTGTTGTTTGTGTGTTTCTTGGATATGGTGCAGGACAGAAAGGATATCGTTGTTATGATCCTGTTAGTAAGAAATTATATGTTTCTCGTCACGTTGTGTTTTTTGAACATATTCCTTTCTTTTCCATTCCTGATAATACTCATAATTTAAAAAAATCAGATCTCATACACATTGATCCTTTTTCAGATAATAGTGAGAATCTTTCTACTGATGTTCCTTCCACTACAAATATTGATTTGTCTTCATCTCATAGTCCTGCTCCTGTCACTTCTTTTCCTTTGCATGATCATCGCAGGGGTCAAAATGTTGGCACTGATAACTTGGATGATTCCCCTCCTTCTACGGACGCCCAACCGCTTACTGTGATTGCTGATCCTGCTCATCGATATCCTCAACGTACTCGTAAGTCGACCCAACTTCCTGATTTTGCTTATTCTCTACATTCACCTTCTTTTTCTTCCTTTTTGGCTGCTATTCACTCTGTTTCTGAGCCTTTGTCCTATAAAGAGGCTGTTATTGATCCCCTTTGGCAGCAAGCTATGGCTGAGGAACTATCTGCTTTACATAAGACAGACACTTGGGACTTGGTTCCTTTGCCTGCCGGCAAACGTGTTGTTGGCTCTCGTTGGGTATACAAAATTAAAAGAAAGTCTGATGGGTCGGTTGAGAGATACAAAGCCAGATTGGTTGCCCAAGGATTTTCTCAACAATATGGTATGGATTATGAAGAAACTTTTGCCCCTGTTGCAAAAATGACTACTGTTCGAACTCTTATTGCAGTTGCTTCCGCTCGCCAGTGGAAACTTTCTCAAATGGATGTCAAGAATGCTTTCTTAAATGGAGAACTTCGAGAGGAAGTTTTCATGGCTCCGCCCCCAGGTGTTGTTCATAGTCCGGGTGATGTTTGTAAGCTTAAGAAAGCATTGTATGGGCTTAAACAGGCACCACGAGCTTGGTTTGAAAAATTCTCTGTTGTGATTACTTCTCTTGGCTTCACTCCAAGTGAGCATGATTCAGCTCTCTTTGTCAGGAATACCGATGCAGGTCGTATTTTGCTTTCCTTGTATGTTGATGACATGATTATTACCGGTGATGATAATGATGGGATTGCAGTTTTGAAGTCTGAATTATGTCGCCAGTTTGAAATGAAGGACTTGGGCTCTTTGCGCTACTTTTTAGGGATTGAAGTAGCATACTCTCCTAGTGGTTACCTTCTCTCTCAATCTAAGTACACGGCTGATATCATCGAGCGAGCTCGCCTCACTGACACTAGGACGGTTGATACTCCTTTAGAGGTTAATGTTCATTACTCGAGTTCTGATGGGACACCATTAGAAGATGCTACTCTATATCGCACCATTGTTGGAAGTTTGGTTTACCTCACCATCACTCGTCCTGATATTGCCTATGCCGTTCATGTGGTCAGTCAGTTCATTGCCTCTCCTACTACTGTTCATTGGGCTGCCGTTCTTCGCATCTTACGGTATCTTCGGGGTACTCTCTTTCAAAGTTTGTTATTTCCATCATCTTCTTCATTAGAGTTGCGTGCATACTCTGATGCTGATTGGGCTAGTGATCCTGTTGATCGGAAGTCTGTTACGGGTTTTTGTATCTTCTTAGGTGACTCTCTTATTTCTTGGAAGAGTAAGAAACAAAGTGTTGTTGCTAGATCTTCGACAGAAGCGGAGTACCGTGCTATGGCATCTACCACTACTGAGATAATCTGGTTACGGTGGTTACTTGCAGATATGGGTGTTTTTATCTCTCGTCCGACTCCGATGTTTTGTGATAACAAGAGTGCTATTCAAATTGCGCACAACTCTGTTTTTCATGAACGGACTAAGCATATTGAGATTGATTGTCATTTCACGCGACATCATCTTCAGCATGGCACTTTGACTTTGCCATTTCTCTCCTCCTCCATGCAACTTGCTGATTTGCTCACCAAGCCGCTTTCCGTTTCACGTTTTCGTTTCTTGGTTGACAAACTCTCGATGCTTCTTGCTGCTGCATCGTGAGTTTGAGGGGGGATGTTAGAGTTTTATTATTAGTGTAACTTATATATATTTAGTAGAAGGGTAGTTTAGTCTTTTAGTGTTTGCCCTAGCTATTTAGACTTTTTCTCTTCTCATTCTTTTACTATTATTTTGCCTCTTTTTCTCTTGTATGCTAAAGAACCTAAAGCTTGTATTATCTTTTCATTCAATTAATGGTTACCAAGACTACTTGTTTTCTTTGAGTTATCAATATATACATTATACAGTAGTGAACTAGTGATGCTACTTGGTGATGGAACGTTTAACCTGTTTGTACCCAAAAAATCACCCTCGGATTGTCGAGGAATAATGGCTCGATAACGGGCCAATAAGCAACAATGGGCCTAAAATAACAAGGCCAATGAGATGAAAACGGGTCGGAACCGATCCGACCGAAATGAAACTGACAAATGGGTTGCATGACCAGAATGGACTAAGCCCAATTAAGTCAGGATATAATTGTGGCCAAGAAGGAATTAATTAATGGATAAATTAATTAATTTATGGGCCAGAGTCAATTAATTAATAAAGCCAAGTGACGGTTAAAAACGGACAAGCCCAATGAGCCCAATAGATGATTTTGGCTATTATAAATTAATTGGCTAAGTTAATTAGTTAATTAATTGGGCCAAAGATTAGTAATCGGCCCATATAATAAATAGGGCCATTAAGTAATTAATTAAATAATTAATTACAATTATCACATAAGGATTAATGGCCCAATCACTCCCAACCGATCCAGAACGGCCCATAAACCAGCCGAAGTAATCGGCCCAGTAATCTGAATGGTCCATGGCCCAGCCGATGAAATCGGCCCAGTATTGAAGGGGCTGTTCAATTGATTATTAAGATAATTGGAGATAAGGATAAAGGCCAAATAAGTAGTTGGCTTAATAACAATTTCCTTAATTATCTCCTAATTAGTTACCAACATTAATTGAACTGAAATTCAAATTGGCAGAACACGTTATCTCCTAAAACTGCCATAGAAACCGAAATTCAGCAAAGAGAAGAAGGAAACCACCTCCAAAGATAGTGGGAAGAGTGGAGGAAGTGGAGAAAAACAAGAGTAGTGGAGATAGTGGGGAGATAGGCCATCAGCCAGTCAGTTTTCGGCCATCAGCCAGTCAGTTTTTCAGCCAAGCAGCTATAAATACAGAAAGACAGCCATACACACAAAAGACACAACTCAATCAATCAATCAACTCTTCAGTCTTCACTGAATCCGGCATCATGCCCATCGGAAGTCCAGCATACGCTGCTTCTGTCAGTCAGTCAACATTACCAATTCCTTGATATCAATCGTCAATCCTCCGCAGACAGCAGGACATGGCAGCCTGAAGTTCAGCACCGCCGCTCAAGAGTAAGCCGCAAAGCTGCTTCCGCCGTCAGCAAAGCTGTTTCGAGCGAAACCATTAGATCTCAAGCAAAATAGTACGCTGCAAAGCAAGTTAGTCAGCAATACCAATTCCTTGATATCAATCGTCAATCCTCCGCAGACAGCAGGACATGGCAGCCTGAAGTCCAGCACCGTCGCTCAAGAGTAAGCCGCAAAGCTGCTTCCGCCGTCAGCGAAGCTATTTCGAGCGAAACCATTAGATCTCAAGCAAAATAGTACGCTGCTAACCATCATGTAAGTGCCCACGTATTTACATGGTAAACTCATCAAGTAGCCATCTGCTTGATGGGCTCGTTATCAGGTAGCCATCTGCTTGATAGCTATCTGTTGAGTAGCCATCTGCTCAATAGATGCCCTTTCCAGTGGCCACCCGCTGGTTAGGAGCCCGATTGGTAGCCATCTGCCAAGGTTGGGCGATCCATTGATGGCAGTCACCTGTTGTCAATGTTACCTTTATGTCAACAAAGGTGCACAATAAACATATCAGCTCATATGGTAGTCCTCCTGCCAACCAAGGAGCAATTCATCAGGAGCTAAAGGATTCATCAGCTCGTTTGGCACTCCGATGCCAACAGAGGGGTTTAATTATAACTTTACATACTCTTTTATTCTTGTAAATCGAGGAAACATGCTTAGGCTAGACTTCAATGTATTTTCATTCATTAACTATGTTTATTTAATATATTGGAATACTTGGCCTTAATCTCCTGATTTCACTCATGAGTGTGTTATCATCAAGTGATTTTAATATGTCTTTGCTTTATTTTGATAGTCTGTTAGTTCAGGTTTTAAATTAAGTTGACATGTTTTAGATTGCTTGATAATCAGCTCGATGGTTAATAATTCTACAAATCCCTTGATATATCGAGCGAGCCACTGATTTGGCTCCGAAACTTTGGCATATCAGAAAGGTTATCATAAATTATTTAAGTCCTGCGGCCAGGCAGTCATGGAAAAGAACTAAGGGTAGTGTTTGCCTACTCTGCCATAATCAATTGATTAGAAGTCAGTTTCATCAGGACATCTTACATGGATATCAATATGTCCTTATCAGGACATTTTAATTATGTATAGACTGATGTCAACATGTCCAATTTTAAATCGTTATGTTTGCACGCACAAACATTGGCACGCCCGCACTTATTTTACACCATATCGAGCCATTTGCACATCGAGGCGATCGGTGTCAAATTTATAGCAAACATAACCAGTATTTGATTTTGGGTGAAATATAGTTTCCACCCTTAAAGTATTGAGGTTATATTATTTACACCCTAAAGTATCACTTATAGCACTTACACCCTTCTGTTATAGTTTTATAGTTTTTATTCCAAAAATACCCCCGCTCTTTTCATTCATAATAGATTTCTTTATTAATTATAAATCCATTCATCCACCAAACAACATTATGTTTCAAATTTTCCATTGCTTTTGTTTCCTTCCTTTTTTCGATCTCAAATTTTTTCTTTATTTCATCTCATTTTTTCTAACCGAAGGAAACAAAAGAAATGAAGAAATTGAAACATAATATTGTTTGGTGGATGTATGAATTCATAACTAATAAAGTTTTTATTTTTTGATAAAGAAATGAAGAAATTGAAACATAATATTGTTTGGTGTCAAACTTGAATTTTGCGAGAAAGAATTTGAAGGAGAATAACTCAACATTTTGAATAATAATTCGTACCGAATGAGATAATTATCACCAAATAAACAATTCAGAAAATATAAATAAAAAATATAGATAGAAAAAAATTTGAAAGATAAAATAAAGAAAACAAATTGAAACATAAATAATGAAAAAAATGAGATGAAAGTAAAGAAAAAATTTGAGACATAAAATCGAAGGAAACAAAAGAATGAAGAAATTGAAACATAATATTGTTTGGTGGATTGATGGATGAATTCATAATTAATAAAGATTTTTTTTTGATAAATTAATAAAGAAACAATTTATTTGTTATAAAGAAGTGGGGGTAATTTTAGAATAAAATGTTCAATACTATACAAAGGAGGGTAAGTGTTACAATTGTTATTTTAGAGGGGTAATTGATACCAACCCTATACTTCAAGGGGGGAAACTGTATTTCACCCTTTGATTTTTCATGAATTGACTTTTCAAGGGATTTATTTTTCTTTCACTAACGTGGTAATTAATCAGTTAGGAATTACACTATTATTGTTATTTTTTTTTTTTAAGATATTAATCCATTTTGAGACGCGTTGAACATATTAAGTGGGAACCTCTACCAACAAGAATTTGAACTTTGTATTGCTAATCTCTTCCATTAGACCAATCATATGTTGATACACTACTATTGTTATTAGTTACATGTGACGGGTGGCAATTGGTAGTTGAGGGGTAGTGGCGGGCTAGTCACGCCTAGTTATGTCCTTTTGTGTTAGACCGTATTAATTCACTTAAACATTATGATATAAATAGTAGTCCATTATTTATTACTAACATCAAGAATTAATTAGTAACCTACTTCCATTATTCTACTAGAACCTCAACTCGACTTGTATTAAGACATCGAAAGTTGATTATTTCCTTTTCACAAAGATGAAGTTCAATAAAGTCCCGACCAGCGTTGCTCAAGAGAATCCCATTCTTATAGTATACTTTGACGTTTTACTTGGATCGGTTTACCTTATGATAGTTGACTAGCCTATTGTACTATTCAACGATATCCTATATCCCATACCCATATTTTTTTTCATTTAAAAGAAAACATTTCCTTTATTATTCTCATTAATAATGAAAACATGGGTGAGGAAAGAGATTGGACACCACATTGACGATGAAGGGTGCAGTGAACACTGCGAATAAATTATGAAATTAAAGGCCAAATTTGTGTTACTATATATTGATTTGATTATCCTTTGCAATTAGACATTTAAAGGGGATCATGACAGCTATGGAACGGCCCATGTACCGGTGGAGGACAAAGCTAGCTAGGATATCAGTTAGCTCATTGTACGTCGTTTTGCTATTATTACGGGTGTATGTGGATGGGTTTTGGTCAGGTTTCGCCGGTTTCACGAGATCGAGCTAAAATCATTTTAAATGAGTTTTCGCTAAACTCATAAAATCATCAAAAACTTATTCATAAACTCACACTCAAACTCTTCAAACCTATAAAACATTTATTTGATACCTACCACCTATTTTTCTCCCCGAATCTCACTAAAAAATACATTGATTTAACACCTACCACTTACTTTTTCCCCTAAACCCCAACATTCAAACCCAATCCAAGTGGAGTTTCAACTTATTCAAACTACAAAATTCAACAACCAAAACTCATCCAATTGAGGTCTCAAATGTTTCATCGAAACCACCTAAATCATTTTTTTGAACCGAAACCCGCGAAACCGAGCCAAAACTCATCCAAATAGACCCTACTTGAAATCAAATTAATGATTCAAGTTTTTTGCTTGAGATGGATATATATTTGTTTAAGTTTCAATTGGTTATAAACATCAAAACAAAACTTGAACATCAATAGTTTTGAAACTTATTCGACTCAATTAATTAAAAAGGACAAAAATGATATGTAAAAATATCAGTTTACTTGTTTAGTACAATTAGAACTCGTTTCAATATGATTCATTTAAGATTTAAACTAAGTTAAAAACGTGAACTTGGTAGAAAAAAATTCTCAAATAACAATTAAGTTAGAACAGTTTAAACTAAGCAAACAATTCTATGAACATGGGCCAAGTCCTCACAAATTAAATGGAATTGAATTTTTCAAACTAAAATTTAATTTTTTGGTCATCTAAGACTGCTGAAATAAAATATGGCAGGCAGGTCCGCAGGATGGCGACAGATCTAGCCGTTTAGGATGATTCTTAAATTGACTAGCATTATTAATAGAGTATACAAGTCAACATGCTATGTCTTACTCTTAGCTGGGCTTAGTTTTCAAAATGAACCAAATTTATTATTTTATGGGCCTTAATTTTATGAGTCTTTAATTGATCTTTCACCTGGGCTACATGCCGCAGTTAGGCTAGGGCTGTCAATGGGGCGGATTTCAATCCGGATTCGATCCGAATCCAGTCCGATTTATTAGGATAATTGTCCGATTAGTAATTCGATGGACCTGATCCGATTAAAAAGATCCGTAATCTGAATTATATGGAGCGAATATGGATCTAGGCTGATACGATCCGTTACATATACGTATCCCATATATATTACTATATGTTGTTTATATATTATGTATTTAAATCAAAATAAAAAATAAAACTATCTATGTTTCACTAAAATCTTTTACTATATTAAAAATAATTTTAAACAGAAATGCATGAGAGATGTTGGTGGACTGACCTGATAACTAATTGGGTCTCTACAACATATTAATTTATACTATTTAATAAGAAAAATCAAACCATAACCATTCATCTTTCAATTTTTATCTTCTCTTCCATTCTCAATATTAAGTTTTCTTCTTCTTTGTCCCAGTTTCTATTTTTTTTACTTAAATTTTTGTTTACTCTTTTGTTCTAATTTTTATAAATCGTTTATATTTGTCCACCATCTTCTACAATTTTCAGGCAGTAGTTTCGCTGAAATAAGTAAAATTTTACATTTTTAATTCATGATGATGAAATCTGCAAGTGATTTAGTGGAAAACGAAAAAAAATTATTGTGCTAAACGGAGCCAGATAATTTATCCGGATCCGGGATATCCGCCGGATTCGAATCCGATTGCTAATATTCCAGATCCGAACAAATCGGATCCGGATCCACATAGAAGAAGTGGAAATCAGACTCGGATCCGGATCTGCCTTCATCCAGCCCGAGTCAGACCCTGACAGCCCTAAGTTAGGCAATGCTCATATTTTTTTTATTTTTTTTTATTTTAATCTACTATGTATTTACAGCTCGGATCGAAGAGTGCAAATGATATAGACCATTTCTAGTGTGATTTCTCCAGTAGGATTCAAACTTGAGTCTCGCCTCTGGAAATCGCAAGTCACTACCACTTGGTTCATATTCAATTTTGCTTACATTCTTATTATAAATGCTTGCGGATTTGCTTTGTAATCAGTAATAAGTGTGCAGCACAAGTTGTTTTTTGTGGGGGAAGAAATTGTGGATTTTTTTTTTTAATAAATCAGTCATTCATTAATCAAAAGGAGCTAGCAAAAGGTACACACCCCCAAACCCCATCACAAAAAATATTACACAGAATTAATCAAAAGATGCACATCCCGACCAATTGAGGCATAAGTCCACGTGACAAAGATTGTGTGCTGCAAAATTTGTACATTTTGGCCAAGATGTCCAATATCATCGGAATTCTAAGATAAAGCAGTGAGACTCCTACTCCGGTTTAATTCTTTAAATCTTATATATATTGATCACAAACAGAATAGATACAATGGCTTTCAAAAATCACATTTGGACATTTTAGCCGATATAGTAGAAAGGCACTCGCATGATTTATTACAAGCACTTCAGCCGAAATTGTGGGGAGTTCAAGTGTTGAAGAATTAAGGGGCTCTTGAATCTTGATCATCACTCAGTCAACATATTAATATTAAACCGGAATAATGTTAAAGTCAACATGTAATGGTTCTAGCTAGTAACGTGCATGTGTATCACGTCTTACTTATTTTTAATTTTATTTTAATTTTGTAAGTTAAGTGGACCCTAATTTGTGTTTAAGCATGTTGATTTTTTTTATTTGACCAACATTTCCCTATTGACATTCAAATGTAACCCAAAAAAAAAAATTGCATGAAATTATTGGGATGCCATCCACTTTACGTGTTAAACATGATATTTATCTCAAAAAAGAAAACTAAAACTGATACTATTACCTTATAAACATAGAGTGTCAAGGGCTCTGTCTCTTGTATTATATGTCTTGAACAGTGGCGGAGCTAGACCAATTTTTTTGGGGGGGCGAATTTTTTTTGGAGTAATGCACCAAATAAATAAAATAATAAGGAAAATTGGTATTACAAGAATATTCGAAGATCTTATTCGTTTTACAATTATTACAAAAGACATTTTTTGAAGAAGTACACTAGAGAAAATAATACAAGGAAGAGTGAAAAGATTTTACCATAAAGAAAATAAAAGTTTGTATTCACTTTACAATTAATAAGGATTTTTTTTGGAGCAGTGGACTAAATAAAAGAATTATAAGAAGGAGATTGTATTACAAAAATATTAAAAGACCATAAAAGATTTTTTTGAGGAGCAGTGAACTAAATAAAAAGAATTATAAGAATGATATTGTATTACAAAAACATTAAAAGACCATAAAAGAAAATTAAAATCATTGTGAAAGAAAGAAAAATTAAAAGGAGACATAAATTCATTAAAACCAAGCTTGTTGCAGATAGAAATCGAACCCGAGCCGCCTGGCCTAACACACTTTCACTTACTATTTCCTATCCAGTTGGTCTAAGCAATTTACTTTTTCAGATTTCACAACTAAAACTAGTTATTTCTAATTATCTTGGGGGGGCGACCGCCCCCCCCCCCAGTCTATGAATAGCTCCGCCACTGGTCTTGAAGTTCATTAATAAAACAATTGGATTAAAGGTAAGTACTAACATAGAGGCTTCAGGGAAAATAAATATATAGAAGAAAAGCATTAGAATAATTTTTGTTTGGAGAAATTCTGCAATAATGGTGTTTCTTACAAGTCAAACAAATATCGTACGATTTACTACAAAATAATGTGTACCTTTATCTAAAAATTATAACAAACTAATTTGAATCTTTTTTAATCGTATCAGGTATTTAGTCCGAGAAAGTTAATTCACAATCAATAAATGTAATTTTTCTTGTTCTCTAGACGAATTTGCTTGTAAGATCAGGAAATACTAGATAGGACAACTTCGGAAAAACCATTCCGATGTTTAAGTCGCTGATTTATATTTATAGTGTAACAAAGGGTGTACGTATACTTCAAATGAATGAGATTATGTTAGGGTTATACTTCAACAATGTATATATTACAAGAAAATTTGAGTCTTGAATCCATCGAGGACTTTTTCCTTGGCAAGTTCTTGGGGACTTTTCTCTCATTCCTTGTCATGATAGAGACGTTCTGTAACTAATCTCTCGATTATTTCATTGTAGTCGAATTTTATGACCTTAATTACGTTGTTAAGAATATCTCTTCCACAAGTCATATATACATAAGACATGGTTGGACCCGAAAATTCTTTGTCTGTAGATTTAAGTAAGCTTCCTCGAGCTCGTTGACCTTGAATGGCTCTATATTAATTATTTATGTACTGTATCTTGTATTCGGAGAAGTACTTGAACATTCCCATGCCACAAAACTTGACCAACAACTCCTAGATTGAAGTTTACCTAGTGGCATGAATACATGCTATCAGAAAATACTCAAAAAAAATTAAATAATTTCTTAAAATATAATTTTTTTTATTAAACATTATGAATAAGTGTTATAAAATTAACTCTTTGATAAATTACTTATCATATTCCTATCAAGAAATTTTCGAATCATAATCAGTTTTATATAATAAAATTATTTTATTTTTGAAATTAGTTAAATTAATCACTAATTTTTATTTTTACTTAACAAATGAACATTTTTTTTGAAATGTAACAAATTAACAATAAATGCTCACAAAAATATTAGGTGGGTTGCGTATGTAATTTGACTAAATAACCCTTTTCCTCGAACTTTTCACCACTCCCCAGCTGTCGGTGTGCTGCTATAAATAATACGCGATTGCAATTTTTATCCGATCTCTATTCATTTTCCAAATTTTCTTTTTCCATTGCATTATTAATTTATTATAAAGCGCTTCAGAGTTTCCTCAAAACTTTCTCAGCGTCAACTCTCCACCGGCGATCCCGTCTCGCCGACCACCTCCGCTCGTCGGAAGGAGAATATTCCTGCAATTCCTCACCGTTCAATCATCACATACGGCCATGAATCCCGAATAGTAAATCTCTCTTCTCTTATCCTCACTTTTGAAACGAAAAAGAACAGGAATTTTTTAGGGTTTTGTGTTGAACTGAAATTTCCGTTGTATGAGCTTGGAATTTTGTTAGATCGGCATAATTTCAGTACGAATTTATTAATAATCTGCTTAATTTTGCTAATCATGATGTTGTACGATTAGATCCATGAAGTTTCTATAATCTATAGCACGGAGTTGTTTTACTTTCGGCGGGTTAATTATCTAATTTTGTAAATGCTTGTGATTTTGAGGCTTATGTTAAATTGTGATAATATTTTTCATTTACTCTTTCGATGCACTTATATGAAAATTTAGGATTCATTAGGCGGTTTGTTGGATATGTTGCTCACCTAGGAAATAAGCATTTAATCTGTCTAAAGTATATGTACAAACACATATAAAATCATGTACTAAAGGTCATGGGCCCGTATGTTTAGTTTTCTGAAAGTGTTTTTAGAGATTTGCAGGAAATTTGAGATGTAATTGGTTTTCGTGTGTTTGATAAAAGTTGTTTGTTTGGTTTTTAGAGAAATGAATAGTGGGTTTAATTTCGGAAAATTGATAGATTTTTTTTTAGAAATTATAGAAAGAAAGAGATTATGAGGGTGAAGTAAGGTAATAAGAGATATGTTACCTTATGTCAAACCAAAGTAGGATTTGATCAGGATTTTAGGAGATAAGATAAAAAAATTAAAGAGAAGATTGTTTTTGAAAATTGATAAAGAAACTTGTAGGATAAATTCTTTTGAAAAAGAGAATATGTTTGTTTGGCTCTTTGAAAACCCAAACAAACAGGCCCCATGTATCCACTCTCACAAACTAGCCATTATATAGTATTATGTTTTAATATTTGTCCGTATTGTTTATATTGAGTGCATATGGCTTTTATATTCTACAATGAAACAGGTTATGCCGTAGGAAGTTTTTCCATCTTGAATGATATCATATTTATTTACTTTAACTTGATGTGGGGTTTTGCAGTGACTATTTGTTCAAACTACTTTTAATTGGAGATTCAGGTGTGGGCAAGTCGTGTCTTCTCCTGAGATTTGCTGTAAGCCTCTTGATCTTTTTGTTTGAATGAATACTTCAATGCTCGTTTGATGTTTGTTAATTGTTCTTGCTTGAATAATCCTCCTTTTCTTCTTTCACATAACAAGAGAGTGCTTTAAGTTTGGCTCAATTTATATAACTTCCCGCTATTAAATTTTGTATATAATACTATAACTTTATAAACTTTTAAGTCATATTGTAGGACTATTTACATGTGTGAAGATTACATAAAATTTGCTTACAACTGTTGACTCTTGGTGAATTCTGAGATTGTGCCTGATCGCGGTTATACCTTTTTCATACAGGATGATTCATACTTGGACAGTTACATCAGCACAATTGGTGTCGACTTTGTAAGGGCTTAGTCTGTTTGTGCAGTAAGTTTGACATTGCAAAATCACTGTTTTGATCTTGTGTTTATACTTTTTGTAGAAAATACGCACTGTGGAGCAAGATGGGAAGACTATTAAACTTCAGATTGTAAGTTTTTTTCTCAGTTCAAGTTTTGGAGTTGGTTTGGTCGCCTCTGAATTAAAATATAATGGCTCTTTCTGTTATTTTAGTGATTGCATTTTGGGATCTTTTATTTGGTTATTATTGTTGGAAATTAGAACGAGTTTTAAAGGAGGGCTATACATGTCATTTTTTGAGATTTTTAGTTCTCATTAGTATAACAAGTTGATTGGTTACTTTGAGAACTGAAACTGTTCCATCCACTGCAACGATGACTCTTTCAAATGTTGTTAACATCATTCTTTATTTTTCTCAATTACTCAATTTTTGACAAATTTGAGCTTTTATTGTGCAACTAAGGTGGCCTGATATTTATAACTTGAAATTTTATCGACTGCACAATATTGAAGAGTAATCAAATACACTTGTGGCTTTTTTTAGCTTTCAGTTTCAAGCATGTGTGTATGGAATATACATAGTTGCTTTCAATTTTTTTTGTCATACTGCTTGTTGAGAACGTTAGCATGTTTTTTGTCTTCTTCTTTTACATTCATGTCAATAGTCGAGTGCAGTGTAACTCCAACAAATTTTTGGTCATGCTTACTTTTTTCCCTTGTATGTATTTTTATGGAGAGCTTCATTCACATGCTATTTTTTGTTATTGCAGTGGGATACTGCTGGACAAGAACGATTTAGAACTATAACCAGTAGCTACTACCGCGGGGCACATGGCATTATAGTGAGTTTCTTCAAATTTGATATTATATCTGTCTATTAAGCAAGTCTATGTTTGTGTTCCTAAATGTATCCTATACTTGCTTGCGATTTTATGGCAGATCGTATATGATGTAACTGACCAAGAGAGCTTCAACAACGTCAAACAATGGTTGAATGAAATTGACCGATATGCCAGTGAAAATGTAAACAAGCTTCTGGTAGGAAACAAGTGCGATCTTGCTGAAAACAGAGCTGTACCATATGAAACAGCTAAGGTAGAATTCTTGTTATTTTCCATGCTTACTATATGTTTTTAACTGACTATTTACCTGAATAAATACCTTTTTTTTGGTTATAAAAAGGCATTTGCTGATGAGATCGGCATTCCTTTCCTGGAGACAAGTGCAAAAAATGCCACTAACGTTGAACAGGCTTTCATGGCTATGGCTGGTGAAATTAAGAACAGGTTCGTCTTTTTTTTTTCTTCCCTTTTCGGAATTATGTGTGTGTATTAGAAGACTTTTTCCTACTGCAATTTTCTTCACTAATTTGGTTCGGAATAACTGCAGGATGGCTAGTCAGCCTGCCTCGAGCAATGCAAGGCCACCTACCGTGCAGATTCGTGGACAACCTGTTGGCCAGAAGAGTGGATGCTGTTCTTCTTAGAGCCTGGGAGAAATTGTATTTTCGATTGGGAAAAGACTTGCTACCACATGTCTTGTCTTTATGTGTTCTGCTCCTAATATTAGTTCCATTCTTTGAAATATAATACTTATTTGATTTCTAAGTTGCATGTACAAATTACAAATCAAAGCTTGCTCTTGTAGTATTTGTTTGTTTTTGCTTTTATTCCCTTTAGTTATCTGTCCACAGGTAGCAATGTCATAGTGTTTGCAAATATGTGGCACATGTGAAAAATATTATGTAATATGGTGATTTCGTGCTCGCATAGATTGTTTTTTTTCTTTTATGTTATTTAATTTGGCTGATGTAGTTCACTGTTTGGTACGTTTCTTGAGTTCCCAGCTATGTTGCACGGATACGGATACGGCGATATGAATGGGTGCGATGCGATACAGCGATACGGATTTTCAAAATTAATAGAATACGATATAGTTAAAATACGGGTGTGGATATTTAAAAATACATTATAATAAGAAATCATAGTTTTAAAAATGTATAATAAAAGTTATGTAATATATATTTAGTTCATTTTTTATTCTATTTTAAAATGAACAATGTTATTTTCTTCTCATATAAGTGTTCAAGTAAAATCGGAGTATTAATACCTTATGTAAGTCTTTGGTCCTTTGAAAAATTTCAAGTGTTTCATGTAAATCACTTTGTTAATATACATAATTTAGATTTTTTTTAAGAAATACATGTTATTAAGTATCCTAGGTGTTTTCGATACGGTATTCTTTTTATTTTTTATTTTCTTATTATTGAAAACACCACGATGGCATATCTAACAGGTATCGGGTGAATATCTAAGTACCCGAGTATCTAATACTTATAAGTATCCGAGCAACCTAGGTTCCAGTTTGTCGAAATTGTATTTTCCTAAAAAAATCTGGGATGAAGGGCTTTATTCCAGCTACTGATCTATTTCAGTCTATTCCAAAGTACCCTTAAAATTTGTGAATATTACAGTATTTATGATCTTAAATAACTGGAATCATTCTTAATTTTGTTCCTTTCATCACAAATAATGTGTTTCCCTCAAAATAACCTGGACCAATAAGGTTAAATGCATGCTTCTCCTATAATTATTGGAATTGAGAGCTTAATTTGCGGTCAAAGATTATAAATCCCATCATATGATGTCATACATATACGTTTATTGACAAGTGTTACATAGTATATACGAGTTCATATATACCATCTATTTTGTTGGATATTTGAAATAATTAATTGTGCACATTTTTTGCATTCATCTTACAGACTGTGTTCTCATGAGACCAAATAGAAATTCTAGATGTTTCTTGAAGGAATATTGTTAAATGAAGGAAACAAAGGAAAATCCATGAAGACCAAAACTGCGAATCAATTCAATTTTTTTTATTTATTATCAATCAAACTGGAAAATTGAATGAAATTTCTCAATAACCCTGATAACTATGAAGCAGAAATGAGAACACCTACAATGAAATCAAAGAATGGGTGGCTAAATGGCTGCTATTTAATACTAGAAAGAAATTTCCATGTGGGTATTCTTAACCTACACATACAAAAGGTTAAACGAAAACAAGAACGCTAGCTACATTATAACGCTAAGTTACAAATGTTAAGGCTCAAATCATCATTCTTAGTTGCCTGATTTTGAGATAATCCTGTCTGTATCGACTGCTTCAATGTAATTGTCGAAGGTGGAGGCACAAAATTCACGTAATTAGCTAAATTCCCATGAAATCCAGGCATAAAAACACCGTTATGACTCGAGAAATTCATTACTGGTACCCAAGAAACAGTTGGCCTAACTGTTGAAGCTGGGAAAGATTGATTATAACTCAGAACTCTTGGCTGTAAAAAAAAAAAAATGTAAACTTTTATATAAGCAAGCAATAAAAGTACAGTCATTTAATTTCTTTGCATCAGGAATTGAACTTCATTACCATGTATGCCTTGTTTCGTAAATCAGGAATTTCACGTCTCGTTACAGGTGAAAGAGGTGGCCTCTCCGGAGTTATAACAGGAGCTTGAATGGTGCCCTGTAAGTAAATAACATTGCAATTTCAGTAAGTGTATGTTTATTATTGTTGATACAAAATGTCCCACATGGATTGAAAATTATTATTATAGCTTACTTGTCCTCCTCTGGATTCATCGATTTGTTTCTTCTGAACAACCGAGCTACTAGCCTGAATAATCATTACAATTCAATTAAGTATATAAAACTAATTGAATAGAGCATAATTTTAGTTATGAAGTTTAAAAAGAACTTACTTGTTGTGAACTTTCTGCGGCGTCCCTATTGGAAGAACCTGGAATGTCGAAAATGCTTGATCTACGAACTTTTTTCTCACTTGCTATTCTAATGAAATACTTTTGTGCATGACTAGCAATTTGTGTAGAGTTTCTTGTTTGGACGAAGTTTCTTGAAATTCCTTTCCAATCGCCTTTTCCGAGTTTTTCCAGGCCTGCTAAGAATGACCTGTGTTCATCCTCTGTCCACGGCGTCCCTGATAACAAGTAAACAAAAATTCAGTACCTTAGAACACAATGAAAGTGCAAATAAGGCCTTTTATGACATCAAAAAACACAACAAGATTAAGTTTTATAGACGCCTGGAGTAAAAAGAACAAGAAATCATCTTGTAGGGACGATTAAACCCTAAATTGATTCTCACATATAACAAGAATTCATCATGTTTCAAGAATGTTTATTTACCAAATTAATCCAAATTCTAAGGTTTGAATACCTTTATATAAACAACACAAATAAAACACACCCAAAAAAATGAAAATAAAAATGCTTCAAGATAACCTTTTTTTCGTTCATGGCTTTTGCTGGATTGATGAAAGAATCCATCAGATATATAACCTGAGGTTTCGATTCCTTTGTTTTCACCCTTACGTACATTCAAATTCCCAAGACTTTTTGTTCTTCTAATACTACTTGATTCATTACCACCTTCTTCATTGTTTCCCACATAGATCTGCACCCCAAACAACTTGAATCCTTTGTTACAAGATCTTGAATTCGACATATATATCTCACGATCGATCAAAAATAAATAAATTATTTCTCTCTATCTATATCTATTCTATATAAATTGATTGATATTGATTGATGGATATAGATTGAGACACACGCACACAAACGTATGTGTGTGTATGTGAGTTTCAGTATATACGAGGTTTCTTTTGAATTGTGGCTCTGTTAGTTATCTCTTATTTATATACGTAGACAAAGGTTTGAGGTTGTCCTAATAGACTTTTTGTTACCAATAATTTTCTTGTTTTTTTTGGAACTTTCCTAAAATGTGTATAATATCCTACTATGTTTTATCCTAATTTATTTAGTCACATTAGAGGTAGGGATTGAATACCGAATTAATTAAGGCAATAGATCAAATACAGCTATAATTTTAAATATTTTTATAATTTAATAATTTGAATCCATGCAAAACTCTACTAAATTGCAATTTGGTGAATTCAAAGTCACGCGTAAGTTTTGGTAATTGGCGACAGGCATTTATTGGAAAGATTTCATTAATGTAATTTACTATAAGAGTATTGGTTTTGGTAATTAAGTAATTGTCACTCATCCCTTTTGTTATTTTTGGTAATAGAATATAATTTTGGAAATCAAAAGTTTAGAAATATTAATTAGATGTTGATCTACGTTTGGTAACTTTCTGGCTTTGTGGTGTGAAAGCAATCAAGTTAAGGATTATTGTAAATTAATTGAACAGATCGATATAGATTTATTCCAATATATATCACTAAGATATTTTAGATTTTAGTCCGAATTTCATTCATGAAGTATATCAATGTAATTTACATGCTAAAAATAAAAGGGAAATTTTAAATTTACGTGATTGATTTCTAAGATGAAGGGAGTTTTAGATTGGTGAAATTTAGTTGCGTTGGATTTCTTTTATCTACATTGAGATTGTGTTGACTTTTGAGTTTGGTTAAGTTGCTGGTAAATTAAATTAAAATTTTGGAATAAAAGCATAAATACCTAAACATGATACACAAACACTTCAAAAAATATAAAATACAATATTTGATATTTCATGAATACTCAATATATGTCTAAACTAAATTTAGATTTCGAATGGAAGGCGCAATACACAAATACCTCAAATTTTTTATAAAATACAAAACGAATTATAAATAATTTATTTATGACATGACATGTTATATATGACAAATAAAAATGAACATGAATATTTTAATATTCATAAATGTATAAATAACTTTACATCTAAATTCATGCCCTATGTAACCTGTCAATTTTAATATTTTTTGTCGGCGTAGCAATTTTCGTGCAAAAAAGAACTAAAGCATTCTCCAAGATTGCCCCCCTATTCATTTTATATTTACTGTAAAAGACTAACCAAACAAGCCCTTAAATTGCTCTTCTTTGTAAAATTGCTACAAGTTAAATTCATAAATAACTTTTCAAATGCTTTTGTCAAGACTAAAAAGCCCCATACTTCCCCAGAATTCCTACTCTTTTCTACTCAAATCTTGTATAGCTCGAAAAGCCGTAGAACCCGGAAAACAACTCCACGCACACTTATTCATCAACGGCATAATATTCCATGACTTCAACATAGCCACAAAACTCGTTAATCTATACAGTATATGCCATTCTTTGACATACGCCCACAACCTGTTTGAGAAAATTCCCAAAAGAGATCTTTTCCTTTGGAACATTTTAATCCGCGGGTACGCGTGGAACGGCCCATATGCATCTGCATTTCTTTTATACCATCAACTTCTCGATCACGGGCTTGGCCCCGATAATTTCACGTTTCCGTTTTTGCTGAAAGCTTGTTCTGGGCTTTCAGCAATTAACACGGGTAAGGCGATTCATAATCGAGTGATTAAAACAGGGTGGGAAATGGATGTGTTTGTAGGGGCTGCTCTTATTAACATGTACGCAAAATGTGGTTGTGTAAACGATTCTCGTTTAGTGTTCGATATTATTATGAATAGGGATGTAGTGTTGTGGAATTCAATGATTGCCACTTATGCTCAAAATGGCCATCCGGAAGAGTGTGTAAAACTATGCAGTGAAATGGTGTTTGAGAATTTTACGCCTACTGAAGCTACTTTAGTGACAGCCATATCTGCTTCTGCTGATTTAGCAGCGATTAATCAAGGGCGTGAGCTTCATGGGTATAGTTGGAAGCTCGGGTTTGTATTTAACGACAAGGTCAAGACTGGCCTCGTGGATATGTATGCTAAAAGTGGGAATATAAAGATTGCAAGAGTTTTGTTTGAGGAATTATGGGAAAAGAGGCTCGTTTCTTGGAATGCTATGATTATGGGTTATGCAATGCACGGTCATGCTTACGAGGCTCTTAATTTGTTTAAGCGAATGCTAGAGTATAGTACCCAACCGGATCACATAACTTTTGTAGGGGTTTTTTCAGCTTGTAACCGTGGAGCGTTACTAGATGAAGGACAAATGTATTTTGATTCAATGATTAGAGATTATTGTATAGAACCAAGTGTTCAACATTTGACATGCATGATCGATCTTCTAGGACATTGTAACCGGTTAAATGAGGCTTATAGATTAATAACAGAGATGAAAGTAACACCCGATTCTGGTGTATGGGGTGCTTTGCTTAACTCGTGCAAGATTCATGGTAACGTGGAGCTTGGTGAGCTGGCATTAGAGAGACTAATCAATCTTCAACCGGATGATGCAGGAAATTACGTGATTTTGTCTAATATTTACGCGCAAGCTGGGAAATGGGAACGAGTGCAAAAGCTAAGAAAAGTAATGATTGAAAGAAAGATAAAGAAAAGCATTGCTTGTAGTTGGATTGAGGTGAAAAACAAGATTCATGCTTTTGTATGTGGAGATACTTCACATCCTATGTCGGATGAGTTATATGAAGAGTTAGAAAAAATGGGAGAGTTTATGGCGGAGGCTGGTTATGTACCAAATACTTCACCGGTTTTCTTTGATGTGGAGAATGATGAGAAGATGGAAATGATGAATGGGCATAGTGAAAGATTGGCTATTGCTTTTGGGCTCATTAGCACACCCCCTGGGGCAAAGCTTCTTGTAACGAAGAATCTTCGTGTTTGTGAGGATTGCCATGTTGTTATTAAGCTTATTTCAAAAATTAAGAAAAGGGAAATTACCGTTAGGGATGTAAATCGATATCATCATTTTAAAGATGGTGTTTGTTCTTGTGGTGATTATTGGTGAATGGTTTTACCAAGAAAAATAAAAAAGCAAAAAAGTGTTGTTACACCAAGAACGTAAAGTTTGAAAAGGGACCTCATCTGCACACACAAAATTTGTGACATATCATTTGAAATTTCCTCGTTTGCTTCTATATAATTTGTTCTAAAAGCATCCCACAAACTGATCGCTGTTCATGACATATCACCAACATAAAATGTTTTTGTAAAAGATCAATAAATATTGATGATATGCGATGAACAAGATTAGATTATGGTGTTTTGTGTTTTTGCTTCTATACAATTTGTTCTAAAAACATCACAAACTGATCACTGTTCATGACATATCATCAACATAAAATGCTCTTGTAAAACATCAATAAATACTGGTGATATGCCATGAACAGGATCAGATTATGGTGTTTAGTGTTTTTACTTCTATATAATTTGTTCTAAAAACATCCCACAAACTGATCGCTGTTCATGACATATCACCAACATAAAATGCTCTTGTAAAAGATCAATAAATATTGGTGATATGCCATGAACAGGATCAGATTATGGTGTTTTCTGTTCACCAAAAAATAGAAATGGATGAGTACTTAGGAGCTGAGTCTATGTGTTTATATAGAGCAATAACCAATAAATGACAGAATTCTTACTTTCCAACAAAATATATTATCAATTAATGCTCATAGATTTTGTTTTCACCACAATGTAAGAAATGGGGATGTTTTATGTGGACCTTGGCGATGAATGTTGAAAAATATCCAATTCTTACCCGACAATTATCGTTTTTCGGTGGGAAAATTTATGGTCACTTGAATTTGACTTGGAGATCACAATATTTAGTGACTATTTGATCGGAAATAGTGGAGGGTCTTCTTCAAATTGGTTGTCGGAGCTACCAGATCGCTTTGGGAGCTTGTCGAGATAGACAACTAATGATTCCCAAGTTTGGATTAAAAAATATGTCGACTTTGGTAATGCTGGTAGTAGTGAATATATAAAACACAATGAATAAATTTATATTTTAAAGGGCTAAATACAATATACCCCCTAAACTAGGGGTCGTAAAACTTATATCTTATGTATATAACAGTTTCCTTCATGTAAAAAAATAATAGTCACTTCATTGTGCCATCAATTATATAACACAATTAACGTTTTCGAATAAATTATTAAAGAGCCACTATTATATTCAGTTATATTCTATTTTTACCCCCACATGTCACATGTTTTACCATTATACCTATAATACCCTTATTATGGAAGGAAAAATGTAGTCTTCTACGTCGAGTAATTGATAAGAAGAAAGAATTATGTCAAAAAAAAAATTAAACAATTAATTTTTTTGTGTCTTTCTTTCCCCCTGGGGTCGCTATATGATTGCTTAAAAGAACAATCTTTTGATAGCATAAAAATTGCTTAGAAAATTAATAGGTAGATGAGATCAAATGACCTTAATGAAAAGTTCAAATTGATCTTGAAACTTGAAACTAAGTCTTTCATGAAATGATTTAGTACATATTTTTAATTAAAACAGTTATACTATCATTGTACCGTGTAATCAATTTTTTTGTAAGCAATCATATAGCGTCCTGAAGGAAAAAGGTCAAAATATCATTAATTATTTCATAAAATATCAGTTTTCTCTCCATAATGAGGGTATAATAAGTATAATGGCAAAACACGTAGTATATGAGGGTGAAAATGGTATATCATTGAACATATATTAGAGATTTTTTTTATGTTTTACACGAAAGAGTAAACGATGTTAAACATTTTACCGTGATTAATGACCCAATGGGTGACTGCCACCTTTCATGAAGGGTGTAATTTTTAATTTTTATACATTGATGTATTAAGTGTTACAACCCTATTTTCGAAATCTATATCACTCTAATTTGATATTTTGCTAAGTTTTAGGAATTTGCAGGCCTTAATTGTTCTTGAATTCTTCATTAATGGAAAAACAGTAATGAAATTGAATTTCACTTGCTAAAATTGATTCATTCATTTCTTTATTTATGGTATTTCTAAATTAATTCAATACATGCATCTATATTTATCAAAATGCTTTAAGAATCTGCAGGCCTTAATTGTTCTTGGATTTCTTTCATTAATGGAAAAGCAGTAATGAAGTTGAATCTCACTTGCTAAAATTGATTCATTTATTTCTTATTTATAGTGTTTCTAAATTAATTCAATACACGCATCTAGATTTATCAAAATTCTTTAGAGTTCATCCAATTCTTTTTGAGTTCCTTTTTTGTTTGGAGTGGGAGTGTGGCACAACTGAATAATTCATATCTTATTTTCCTAATTTTTCTGCTATTTTAGTTAGTTTAAAGTTTTGAGCATTATGGATTGATGTCCAATAATGGACAACATATAATTCAATTTTTATTAAAAATGTTAATTTAAAAAAAAATGTTAGTCTCGCACATACTAATATTTTGAAAGAAGAAGTAGAATAATACTACTAATATTTTTATGTGTTGTGCGTCCAACCTTTCGGTCATCGAGTAAAATCTAAAAGGCTTATTCCCAATTTGCACCCTAGAAATATATCAATTTGGCACTTTGCATCCTAAAAAAATAAATCCCACTTTACACCCTCAAGACATATATTATCTTTCACTTTGCACCCTTGGTGAATTTCAAGACAAAAAACAGGGGTATTTTGGTCACTCCTTTAAAAAATCAACATATATTTCCTCCAAAATATAATAATGTCAGATTCATGTGTAATTAAGAGTAAAATTGATAAATTACATACCCATTAAATAACTCTGGAAAAAAAATATTATTTCGGAGGGCAGCCAAATGAATACATTACTTATTTAATACTCGACCTACTATAAATTATTATTCTGAAAAAATGTTTATATAACTTGAAATAAGAAAATAGAACACCAATAAAAAATAAAACATAATCATGTTTTTACAATAAAGTGGTGGAGTGTAAGTATATATGACGTCAAGAAATCTGTTGGAACGACCTTCAAAAATATTTGTCACTAGAAAATGGGTTTTTTGCCCTTTGCACCCCCAAAACATGGGAAATAGACATTTTCCACCCTCAAAACATAATTTTAGCACTTTGCACCCCCAAAATATGAACAATTTAGCACTTTGCACCCTCTTTTATTTTTCTCAAAAAACCTAGGGACAAAATAGGTAATTCATTTTTGGATCTTTGGCACTTTGCACCCCGAAACACGAGAAATGAGCATTTTGCACCCCTAAATAGAATTAGCACTTATCACTCTCGAATTAAGAACAACTCATCAACTTACACCCCCTCGTTTTTTTTGGGCAAAGTTGACCACCGGGGTAAAATAAACCTAGGGTCAAAATAGGTAATTCATTTTCTTTTTTTCTTAAAATTTGCAAAATACGATTATGAATACTAGAATATTCATCTGCAAAATCTATTTTAAATATTTCTTTAATTACCAATTTTTCAAATGTCCTCAAAATATACAAAAGAATTCGAAAAGTTTCTAGAAAGTTAATACATAAAATTGACTGAATCATATCACAAAAAGAAATTTTAAGATGGAGAGAGAAATGAATATTCTAGTATTCATAATCGTATTTTGAAATTTAAGGAAAAAAGAAAATGAATTACTTTTTTTGCCCCTAGATTTTTTGCCCCCAGTGGTCAACTTTGCCCAAAAAAACAAGGGGTGCTAGTTGTTGAGTTTTTCTTAATTTGAGGTGCTAAGTGCTAATTTTGTGTTTAGGTGGTTCAAAGTTTTCATTTCTCATGTTTCGGGGGTGCAAGTTGATGAGTTGTTCTTAATTCGAGGGGGCTAAGTGCTATTTCGGGGGTGCAAAGTGCCAAAAATCCAAAAATGAATTACATATTTTATCCTTAGGTTTTTTGAGGAAAATAAAAGAGGGTACAAAGAGTTGAATTGTTCAAATTTCGGGGGTGCTAAATCTATGTTTCGAGGGTGCAAAGTGCCTGTTTTCCATGTTTCGGCGGTGCAAAGTGCAAAAAACCCCTAGAAAATTCATCAATTCTTTTGTTCGACACGATGTTATACGACCAAATTTTTCGGCCCTAAAAAATTGTCGGAAAATCCATCGAAAATTGACGTTTTTCTTGTAGTGAGCTAAAAAATCAATGTTGATGGGTTAAAATTATGTTCCATACAAAATATAATATATGAATGTCTAAACAAAATATATATATATATATATATATATATATATATATATATATATGGATTAGAGCTTTGTGCATTCCACTAACATAAGGATACCTAAACTCCAACATGAACAAAAATATCATTTGATATCGGTCTATTGAAATTATTTATATTTACAATATGTTACATCCCATTTTATTTATGTTTTTTTTGGAGTTATTTTAATTGATAATTTGTCCATTTTGCTCTTAATTGCACATGAATCTCATATTACTATAGTTTGGATGGAATATGATTTGACTTTTGAAGGAGTAACAAAAGTACCCCTGCTTTTTGGCCTAATATCCACTCATGGTGCAAAGTGAAATACAATATATGTTTTGAGGATGCAAAGTGGGATTGATTATTTTCAAGGGTGCAAAGTGTCAAATTGATACATTTTTAGGGTGTAAAGTAGGATTAAGCTGTTTTATATTAGTCTTACTATAATTAACTATTATTATCAAGTAATTGAAATTTGTTAATGTAATCAATCTCATTTCACTTAAAAAAATAAAAATTTATTGAGCATTTGATTAATCTCAATATTGGAAGCTTAGCTAGTCTAAGTTAGATAGACTTTATTTATAGCATGACTCCTTTTTTTTCTTTTTCTATTTTGGGCTTCTAGGCAAATTAAATTAGTAATATTATTTTGTCAATAAGTATATTAGGAAATTTATCAAGAACAAAAGATTTCCGGTCCAACAGCTTTTGCATTAGAAAATGATTCCCAGGCTTAAGTAATTTGCCAAATATGGTCATTCTTAGTTCTTATTATGCTATCAACAAATTGGATTCCAATTTAATTTCAAGTTGAATTTAATCCAATTATAGTAATTTAACATTAGTGCAGTGACTAATTTTTCTTTCTATCTGTTCTTCCTTTTCTCGTGTTGCTAATTTATTACAGACAATAATGTACGTACCATCAATTTATCGCTTTGATTGACTTTTGACATAGGTCGATAGTGATTTTTTTTCCGGTCACATGAAGCTAACCTATAATATGTTTATCTATTTGTTAATGATTTTTTTTGGGGAGGTAAATATGTTGGTTAATTGTATGAAACTTTTGTTACGATAAAGAAAAGTTATACAAGAAATTCTAAATCTAGACAAAACACTAATACACTACTTAATTTTTTGGTGTTAGATCAAGTTTTTGTTCCAAGTAAGTTCATCATGATCAGACAAACTGATTAATCCTCTCCATTACTGAAATAATCTGCAAAGAAAGGGTGAAATGCTCGATTCAACTCCAGCAAAATCATTTTAATGTTTAAATCAGCAATGTGCACTTATAAAGCAACTAATAAAAAGAGTATATTATTTGCTTCGAAGAAAAAGACTCAATTAATGGCGGAGGCGGGTTATGTACCGAACATTTCATCGGTGTTTTTGATGTGGAGAATGATGAAAAGATGGAAATGGTGAATGGGCATAGTAAAAGATTGGCTATTGCTTTTGGACTCATTAGTACACCCCTTCGGACAAAGCCTCTTGTAACAAAGAATCTTCGTGTTTGTGAGGATTGCCATGTTGTTATTAAGCTTATTTCAAAAATTAAGAAAAGGGAAATTACAGTTAGGGATGTAAATGGTGTTTGTCTTTGTGGTGATTATTGGTGAATGGTTTGTGATGTGGTTTACGCCATATGAAGAGGGACTTGATCTGCACACAACAAAATTCGTGACTTATCATTTCAAATTTCCACGTTTTGCTTCTATTTACTTTGTTATAAAAACATCCCACTAACTTATCGTTGTTCATGACATATCACCAACTTAAAATGCTCTTGTAAAAGATCAATAAATATTGGTGATATGCCATGAACATGATCAAATTATGGTGTTTTGTGCTTTTGCTTCTATATAATTTGTTCTAAAAACATCCCATAAACTGGTCGCTGATCATGACATATCACCAACATAAAATGCTCTTGTCAACGATCAATAGATATTGGTGATATGCCATGAACATGATCAGATTACGGTGCTTTGTGCTTTTGCTTCTATATAATTTGTTCTAAAAACATCCCACAAAGTGATCGCTGTTCATGACATATCACCAACATAAAATGATCTTGTAGAACATCAATAAATATTGGTGATATGCTATGAACAAAATCAGATTATGGTGTTTTGTGCTTTTGCTTCTATATAATTTGTTCTACAAACATCCCACAAACTGATCGATGTTCATGACATATCACCAACATAAAATGCTCTTGTAAAAGGTCAATAAATATTGGTGATATGCCATGAACAGGATCAAATTATGGTGTTTTTTGTTCAGAAAATAGAATTGGATGAGCACTTAGGAGTTGAGTGTATGTGTTTATATAGAGCTAAAACCAACAAATGACAGAATTCTCATTTACTTGTGCATGCCCAACATAATATATTATCAATTAATGAGCATAGATTTTGTTTTGACCAAAATGTAAGAAATGGGAATGTTTTATGTGGACCTTGGCGATGAATGTTGAAAAAATATCCAATTCTTACTCTACAACCATCATTTTTTTGTGTAAAAATATACGGTCACTTGAATTTGACTTAGATATAGCAATAATTAGTGACTATTTGATCGGAAGTAAAGGAGGGTGTTCTTAAAATCGTTTGTCGGAGCCACCAGATCGCTTTGGGAGCTTGTCGAGATAGACAGGCAATGATTCCTCGGTTTGGATTAAAAAATATGTCTACCTTGGTAATGCTGGTAGTGGTGAATATATAAACACAATGAATAAATTTATATTTTAAAGGGCTAAATACAATATACCCCTAAATTAGAGGGTCGTAAAACTTACCCCTAATGTATATATAACCCTAATTCTTACTCTACAACCATCGTTTTTTGGTGTAAAAATATACGGTCACTTGAATTTGACTTAGATATAGCAATAATTAGTGACTATTTGATCGGAAGTAAAGGAGGGTGTTCTTCAAATCGTTTGTCGGAGCCACTAGATCGCCTCGGGAGCTTGTCGAGATAGACAAGCAATGATTCCTCGGTTCGGATTAAAAAATATGTCTACCTTGGTAATGCTGGTAGTGGTGAATATATAAACACAATGAATAAATTTATATTTTAAAGGGCTAAATACAATATACCCGTAAATTAGAGGGTCGTAAAACTTACCCCTAATGTATATAACAGTTCCCCTCATGTAAAAAAATAATAGTAACTCCATTGGGCCATATGTCAATGTCGACGGTTAATTATATAATACAGTTAACTTTTTCCAATAAATTATTAAAGAGCCACTACTATATTCATTTATATTATATTTTTACTCCCATATGTCACATGTTTTTACCAATATACCTAAAATACCCTTATTATGGAAGGAAAAATGTAGTCTTCTACTTCAGGTAATTGATAAGAAGAAAAATTAAACAATTAATGTTTTTGTGTCTTTCTTTCCCCTTCGGGTCACTATATGATTGCTTAAAAGACAGTCTTTTGTTAGATTAAAAGTTGCTTAGAAAATTAATAGGTTTCTAGATCAAATGACCTTAATGAGAAGTTCAAATTGATCATAAAACTTGAAATTAAGTCTTTCATGAAATGATTTAGTACATATTTTTAATTAAAACATTTATGCTATTACAAAATTGTACCGTGTAATCAATTTTTTGTAAGCATTCATATAGCGTCCTGAAGGAAAAAGGTCAAAAAATCATTAATTATTTGATAAAATTTCACAAAATCTTTTTTGTTATGTACGTATTGGAAGTAGAAGTAAGTCAGTTTTCTCACCATAATGAGGGTAATAAGTATAATGGTAAAATACATATTATATGAGGGTAAAAATGGTATATCATTAATATATTAGAGACTTTTTTATATTTTACTCGAAAAAGTACACTATGTTAAACATTTTACCGTGATTAATGGCCCAATGGGTGACTGCCAACCTTTCATGAAGGTGTAATTGTTAATTTTATACATTGATATATTAAGTGTTACAACCCTATTTTAAAAATCTATATCACTCTAATTTGATATTTTGCTAATTAAAATCATAAATAAGAGATCCTGGATTAAGTTTTAAGAATCTCCAGGCCTTAATTGTTCTTGGATTTCTTTCATTAATGGAAAAGCAGTAATGAAGTTGAATCTCATTTGCTAAATTGATTCATTCAATTCTTTATTTATTAATAGTGTTTCTGAATTGATTAAATACATGCATCTAGATTTATCAAAATGCTTTAGAGTTTCTCTAATTCTTTTTGAGTTTCTTTTGTGTTTGGAGTGGGACAATCGAATATGTCACATCTTATTTTCCTAATCGATAGATATACAGTAATGGACATCATATGATTCAATTTTTATAATAAAAATTGTTAATTTATCGAAAATAATAATATTGTTAGTCTAGTACATATGAATAATTTTAAAGAAGAAGTAGAATCCAAGAAATAATACTTATTATATTTTTGTGTGTTGTGCTTGTGTGTCAAAAAAATTCGACCTTTTAGTTCTCGAGTAAAATCTAAAATATCTATTTCAAAATTCAACCTATTATTATCATTACAATGTACAGGCCTGGAAATTTGTTTAGGTAGCTCAGAAGGCCCAAATAAAATAACATAAGTTGATTAGTTTTATGGGCCTACACTTGTGTCACCTTAGTTGCCAATCTATATATGGCCCAATATGTAAATTACAACATGCTATATAACACTAATAACTCTTCTAAATTTGTTGAATATTGCCAATGAGGCTATGTTTTAATGGGAAATTTCTGTTACAATTTTTTAAAATATCTTGAGTTGTGCTGATTAAAATTTTGTCTGATTTTATATTAGTCTTACTTTAATTAACTAGTAATTATCTAGTCATTGTAATTTGTTAATGTAATCAATCTCGTTTCACTTAAAAAAAAAAATTGAGCATTTGATTAATCTCAATATTGGAAACTTAGCTAGTCTAAGTTAGACTTTATTTATAGCATGACTCCTTTTTTTTCTTTTTCTTTTTTGAGCTTGTTGGCAAATTAGTGATATTATTTTGTGGTAAAATTGCAAAAAATATCTCAAACTAATCAGTGATTTTGGATTTTCGTCCCAAACTATATCACCTCATCGAATTTCATCCCGTATTTTAATAATTTTTGGAAATATCGTCCCATAGTTAATTATGAGACGAAAATTGCGCATGTGTCCGTTAAATTGTCACATGGTTGCTTACGTGTCATGACGTGGCAAATTTCAGCATGAACAATTATACAATATTGTAAAATTCGTCTCAAACTAATTACAAGATTGAACCGTCATTTCCTTTAAATTAGAAATTTAATATTGGGACTAAATTCATGCAAGATGGTAACTTACGGGACGAAATTTGGCGAATTGATATAGTTTGGGACAAAAAATAAAATTAGTAATTAGTTTGGGACAATATTCCGAAAAATATTAAATTCCGGGATGAAAACCTAAAATCACTAATTAGTTTGGAACTTTTATGCAATTTTGCCTTATTTTGTCAAAAAGTATATTAGGATATTTGAAAAGAACAAAAGATTTCCGGTCCAACAGCTTTTGCATTAGATAAGGATCCCCAGGCTTTAAGGGTGTATGTGGATGAGTTTTGGCCCGGTCTCGCGGGTTTCGCGAGACCGAGCCAAAACCCTTTCAAATGAGTTTTCGCCAAACCTATAAAACCATCAAAAACCCATTCAGAAACTCACACTCAAACTCTTCAAATCTATAAAACATTGATTTGACACCTACCACCTACATTTTCCCCAAATCTCACTAAAAAAAACATTGATTTGACACCTACTACCTACTTTTTCCCCTAAACCCCAACATCCAAACCCAATCCAAGTGGGGTTTCAACTTATTCAAACCACAAAACCCAACAGTCAAAATCCATCCAAATGAGGTCTCAAAGGTTTCATCGAAACCACCCAAACCATTTTTTTTAAACCGAGACCCACGAAACCGAGCCAAAACCCATCCAAATATGGTCTTCTTTGTTCCTACTTGGTTATCAACAAGTTGGATTTCAATTTAATTTCAAGTTGAATTCAATCCAATAATAGTAGTTTAACATTAGTGGAGTGATGAATTTTTCTTTCTATATGTTCTTACTTTTCTCGTGTTGCTAATTTATTCCAGACAATGTAACATAATTTTGTCTCTTCGATGGACTTTATAAAATTGAATAATTGAGGTCTTTAGTGATCTTTTTTCCAGTCACGTGAAGCTAACCTATAATTTGTTGATCTATTGTTTAATTGTTTGAAACTTTTATTACGATGAAGAAAAGGTATATATCCAAGAAATTCTAAATCTAGACAAAACTCTAATAAGTTACTTCATTTTTTAGTAGTAATATTTTCAGATGGATCGAGTTTTGATCCAAGTAAGTTAATTCACGATCAGATAACCTCTCCGTTACTGGAATGACCTCAAAAGAAGGGTGATATCAACTCCAAAAGATTATTTTAATGTTTATGTCAATAATGTGCACATTTAAGTCCTTAACACAGAGTATATTTACTTTGAAGGAAATGAATCGATTAAATTTTTCATACCTTGAATGGTTTATATCTAGTGAACCGATCGACGTGATACACGAAATCTTCATTCTTTTCTATTTTCTTGTCATGCTATCTAACTATCTTGATAATGTAATTAGGAAGAAATAACTGAGTTTTCTATAATTGATAAATTTAATAGATCTTAATCTGGATCTCGAGCTCTTCTTTGTTACTATGTCACGTAGGTGACTACGAGCACAATGATGATTATTTTTTTAGTAATATACCCTAAAATCTAGA